>JAJOZX010000093.1:922500-1097500 GCA_023014485.1 Bathynomus jamesi | reverse complement strand
GCTTGGTTCTCATGGCGAAAGAACTCCTCTAAGTTCCCGTCCCTGGTCTGGCAACCAATGTACAGCCGCGAAAAGAGTCCGACCTTATTTTTCAGACACACCAGTTGGTGCTTCCCTTTACTTGCTTTTGCCTGGGGTTGACAAAAACGTTCAGCTTGTTGCGACGTATGATGTCATCAATGGGCTTCGTTCTTTCTACCAGACGCTCTCTGGTGAAGGTTTTGAACTGCTCCTTGCCAATCATCTTCACCTTCTGGACAGCATCGACCGCTGCAGGACCTGCAATTTCCTTGGAGTCGAGAACAATCAGGTCCACGCTTTCTTCCTCGAATGGGTTGCCAAGATCTTCTATCACATTAACAAGGGAGATGACATCTTTGGTCAATGCGGTCTGCACACTGGCTGTCTGATCGTGGTGCCGTGTGTCAATTTGCATTCCCCTGTGCTGGTGCCCATCTTGGAACTCTTGTATTGCCGCGGCGATTTCTGGTCCAGCAATCATCTAACGCCGAAGGGCACTTGGGTTGTCCGTAAGGCCAACAGCTCCACCGTCCCCTTTAATTAGGGCGTTGTTCTGCTCATGTGCTTGGTCAATTGGGATTGAGGAGAACACTTTCTGGGTCTTCTGAACTGTGAAGCTGCCAGCCGTGAATTTTGCGGCCACATCTGGGTGCTTTGTTGAAAGTTCAGCCATGTCTTTCAGGTAAACTGGGATCCACCTAGCGTAGTTGGTGCGATCCAGAGCGTGGAACCAGGGGCCGAGTTCAGTCAGGGCTTCGAGATACATGGTGAATGATGCCTGCCGTAGAGAAAGCACGTAGACGAGTATCAGAAGCTCTATTTCCAGCACGGTTGCCCAATACTGAAATTGAGGATATCAGCTGGATGTATCCGACAGCTTCTGTCGTATGCTCGTTTTTGTAAGATGTATAGTGCAGATGCGGTTACCTGGTGTGCTCGTCTTGTACGCGTGATGTGGGCTGCGTGCAAGAACGAATCAGCTGTCTCTGGTGATGCGATCTCGGCTTGCACTAATACATGAACCCAATCACTTCCTTGCAGCCAGTCACCCACCATCTTCAGGGCTGCCAACTCGATGTGGAGACCACCAAACATCACCACTAGTTTGTCTTCCCCGTAGCTCTCTGGCCACTTCCACTGAATCTGCTTGGCCAAGGCAAACAGGGGTTGGTCGACGGTGATTACTGGTGTCTGCCCTGGATTAACATGTTCAATACATTTTCGCACAACGTCCATTGAATGTCGGATCATGGCGGTTGTGTGTGCTCTCTCAAGGAAGAGTGGGAGCAAAGAAGTGGGGCATATAACTTGAGTTCCTGATGACTGACGGCTGGCGTGAAAGGCAGCCCAAGACGTGTTTTCCTCTACGTCAGTCCTTTCAAGGGCCTGTCTGACGTGGTCTAGCCACAGGTATTCAGTCTTTCTCTTCTGGAAAGCCTTCTCGACACAGAGACACCACATCAGCAGGTGGGATAGTTTGATTTGTAATGGTGCTGGTGACAGTTGGAATGTTGGTATAGTTGTACGGCAAGTTTATGACGATCTTCTTATCGCTTGCTTTACCGGACCCTTCTGCGATGACGATACTCCGATTAACCCCTTCGCCACTGAAGGATGGATGCTGGAATAGGGAGATAGCAGTACCATGGAAGGACTCCTTAGCTGTTGCTGAACTTGGATTGTGGTCTATGTTGTCGACAGCAGCAGTTGTGAACACACTGCCACGCATCTTTGGAGGGCAAACTACTTGCTCTCGTTGGAACTGCTGGCAGACGTTGTCTCCTATCTGTGCTGAGATTCGGAGAACACGGTCATACAGTATGAGATACTAATCCCATAGTGAAAAAGCCTGTCAACCAATTCCCTGTTGCGTGTGTGAGCATGAACCATCAACCCTAGGTAGGTGGGAAAAGGTGTCTCCTGAGAGGGTATGTGCCGGACATTGATAGAGGCTGTTGTCCCAGGCGTCCGATTATGCTTGACACTATTGAACTTCACCAACTGGGCGATGGTTAGTGCTGCATGCGTCGTGTCTGTCACGTGTTCTGTAATACTGGCACCATCCAGGACCATTCTCACCAAGCAAAGCAGTAGTTCCGGTACAGATTCTTCTTGGCATCCTTCAGCGAAACCAGTGAAGGGCTTGGCTTCTTGAAACATTTGGTGGCGGACCACCTGTGCTGCACGAGCAAGGCACACCGCATCTCTGTCACTGTTTAACTCGCAGGATTTAGCAATCGCAGAACCAACATCGTCATTAAATGCCAGAAGGACATCTCTTCCTTTCTTGTGGGCACTCATGTCTGGGAACTGTGACAGGAGTCGTTCTTTCAGTCGTGTCGTGTTAACTCTGCCATCTACTTTGACTCCTACCTGCTCCAACATAGCCGTTGGCGAGCAATATTAACCAGTTTGAACACCGGTGCTGTCGCCCCAAAACGTGTTTCTTCGATGTATAGAACCAAATCGGCGAAGACAGTAGTGGCTATTTCCCTCTCGCGAGCAGTTTCTTTAGATTCGGCAGCCTTTGCCTTCCTTGCTCGATTGTACAAACCTACTAAACATTTAGCATGGTACTTAGCCTCCAGAGCCACAACGTCTCCCACACTGAGTCTGGCAAGCAGGTGTGTGTCTTCAAGAATCTCAGTCCAGGCCCGCACCCGGCTGTCTAGCTGGAAGGTTGATGCTACAAAGTATGCCAAAAAGTATGCCAAAAAGTATGCCAAAAAGTATGCCAAAAAGTATGCCAAAAAGAAACACGAGAGGCAGAAGGACATCACAAGGGAATGGAGAGAGATCTGCTTCTACTTTTGCCCATGTAAGAGAGAGACTCCAGCTGCGAGGTTGACCACTCAGAAGCACAACTTCATAACCCAGAGGGCATTTAGTGGCCAAGAAATGGAATACATGAATGATGAAATAGATAAACTTATTCAAAATAAATTTAGCCCAATAATGAACACTATCCCACTATTACAGTGCCTTGAAACCACCCAAAATAGTGATGACGATGCATCCGGTAGTTCAGAGGTCACACAAAACAGACAGCACACCAGCCAACACTTTGTAACCAATCCAATTCAGCAAATAGGACTGGGTGGTTCACCACCCAGTTCGCCTGGATCCTCTGACTCATCATTCCCTTCCCCAGCCAGATCAAGAACCCCTCCCCCATCACCACCACCACCACCACCATCACCACCACGATATGAAGATATGGACTTACAGCAAATGGAAACGGAGGAGTTAGCAAATATAATTGAAAATGTTAAAACCATGAATATGGAAAGCCGGCCCCGACTGATCAAACGTAGTAAAAATAGAAAGTTTAAAAAACTATTATGCAGAGTAAATGTTGCAGTTAATAGACTAGTTCCAGTCAATACAGACCTTACTGAACTTAACCAAGTAAATTACGCTGTTGGCCTATACATGCAACCGAAACTTCTCCCAAACTTTAGTCTAAAGTCCCCCAGCCAAAGGTGTAATCCAAAACCCCCTCCTTGGAAAGTTAAATTAACTAAACAACTTACACAAGCCAGATGAGAATTGAACCAATTAAAGCAATATTTCCAAGCACCCACACAACAGGGAAAACTCAAAAAACAAATAGGGAAAATAAAGAGGAAGTATAACGTGAGAGATAATCAATTACATGACAAGGCGCTGGAATTGGAGGGAAAAATCCCAGCAATAGCCAATAGAATCAGAAATAAACAAAAGCAGATTGACATGAAAAACCATAACAAACAATTTTCATCAAACCCTAGAGGCTTTTACCAAAATCTCATTAGGGAAAGAATAATAGTCCATGAACCACCAGATCAAACCCAGTTGGAGGCATACTGGAAACCCTTCTTTGAAACCCCTGAACAGCATAATCAGGATGCTTCTTGGATAGAGACTATCAGGGTGGCAAATGAGGGTAAACCAGAAATGGAGGAGTTATTTATAACGGAAGATAAGATAAGAAGGAAACTGGCAAAATTCTCCAACTTTAAAAAACCTGGCCTAGACAAGCTCCCGAATTTCTGGCTGAAACAGGTCACGGCATTACACCACCATTATACTGCCGCCTTTCACAGGATTTTGCAGGGAGTAGGAGAAACACCAGAATGGCTTACAAGTGGAGACACAACCCTCATCCCTAAGACTCGCGAGACAAATCTCCCAAATAAATACCGCCCAATCTGCTCTCTCACCACCACCTATAAACTTTTTACAGGCCTAATTGCAGACAGTATGTATGAACACCTGGATGCTGGAGACTATCTGGAAAAAGAACAGAAAGGATGTAGAAGAAACTGCTTAGGTACAAAGGATCAGCTGCTCATCAACAAAACTATCCTTGAAGACTGTAAAAAGAGAGGCAGAAACCTTAGTATGGCATAGATAGACTATCAGAAGGCATTTGATAGTGTCCCACACTCGTGGATTTTGGAATGCCTTAAACTGTACAAAATCCACCCTACCATTATTAGCACTCTAACAAACCAGATTACAAAATGGCAAACAAACATCAAACTTACCCATGAAAATGGGAAAATATCCATTCCCCATGTCAAGATTATGAGGGGTATATTCCAGGGGGACAGCTTATCGCCCTTGCCTTTCTGCCTCACCCTGGACCCCCTTAGCAAACTACTCAGCGATAATAACAAGGGCTACAACCTCAGCCAAACTAGGCGAAGAAATCCTGACAGTGTACTGAACCATCTGTTTATGGATGATTTGAAGCTGTACTCAGACTCTGACCAAAACCTGGAATGCCTATTAAGGATCGTCCATACTTTCTCCGGTGACATCAAAATGAAGTTTGGATTGGACAAGTGTGCTAAGTGTACACTTAGAGGGGATAGGAAAATACAAACCCATAACATCAATTTAGGAAGACACACTGAGATTAAAGACTTGGAAGAGGATAGTTCCTACAAATATCTTGGGATAGAAGAAAGTGGAAATATAGAACACCGGCAAATGCGGGAGAAAATCAGTGGAGAGTATGTACGAAGACTGAAAAAGATCTGCAAAACCCAACTTACATCAAAGAATAAAATAACAGCCATAAACCAACTCGCCATCCCTGTTATCAATTATAGTGTAGGGATCATAGACTGGCCACAATCAGAACTAAATAAACTGGATGTTAAGACCAGAAAGATCCTCACTCTAAACAGAACAACATACCGGAACCAGTCTTCCCAGATTGTACCTACCAAGAAAACTGGGAGGAATGGGATTGACTGAGGTTAACCAGCTGCACCGATCATCGACCATCAGCATTGGGCAGTATCTAAAAAGTTCGAGTAGTCCTACAATAGCTCTGGTCCGTGAACACCACAACACAAGGGTAACGCAACCTACTTCCATAACCAAACTGGCTCAGCACTTTGGAGGCAATAATATGACAGAAGTAGAAACTGAAAGAGTACCAGCCACCTTAATAGCTAGGAAAAGTCGCAAAAGTTTTGTTCAGGAACAACAGGCCAAGCATGCAGAAGAATGGGAACATCAAAGAGCTGGAAAATATTATCAAGAATTACAGAAGGATTATATCAACAAAGAAGGATCATTGGAATGGTTAAGGAGAGGAGTTCTGCAATATGACGGAGAGCGACTAATAATGGGTGCCCAAGATCTTGCACTCCTAACAAATGCATTTAAAAAAATGGCTGGAATAAGTACTAATGATAGGTGTAGATTTTGTCATGTTGAAGTAGAAAGCGTTGGCCATCTAATATCAGGCTGCAGGGTGCTCCTGGCAGAGGGGTACTATACAGCCAGACACAATAAAATTTGTAAATATATTCACTGGAAGATTATGATAGCATTAGAATTAGAATGTAATAAAAATGTATGGGAACACACACCTGCACCAGTTACTGGAAACAACCATTATACCATTACTATGACACAATAATTCCAACAGCCACTTTTATAGACAATTCTGCAGTAAAACCGGACATAGTAATGTGGGACAAGAGGGAAAGGAGTGCCTTACTTATTGAGGTCAGTGTCCCAAATGACTATGGTCTTAATAGAGCGGAAAGGGAGAAAATTACAAAATACCAGGCACTCATATATGATATAAAAAGAAACTGGAGATTGAAAGACGCTGCCATTCTCCCCATCATAGTTGGGGCAACAGGTATGATGAAAAACAACCTATCAACTTACCTGAACTCAATCCCAGGATATCCCCAGGCCATAGAAATCCAAACGGTGGCATTAAAAGGAACGGTCACCCTCCTTAAACGAACGCTAGGGCAAGTTCAGACATAGTTGAAGTGTTTGGCTTCGGGTGGAAACCCCACTTCCAACTGTAAAAAATACATTAAAGAGTATAAACCAAAAGAGTCTGGCAAGCAGGTGTGTGTCTTCAAGAATCTCAGCCCAGGCCCGCACCCGGCTGTGTAGCTGGAAGGTTGATGCTGCGCGGTTCCTTCTGCGCCAGCTGCTTGTCTGCAGAAGAAGCACGATGCTTCTTGGACGCCCTTCTCAGAAACTACGAATTCCGACCTCATGTGCTTGTATACACCTGTTTCGTCTCCATCTTAGCAATGACCGTCTGTTTCCAGTTTCCGTTTTTCTGCTCTCTTCAGCATAGTGTTGTTGAATTTGAGCTGGCATTTCTTGTGATACTGTGCATTGTGTGCAACCATGGCGGCTTCAATGCCGCACCCTTCATCCAGTCTCTCTGTCTTCAGTGTCTGTGGAAGTTGACCCAGTTCGCTGAATTGCACTAGGTTTTCTGCCAGTGAAGTGTATCCACTCCCAACGTCAGTTCTTTTCCCCACAACACAATTTCATCACACGCCAGGCGACATCGGAAATGTAGCCCCGATGACGTAGCAAAACGTAATGGTACCCTCATCCCCTCCTTATCGCCCCCACAGCAGTGACAATCACATTCAGAGCGACAAGCACAAATCAGTCGCTATCTGATTAAACGTAATCGATTTCCCATCCCTCCTGACCCCAAGCACAGTGTGATTTAAACATGCCGCAACAAAATGAAATTAGTCCTGCTTCATACCAACAGTGTTTATTAAATAACGTTACTAACAACCGCAAAGGTTGGTGATAGATATACTATTGCCAGAATATTGCTAAACTTTGGAGGCGATTTCCGACGAATTTTAATTTTGGCGCTTAGGTACTTTAAGACGCGGGACCCCTCATTTTATATATATATATATATATATATATATATATATATATATATGCCGAAATAATCACGAAGGAAACAGAGAATAATTAAAAATATTTTTCAAAACGCATTTATTGTGGCCTTTTATAAGTTAACGCCGATTGAAACGTTATATTTAGACTGAGAATAAAGCACAAACTAATTTCAAAACACATTTATTATGGCCCTTTGTAAGTTAACACTGAATGAACTGCAATATGTATAATCACAGAGAGTGATGAGGCATCGCCATCTTCAAACAAAACGGGGGAGCTGTACAGCTGGCTCATGGCTAAGTAATTCAAAAGCACTGTTCTAGAAAAAACACTGAAATGAGGCTCTGAGATGAAAGGGTCCCCTTTTATAAATGGGATTGTGATCAACCCACAACACACGAAACGCTAGCTTCCTATTTGCTGTCGGTGAATTTTGGTTGGGGCTTGACGCGTAGGCCTGCTTAGCGGCCAAACAGAGGTCCTGGGCTCCGCTCACAGGGCTGTGATTGGCTGCCCCGTGAAATCTGGGGCGTGTCAGATATTCCCATTCGTCCCTATCTAAAATAGGATCGGTAAAAATTGATCGTCTCTGAAGTATAAAACTGGAAGGTAATTTTCCCATGAAGAAAAACCATCAGGGCGCGAAGTTCTTCAGCCCTTCGAGACAATTCTTCCCATCTGTACCATGAGCAATATGGGTATTTTTTTGTCTTGTAATAAAAAGAAATATTGTTTTGAAGGCATTTTGTATAAGAGATGAATGAGTAGCAATATACAGTATATAAAATATATATATATATATATATATATATATTTATATATATATATATAGAGAGAGAGAGAGAGACAGAGAGAGACAGAGAGATAGATAGGCAGATAGATGGATAGGTTAAAAATTGCCGCGTTTGACACTCAATTTTGAACCTTATACCCTTAAACAAGGAGAATGGGCAGGTGAAAATGAATGTATTCAGTTCAACTATACGATGAAAAAGGACTTAGTAGATCATATATATATATATATATATATGTAGCGGATCGACAAGAAATAGACCAACAAATAGACAGATCCTTTACTTCCACGCTATCATCAAAGAACTTGGAAAACACACGTGGGCAAGAGTCAAACAATGGAGAGTCTGTTTCTTCCCCCAGGGCGCGAACGCAAATCCTTATCAACTAAAGGACGCGCTCACAAAGCGTCTTATTAAGATTTGGTGCGAAGTCCTACGTCACAGGAACTACGTATAAAAGCGAGCACCCACTCTCACTCCTCCTCACTTCGTTAGCGCTTCCATTTCGTTCTACTACTCTGTACGTGGTCACCCCTCATCAGCTTTCTCCGGCTCAAGACCAAGGCTCACTTCAACACCACATTCAAGGAACGAAACATCATTCTAAATGATCCACCAATGCTGCCGCAGCAAACCCCAACGGCATCAGGAATTCCCCTTGGTCTCTTCATTACCGCATAAACCGGTTATCAAGCATCTTCGAGAGCACCGGCAAGGTTGCAACGCTACGAGAAGCATCCTCAAGGTGGACACATTGCGTGACTCGACGGCGAAAGCTACAAGCCCAAATCACTCCACATCTGGTCAGCTTTTACCGCTTTACGAAGAACGGTCGTCTACGAGACTCCATTAGGCCCATCATACCTTGACTTACGGAACAAACTTCCAAGACACAACCACAACCGGGCCTACATCTCCTTCGCAAAAAGGCCTAATCCACGACGACCAACGCGTGAGCGACCAGCTTCCAGAGGACGATCAACGACACTCACGGTATTAGTTTCCTCTTCAACACCCTTCAACAGCGTTACATCGTCCGGGTAAGCTAAGTACATCATATTCTAAGTACTCTGTGAAGCCTGCATTAGCCTACCGCCGAACAGCAGGCCATGCTCCCAAAGTGAGTAATTAAACGTTCCAATTGACTCTCGTTAATAACGCAGTAGACCATTTTCCTAATTCAAGTGTCCTTCAGAACCTGTAATTCACATCATCCGCTGTTGTGTTCACTATTGTATTTGTGCGATAAATAAGTTCTCTACTGCAGGCCTAATTCATATACAGTGTATATTTCCCTCACTATCCTTAGGCCTATCCCAAACGCACGGGCATTCTTTATATCATTGCTAGGCCCATTCAATCATCTAGCCTACTTAATCAGAGTGTCATGTTTTCCATTAATGTACCAAACGCACGTGCATTCTTTATATCATTTACTAGGCCCATTCAATGTTCTATGTTGCATGCCATTTACATACCATCGATGAGTATTATTTATACGTGTCAATTAAGCTATTAACATTTCATCTTATTAGCTAAGTCTATGTTATAAGCATAACGTAAACTATCAATTAATTACCGTTAGTTCTTTGTTATACCACAATGAATAAATAACGGCTTTATTTTCACAATAAAATAAAGTACCGAGACTTATTCTATTCAGTGTACCAAAACGTACGCGCTTTCTGTGTCATTAATAGGCCTCTTTCACAGATCATTTATGCATAATCTGTAGCTTCCCTAATCGGTGTATTACATAACCTATTTGTTATATTATTACGTGCATACATTATTTTTGTATTCACCATCTCATATTTCAGGTTGTGTCCCATTTTGTATACCATTAAGTCTCACATAAACGAGCGCATTTCAAAGGTCATTATCGAATTGTTAAGCTTTCTAGTCAGTCTTACCATTGTATTTTCACTGTCAAAATTAATATAAATATTTTCTTAATTAAACTACACAAAAACATAAGGTGTCTTTCATAACCTTAATATTAATTTGCTTGGGTGTAAACCAAGCTGGTGACCTCGCTGCCATTTCCTGTCACTTCCAATAGTATAGTGGGCCTAATCAAATAACCAATTATTCCAATCGGTGATACTGTATGACATCATAAATTATTAACCCAGCCTTTCACTAATAAGCAATCAGTCATTGCATCAATTAATCATTGCATACAATTAAATCATTATCACCTTAAACGGTTAAAACTAGGTCCACTATAAATTGGTGTAACCCTGGAGTGACTCGAACGTAATTTCAAGTTAATTTTCACAGTGAACCTGTTGTTTAGTGGTTTGGGACATTTTCTTAATTTTAATTATTCTTTTATTGCAGTAACAAAATAGCGGTGATATCAAATATTTAAATTTATACAGGGTACAACATATACGGCACGTCAATAGGCCTATCTACATCTGTGACTGGTGTTATTTTCCCGTACACATTAGGCCCCAAATACATTTGCGGTTAATCTCTTTTGGCACATGATAACACGTTTTCGCGAAAAAAATATGCAGCAGGAAAACAACAACGCCACTACATCCCACACTAACGGCGGTTCCAACAGAATCCCCACTTTTTGGCCCGCGGATCCCCGCACATGGTTCTTACAGGTGGAATACCATTTCGAGTCCCAGAACATAACAAGAAGCGAGGCCAAGTTTAACATCGTAGCCTCGCAACTCACACCAGAGGTCGCTTGCGAGGTGCGAGACATTCTCGCCAAGAGGCCCCTAGAAAACCCCTATGAGACGTTGAAAACCGCCGTTTTGGAGCGAACGGCCATGTCAGAGCAAAATCGCCTCCGGAGATTACTCGCGACCGAAGAGCTTGGCGACAGATCCCCGTCGCAGTTCCTGCGACACATGCAGCAGCTCCTGGGGGATTCAGCCCACGTTATTGAGCACTCATTCTTCCGCCAACTTTTCATACAACGCCTACCACCGCAGGTACAACGAGTGCTGGTGGTGACGAAACCAGACACCTCGTTGAAGGACCTGGCGGATATAGCAGACAGGGTTTTGGACATAGAAACGCCACAAGTGGCTGGAGTCGTCTCATCACCCCCTCCCCCAACCGCGCCCGACAACTTGGTGGAGACTGTCGCGAAGTTGACCACCATGGTAGAAGGTCTTTTTCGCGATGTACGCGAGTTGCAAACGCGTGAACGAAGCAGATAACGCGACCCCCAGCACCGCAACTCACGACCCCGTTCCCGTTCCCGCACCCCCGTTTCCAACGACGAACCGGGCGTATGCTGGTACCACAGGATATTCGGCGGTCAAGTCCGGAAATGCACGGCCCCCTGTCTTCGGGCGGGAAACGTATCAGCCGAGCATTAACGGCGTCTCATGCTCAAGGCTTCCACGGCGTCCGCCTATTCTTCGTCACAGACGCCCATTCCAAGATACGTTTCTTGGTCGATACCGGCGCCCAAGTCAGTCTCCCCCCCTCCCCACAAGAGCGGTTACATCCCAGTTGGGAGACTGAATTACACGCGGTGAACTCGACTCCCATTCAAACATTCGGTCAAAAATCCCTTACCCTCAACCTCGGACTTAGGAGAACCTTCCGTTGGGTTTTTCTCATCGCCGACGTGCAACAGCCAATCTTAGGTGCAGATTTTCTGCAGCATTACGACTTAGGAGTGGACGTTAGACGCCGGAGACTCATCGACCACAAGACCAGCCTCAGCGTGCAAGGCGTTTTCTCCCGTACGTCAGCGCCTCCGCCAGTATATTCGGTGGCTCGCCCTGAGTCACCGTACGGTACACTACTGGCTGAGTTTCCATCGGTGACACGCCCTTGCAACCGCGAGGTGCCAGTGAAGCATAATGTACTCCATTATATTCAGACTGCAGGACCCCCGAAGAATGCTCGTCCTCGACGTTTGGCTCCGGACCGTCTGCGCATCGCAAAGGCAGAGTTCGAACACATGATCGAACTAGGAATCGTCCGGCCTTCCAAAAGCCCTTGGGCCGCACCGTTACACATGGTCCCCAAGAAGACTGAGGGCGACTGGCGTCCTGTGGGCGATTACAGGGCGCTCAACACTTGCACAGTGCCCGACCGCTACCCTCCCCCCCTTCTGCACGATTTTGCCGCCAATCTCTCTGGGTGTAAGGTTTTCTCCAAACTGGACCTCGTCAGGGCCTACCATCAAATCCCGGTAGCCCCAGAGGACGTTCCCAAAACCGCGATAATAACGCCCTTTGGGCTTTTCGAATACATCCGCATGCCTTTCGGCCTCCGGAACGCGGCACAGACTTTTCAGAGATTTATCGACGACGTCCTTCGGAGTCTCCCCTTCTGTTTTGCCTACATAGACGACCTCCTCATCGCCAGCAGCGATGAAGTGGAACATGCCAACCACCTTCGGCAGGTTTTCGCTCGACTCGATGAGTATGGAGTCGTCATCAACCCCAGCAAGTGCCAGTTTGGCGTCCTCGAACTGCAGGTCTTCGGTCATCAAATTACAGACAACGGTATCTCCCCCAACCCCCATAAGGTTGACGTCATTAAGGAATTCCCCCCCCCTACCACGCAAAGAAAACTGCGGGAATTCTTAGGAATGATAAACTTTTATCGCAGATTCATTCCCCATTGCGCGCACCTCCTCCGCCCCTGCAGGAGGGGATCCTCTACGTCAATTCCATGGCCTGAAGAGGCCCAGCGAGCGTTCGAATCGGCTAAGTCAGCCCTCATTGATGCGACCCAGCTGTATCACCCTCATCCTGACGCAGAAATCAGCCTCGTCGTGGATGCTTCTGACACTGCGGCAGGCGCCGTGTTACAACAAGCGTCAGTGGTGGCAGCCCTTAGCCTTTTTCTCACGCGCATTCAAACCAACGGAAACCAGATATAGCACTTTCGGTCGAGAATTGCTTGCGGTTTATCTGGCGACCAAACACTTCCGCCACTACTTAGAGGGAAGAGAATTCATTATATACACGGATCATCGTCCGCTTACGTTTGCCATCAATTCCCAATCCGACCGGTATTCCCCCAGGGAAATGAGACACTTGAACTACGTCTCACAATTCACTGGCGATCTTCGGCACATAAAAGGCCACGCAAATACCGCAGCGGACGCTCTATCGCGAGTCACGATTAACGCTTTCCCTTGTTCCCGCCAGCGGTGACGTCATCGACTACGAAGCCATAGCAGAAGCTCAACGAGGAGACGATGAACTGCAGCAGCTCAGTAGTGTATCCACGTCGTTACAACTGGAAGAGATTCCACTGCCTTCTTCATCACGGACCCTCACGGTCGACGTTTCTACAGGATCATACCGTCCTTTCGTCCCCGAGAAATTCCGACGCGAAATTTTTAATAGGCTTCATTCTCTTTCTCACCCCGGAATTCGCGCGTCTCAGGCTCTCGTCACCTCTCGTTTCGTCTGGCCCAGCATCAACCGTGACGTCAGACGTTGGGCCCAAGCTTGCATAAAGTGCGAGAAAGCAAAAATTCAACGTCACACGACGGCACCTTTAGCTGTTTTTCGTCCCCCCGACGCACGTTTCGATCACGTACATCTGGACCTCGTCGGCCCATTTCCACACTCAGAAGGTTACACGTACCTCCTCACCTGCGTCGATAGATTCACGCGTTGGCCTGAGGCGATCCCTATAAAGGACATCACGGCTGAATCCGCCGCCCGCGCTTTCGTCAGTGGTTGGGTGTCCCGTTTTGGAGTCCCATCAGCAATCACTACTGACCGTGGTCGGCAATTCGAATCCGCCCTGTGGAAGAGCCTGACACAAATTTTAGGTTGTTCCCGGATTCGGACTACAGCATATAGGCCCATGGCCAATGGCCTCGTCGAGCGACTACACCGTCACCTGAAGGCGTCCCTCAGGATGACCACCACCGGCCCACGTTGGACCGACGCCCTTCCCCTTGTCCTCCTGGGAATTCGGGCAGCGCTCAAGGATGACTTGCAATGTACATCGGCCGAATTGGTGTACGGACGGTACTCCTCTGCAGCTACCCGGCGAATTCTTCACTTCGTCAGGAGCACATCCTTCGGTGGACGGCAGCACGTACGCCGACGCCTTAAGGACGACCATGCGCAATTTTCGTCCGGTTTCCCCGCGTCATCCCACTGCTCGTCGCATTTTTGTCCCCGCCCGGTTGTCCTCCTGCACCCACGTCTTCGTCAGAAACGACACCATCCGTCCTCCCCTACAACATCCATACGATGGGCCTTTTCCAGTGCTGCGGAGGGGTGACAAAACTTTCATCCTCGACCGTGCGGGACGCAAGGACGTAGTGTTAATCGACCGCCTAAAGCCGGCGTACCTCGAGGACGACGCAATTTCCCCAACAGTTCCCCCACAACCGACTACAGCAGACACAATTCTCCCCATTTCCCCAACCCAGGAAGATGCCTCGCGCCCTCCCGCCAACGAAACACCGACAGACACACGAACTGGTGTCCGTACTCGGAGCGGCCGCGTCAATTTCGCCCCGAAATGGTGATCCTTTCATCATCGTTCCTTCGTCTCTGAGAGGGAACTACTTGTAGCGGATCAACAAGAAATAGACCAACAAATAGACAGATCCTTTACTTCCACGCTATCATCAAAGAACTTGGAAAACACACGTGGGCAAGAGTCAAACAATGGAGAGTCTGTTTCTTCCCCCAGGGCGCGAACGCAAATCCTTATCAACTAAAGGACGCGCTCACAAAGCGTCTTATTAAGATTTGGTGCGAAGTCCTACGTCACAGGAACTACGTATAAAAGCGAGCACCCACTCTCACTCCTCCTCACTTCGTTAGCGCTTCCATTTCGTTCTACTACTCTGTACGTGGTCACCCCTCATCAGCTTTCTCCGGCTCAAGACCAAGGCTCACTTCAACACCACATTCAAGGAACGAAACATCATTCTAAGTGATCCACCAATGCTGCCGCAGCAAACCCCAACGGCATCAGGAATTCCCCTTGGTCTCTTCATTACCGCATAAACCGGTTATCAAGCATCTTCGAGAGCACCGGCAAGGTTGCAACGCTACGAGAAGCATCCTCAAGGTGGACACATTGCGTGACTCGACGGCGAAAGCTACAAGCCCAAATCACTCCACATCTGGTCAGCTTTTACCGCTTTACGAAGAACGGTCGTCTACGGGACTCCATTAGGCCCATCATACCTTGACTTACGGAACAAACTTCCAAGACACAACCACAACCGGGCCTACATCTCCTTCGCAAAAAGGCCTAATCCACGACACGACCAACGCGTGAGCGACCAGCTTCCAGAGGACGATCAACGACACTCACGGTATTAGTTTCCTCTTCAACACCCTTTCAACAGCGTTACATCGTCCGGGTAAGCTAAGTACATCATATTCTAAGTACTCTTGTGAAGCCTGCATTAGCCTACCGCCGAACAGCAGGCCATGCTCCCAAAGTGAGTAATTAAACGTTCCAATTGACTCTCGTTAATAACGCAGTAGACCATTTTCCTAATTCAAGTGTCCTTCAGAACCTGTAATTCACATCATCCGCTGTTGTGTTCACTATTGTATTTGTGCGATAAATAAGTTCTCTACTGCAGGCCTAATTCATATACAGTGAATATTTCCCTCCACTATCCTTAGGCCTATCCCAAACGCACGGGCATTCTTTATATTATTGCTAGGCCCATTCAATCATCTAGCCTACTTAATCAGAGTGTCATGTTTTCCATTGAATGTACCAAACGCACGTGCATTCTTTATATCATTTACTAGGCCCATTCAATGTTCTATGTTGCATGCCATTTACATACCATCGATGAGTATTATTTATACGTGTCAATTAAGCTATTAACATTTCATCTTATTAGCTAAGTCTATGTTATAAGCATAACGTAAACTATCAATTAATTACCGTTAGTTCTTTGTTATACCACAGTGAATAAATAACGGCTTTATTTTCACAATAAAATAAAGTACCGAGACTTATTCTATTCAGTGTACCGAAACGTACGCGCTTTCTGTGTCATTAATAGGCCTCTTTCACAGATCATTTATGCATAATCTGTAGCTTCCCTAATCGGTGTATTACATAACCTATTTGTTATATTATTACGTGCATGCATTATTTTTGTATTCACCATCTCATATTTCAGGTTGTGTCCCATTTTGTATACCATTAAGCCTCACATAAACGAGCGCATTTCAAAGGTCATTATCGAATTGTTAAGCTTTCTAGTCAGTCTTACCATTGTATTTTCACTGTCAAAATTAATATAAATATTTTCTTAATTAAACTACACAAAAACATAAGGTGTCTTTCATAACCTTAATATTAATTTGCTTGGGTGTAAACCAAGCTGGTGACCTCGCTGCCATTTCCTGTCACTTCCAATAGTATGGTGGGCCTAATCAAATAACCAATTATTCCAAACGGTGATACTGTATGACATCATAAATTATTAACCCAGCCTTTTACTAATAAGCAATCAGTCATTGCATCAATTAATCATTGCATACAATTAAATCATTATCACCTTAAACGGTTAAAACTAGGTCCACTATATATATATATATATATATATATATATATATATATATATATATATATTTCGAATAATTTCATAATTCTTTATTGCTGGATAGAATCCAATCTTCTACGTTTTTAAATGTTTTTGTAAAAATACGCTGTATTAGAATTCGAATCCTCAAGGCCGTGTTTAATTCGTGAATTGCACTGAAGAAAATTTTATTTAATGTGTCCCAAAGCTGGTTTAAAATTACAATAAATATAATACAGTAAATCATGTTAAATCCAATTATTGAATTGTAGAAGTTGCAATTATATGATTTATGCCATAAATTCCATTTTTATATAAATACGTTTAGAAAACGATATTTATTGGGGTAAGCCAGCTAAAACTTAAAATCTAGTTATATTAATGTTTTTTTGCATCAAAGTTTAAGATACTTCGAAGAATCTATACCTTTTAAAATAATTTTGCCTCATTATTTCAGGATATCTTCAACAGTAAGATTTAATATGATCGTGAATGCTGGTTTTAATTATATTAAAAAATAATGCAGCAGTGTCGCGGCAGGGCTGCAAGTAAATGAGGAAAAATGAATAAGGTACCTCGAGACAGAATCTATTTTGTTTTTAAAATCATATTAATATTTTTTGTAATAAGGCTTAAAGATATATTGGTGTCTTAAAGATAAATTTATATTGAAACACAATAATTGGATAAAAGAGGAAAAATGAATAAGTTACCCCGAAATAGAATCTATTTTGTTTTAAAAATCATATTAATATTTTTTTAATAAAGTTTAAAGATATATTGGTGTCTTAAAGATAAATTTATATTGAAACACAGTAATTGGATAAAAGAGGAAAACTTAATAAGTTACCCCTTATTTAATTTCTATTTTGTTTTAAAAATCATATTAATGCTGCTTTTCATGTTATAGTTTAAGGATAAAATTGCGTAAAATTGCGTATTTGGTTTGTATTAAACTTATTTTATCTTATTCGATATTTTGTTTAAAAGATCGCCCACCAAATATCAAATTGGCCTCGTTTCACCACGAGAAGCTCAATAGAAAAACTATTGGCGTTGCCTTTTTTTGACTTGGCCCCATAAACATATTTGTTTCTGCTTAATAGCTCTGTCTATTGGGTCGTATTTAGAGACCTTGCCAGTCTACCAGGAGTTGGTAAGTAAAGCTGTGGAGGTGGTTGGTGGGTTATTGATGGTGGTTGTGTAATACTGTTTCATACCAACCGTCTACGTTTGGTCGCTTGGTTATAGCCCTCATATCGGTTACGTGGTGTTGATGGGATAAGCTCCAAAAAGTCGTAGCCCTGTGATAATAGGGGGTTTATGGGCGTATAGTCGGGGTGTGCATTTGTGTGCGCTTTGGGTCGTATTTAGAGACCTTGTCGGTCTACCAGGAGTTGGTAAGTAAAGCGGTGGTTGTGGTGCTTCACCATCAATCGTCTAAGTTTCGACGCTTGGTTGTATCCCTCATATCGGTTACGTGGTATTGATGGGATGAGCTCCTAAAAGTCTATACTTAGACGATTTTTTGGTGATGTGATGCTTTTTTGTGTGGTGGTTGTGCTCGTATATATTTTGCTATTGGGGCTTTGCATGCATCAATCAGTTTATATATATATATATTATATATATATATATATATATATATATATATGTGTGTGTGTGTGTGTGATAATAGGGGCTTTATGGGCGTACAGTCGGTGAGTGTATGTGCGTTTGTGTGCGCTTTTAATTCGTTTGAAGGTTATTAATATATACAGGCCATTTATGCCTTCTGGCGGATTAAGCCAGAATATATGCTTTAATTAAATAAACAGCGCAATCTGGCAACTCATCCAGATAAGCCAACTGGCTGATTAAGCTAGCTGGCTGATTAGGAACATATTAAGACAACGGCCGCTCGGCTGAAGTCTTAATATGAGCTTGGCTCCTACCAGGCAAACACCTCTCTTCCTCTCTTTCTCTTGGGGGATAACTCCGCCTCCAAGTTGCATAACCCTTGTTGCTCTTGCAACATTCCTCCTCCTCCTTTGTTGCATAACATCTTGCAGCATTCCCCACTTTGTTGCATAACTTATGCAACATTGATCACCATTTTCAATTGCATTGCACTCTCTCCTTTTGCGCCCATACTACTGAGCTTCAACGCAAAATCGAAGATGAGCAGAAACGCTGGGAAAAAGTCCTAGAGGGATCCTTAAGTTTAACTCTCTACCTATCGAAACATGTGGTTTCTGTGGTTCATCTAACAGGCTCTATACAGAGAATAACGGAAACTTTCTAGGTTTGGTGGAGCTACTAAGAGAGTATGACGAAGTTATGAAGCAGCACTTGAAGCAAGCGATATGGAAGGAAGTAACGGACCGTTACTGTGGAAAAAGAATCCAGAATTAACTAATTGCATTAATGGCGAAAAAAGTTCTTGAAGACATATTTGCAAGGCTGGAGAGTGCCAAGTACTACTGGCTAATATTAGTCTGGACGCCAGAAGTAAGCCATTTTGAAAATGTCTTTTACGGTAAGATTTTTTTGACACATCAGATGACAAAGTTACCATTCAGGAATATTTCATTGGTTTCGTAACAGTGAACGAGACCACAGGAGAAGGACTTTCTGCATCCATCCTGTCAACGCTTGAAAAGTAAGAAATCGACATCCAAGACTGTCGGGGTCAAGAGTATGACACGGCGCAAACATAAAGTGAAAAGGTAACGGTGTGCAGGCGAGAATTATCTCTATAAACCTAAGAGCCTTTATCGTTCCCTGTAGATATCATTCGCTTAATCTCGTTGTGGGGAATGCTATATTATCTTCAACAGAGTCTGTGTCCCTTTTCGGTATTGTACAACGAATTTGTCCTGTTCTTTGCCTTTGTTTATCGTTGGGGGCTTCTCACAGACCACGTCAAAAACTCACTGTGAAACCATTATGCGAAACGGCTGCGAGTGCAGAGTCGACAGCATTAGACCTATTCGATACCAGACAGTTGAAGTCTACGATGCCTTTATTGCATTAACTGAATCGGAGAAAGCGGACGCAGGCATCCGTCATGAAGCACTTACTCTCGCAGACCAACTAACTAAATATAGTTTTTTCATCCATATCGTGATGTGGTATGACATTCTTTTCCAGGTCAATCTGGTAAGCAAGAACATGCAAAGCAAAAGTAGCGATACTGTTGCGGCCAAAAATATGATAACCGCTTGCCGTAACCAGAGATTGGCAGTAATGTATTTAACATTACTGAAATACAGTAAGTATTTAAATGCAATTTGTATTTAAATACTCTATTTATAAATACATTTATTTCGAGTATTTAAATACATATTTTCAATTACATTTTTTTGAAAGAGGACCTGGTACCACGTCGTGGGTGATAACAAAGGATTCTTACCACACGCCACAACATTCTCAGTACATACATACTTCCTAGATGGTAAATTACTTACCAATATTGTATTTATATTTTCACATATTGCATTAAATGCAGATGCATAGGGAAATTAGGCTAAAAAGGGAAAGCATATTATTTAGACCTGGTAACACTGTACGCAATACGCCACATGGTCACTGTTCAGTCAATGTGTTGTGTTGAAAAGCCATCATCAGCACCAGTGGAGCGGGTATTTTCTTTTGCTGGGTTTGTTTATTCACCGAGAAGAGGAAGATTTTCTGACACACTATTGGAGAACCTAGTCCTAATTAAGGCAAATATGTAGTCTAATGTAGATTGTCCTCCTCTGTCCATCCATTCATCTTACTCCTACTTACTTACTTATGGTTACTTATGGTTGCCTCTTCTAAGTGTTGTGTTATACCTTACACACCAGTGGTGTAGCTATAGTTACGGCTAATTCCTTCAGTACTCGCGGTTGTATAACATCAGGGCCAGGACACTTGCTTACTTTTATTTATCCAATTTCTTGATGATCATCTCTTCGGTTATTACGAAAGAATTTTTTTTTTATTATTAACATTTACAATTTGGAGTAACAGATCATGAATAAAATGTTGTTCTATTTGTAACTTTTATTTTGTAAGTTGTAAGATTGTAATGTAACCATGTCTTGTAGCGATCATGTAAATTAAGATGATCTGACATAATATATTTCGAAATGTATTTAAATACATTTTCACAGTAATGTATTTAGCATTTAATTACATTCCTTTTAGGTGTAATGTATCTTGTATTTAATTACAGTCCTGATCAGTATTTAGTATTTAGTATTTAAAAACATTCAAAAGTATTTACGCCCATCTCTGGCCGTAACTACATTGTAAAATACAGGGATGCAGATTGTAGTGTATGAAAAAAACTTTAATAAAAGCAAAGGAAATGGTTGAAAAACTTGGTGTTGATCCAGCGTTCAAGTCGCCTTCACACATTCGTCGTAGGAAACGCAGTTCAGCTAAGAAAGTGAAGATAAAGTTATTACTACGGACCCGAAAGCCAAGTTCAAAGTTGACTGCTTCTATCAGCTTGCAGATACCGTGAGATTGTCAACAGAAGAACAGTTTGAACAGATGAAAAAACATGTGGACCTTTGGGGTTTCCTTTATGATCCGAAACAACTTCCTGACGAAAAACTTTATTAAAGAACTGTATGGTTCTTCATCACACATTGAAAGACGGAGAAAGCTGTGACATTAACGGTTTCGACCTTGACGAAGAGTAGGCTATCTCGCAAGTTTGCTGTCTAAGGATTGCAGCACTCCTCAAGAAGTACTACAATTTATTTTTAATAATAATTCACAGGCCTGCGAATGAGAACTTTGTAAGAGTTGTTTCCTTACTAATAACCGATTTTATTTAATTCAACTACGCTGATTTCGAATGTGTCCATTTTTTTTCTATCACATAATGATTTTCTGCAAATTGGAAGAGAAAAAACAACAACATAAATAAATATTATTTATTTCAATTTACATTAGGTACCTATTTCGCTTTGTTATACTAATTACAAATGTAAACAACTATAAAAAGAAAGAAGACTATTAACGTCAATTACATATTCATTTTTATTTGTTCTGAGTTTTCTTGTGAGATCTACTGTATGCCTTTTAGTCTCGAATGTACGCGCTGTTCCTTTTCTTTTATGTAATAATTCTGCAGTATCCCGTTTCAACATCCAGCAGTAATCAGCCATTATGCTGATGTCCCACCTTCCCTGATATCTCTTCTCCATTTCTTTGATGTCTTGGTGAAACCGTTGTCCTTGTTCTTCGCTGAGTGCTCCGAGATTCTCAGGGAAGTAATCCAAGTGTGAATGTAAGAAATGTAATTTTAAACTCATATTACAACCCAACTCTTTGAACTTATTTAGCATGTTGTTCACAATGCTTCGGTAATTGGGGTCTTTGTTGTTCCCCAAAATTTGCTGATAACATCCTTCAAAACAATCGACGCTTCTTTTTCAAGATTGTTCATTGTTCTTTCAAAGTGTTTATCCAAAGTCAGTTTTCTAATCTGGGGACCAACGAAAATTCCTTCTTTCAATTTTTCTTCCGAAAGAGTTGGGAATTTACCACACAGATACTTAAAACAATCTCCATCTTCGTCCAAGGCCTTAACAAATTGCTTCATCAAACCCAATTTTATGTGAAGCGGAAGTAAAAGGACTTTCTTCGTGTCAACCAAACGTTCACGGTAAATGTTTTTAGAACCAGGTGTCGGGTTGACTCTGCTTGGCCATTCCGTTTTAATCCAGTGCTGAGTTCTTGCTTGGCTATCCCATTCACACAGAAACCGTGGAAACTTCGTATAACCTGGCTGTTGACCTAACAACATACAAATCACTTTTAAGTCTCCACAAAGTAGCCAACCGTGTTCTTTGTATTTAACCTTAGCGACAATAAGCTCAAGATTATCGTACGTTTCCTTCAAGTGAACCGAATGAGCCACAGGAACGGATGCATACAAGTTACCGTTATGAAAGAGGACGCCTTTTAGACTTCTTTTGAAGGAATCAATGAAAAGTCTCCACTCATTTGGATCATAGACTGCAGCACCTAGCTTAAGTATTACTTCCGAAACATTGTTGCCAATATACCAGTAAATTTTCTTGAGAAAAATATTGAATGAGTTCTTTTTCTCGATTTCTGTACCAGTAAAATAACGTCCCGGGAGAAAGCAAGTTCTTTGCATAAAGTCTGGATCCCAAAATCTCTGAAGAATACTTTGGGAAACAAATCTCTTAACAAATCATTAAGTTCACTTTGTGTAAACAATTGGGGTTCACCAGATGTTTCAGTTTGAAAACAATCAATATCATCGTCCCCATCGTCATCAGACACCGAATCAGATGAAGTTATATCAAGAGTATTTGGTTTAGTAGGTACAGGTATACCAGGTCCGTGAGCAACAGGTCTTATAGCAGACTGAAAGTTTGGATAAGAAATTTCCTTTTTATTTTTAGTATTGTAGCCTTGCACGTTATATAAACAAAAATAGCAGTCATTGCTGTGATTTCTCGGTTCATGCAACCATTGGAATCCCAAAAAGTAAAGAATCCTTTTTTTACCTTTACTCCACAGTCTAACTTGTTCAACACAAACATTGCAAACTTTATGTGGAGCCCATGATTTGTCTTGATCCCTAAGTTTCATTCCGAAGTACGCATAGCATGCTTTCTTGACGAAGTCTGTAATATCTCGCCTTTTTTTTTTCACAGTAAATTTTCCACAAATATATCAGAAAATGTTTGGGATATTTACACACCCTCTGGTTGTCATAGTGACAAATAAACAAATTTCAAAAGAGAAATAATAAAGAACTATAACCTCGCACGCACTAGACAGACCGACTCATCTCGCGGCTTGTCAATCACTTATATACTAGCGGTGCTATTCTCGAATGTTCTAGAAGACGCTATGACGTCACTTCTGATCTGGAAGTATTTATAGGCAGTAGTTTTTAATCAAAATTTAATCGAGTCAATTTTAATGAAAATTACTTACATATGTAATATGACATTTTGTGAAAAATCTGTACGTGATGGCGAAAAATTAATATTATTTTCGGAATCAGCGTTCAAAAATTACTATACAAGTGATAAAATATTTCGGACAACAAAACCATCGCAGGCCTGTGTAATCTTTTTGACAACTTTCCGAAACACCTGGGTATCAGTAGCATGGTGTAAAAAAGGTGGAGTGCAATGCAATTGCATAATATTACGTAATGTTGCAAGAGTGCCACACAACCCACCCACCCCCACCCCTTTGTTGCAAGAGTGTCGCACACCCCCCGCTTTGTTGCAAGAGTGCCACACACCCCACACCCCTTTGTTGCAAAAGAAAAGAAAAAAAAGAGAGAGAGAGAGTGAGTGCCAATCTTTGTTTCCAACCCCAAAATGGGATTGCAAGGGGCATGCAACTTGGAGGCGGAGTTCTCCCCCAAGCTGAACCCCCCCAAAGGGGCATACCTATCCTAAGGGCGCCTCTTTGGGGAGGAAGGGGTTTCCTCACCCCCCCAAAGGAGCAGAAAAAAAAAGATAGCAAGAGAGAAAGAGGGGCATGCAACTTGGAGGCGGAGTTCTTCCCCAAGCTGAACCCCCCCAAAGGGGCATACCTAACCTAAGGACGCCTCTTTGGGGAGGAAGGGGTTTCCTCACCCCCCAAATGAGCAGAAAGAGATAACAAGAGAAGAAGAGGAGATCCTTCATCCGACAGCTGTCGGACGCATATGGAACCATCGTCCAACATCTGGCCTCTTATAGTGCCCCTAAGCAGCCAGTTGGCTTAGGCAGCCAGTGCCTCAAGCTAAGTGCCACAGTAAGCTAATTGAATCCGGGCACGCGCCAGTGACAGCAACTGCATCAAGCTAAGTGCCACAGTACGCTAAATGGATCCGGGCACCCACCCCAGTCTAGGTCAGCTCTGTTGCTGGGCCGTACACCTCAGACAAGCGCCAGTGCCACCCTGCTGAACCATACAATCACCCAACCAAATAAAATATATTATTGTGTACAAGGAGTCAATAAAACGACGTTACAGCAAACTGTTTAACACACGAAAACTTATTCAATAAAACGCCGTTACATCAATCTGTTTTTAAAGGGAGATTTTATCCCTGTAACTTATACTTTTGTTAACTATGCTTTATATATATATATGTATATATATATATATGTATATATATATATATATATATATATATATATATATATATATATATCTATATATATATATATATATGATCCGGCTAAATAAATATTAAAAAAATATATCGCTGGTTTTGTCTTTTATTATAACTTATTTAAAATCATTATTTAACCTTTCATAAATTTTGTAAATGTACAGGTAAAGTATATATATATATATGATCCGGCTAAATGAATATAATTTGTTATTTATGCTATTTTTAAAACCAATTTATCGTATCACACAATACGTGGTATGTCTTCTCTTCGAAGATCACGAACCTTCAACCAAAAATGAGCCGTATGGCTGATAGCGTTCGCGACACGCACAATACAACACAGAAAAATGGAGAAAAATATTCCAAATTGAATTATACCAGAAGGGCAGAGAACAATAAAAATTCTGGAAACTTGTAAACACATTTCCTTCCCGAAAATAAACCGAGATGGGGCACAATAGAACCGTATATCTCGACACTGCCCAAACAATACACACACACACACACGCATATATATATATATATATATATATATATATACGGTTTAATTGTTAACATTTGTACAGAAGCTTTTGCCAACTGGGAAAAGGCACGTTTTATATCGGCGAATGCGGACAAAGCTTTGTTCTTCCCGTCAAAAGGTCACAGGTCCTCCTTTCGCCGAATATGATTGTATTATTGCCAGACAAAACCCCATTCTCTCACAATATGCAGGTGTTTCTCATCCAAACCTAAATAAAAAAAACTTTTCGAAATCCAGGAATACGTGAATGAACCGGTATATTCGACATATGGATCTGATGCCCCGTCTGTTGATGGTCTGCCAATCACCGTCCAGGAATACCTGAATGAGTTCGTTCTGAAGATGTCTATAGCTAAACCACGCCCTACCCTTCGTGGCTCCTCCCATTCATTGCTCGTGAAAAGGGAGCGTCGCTCTCGGATTGGTCGAAAAAGCATTAACCGTAAACCAATAGGCAGTTAATCACGTTTGTGGGTTGGGCACTTAGTCCCTATAAATGGGGCGTTTCGTTATTCAGAACCAGTTTTTCGTACAACTTACTGCTACACACGAATCATGTCTGAAAGCTATAACTCCCCGTCCCTCATTGAAGAAAGCGATATTTACGGCCAGGCCGCACGGTTAATATTCACTGCAATAGATCAGAATGAATTATTTTCAACGCAGAGCATCGCCGAAGCATGCGAAACTGTCAGAGAACCAATCAACGAAGCCTTTACTGAAATATGAGTAATGTTTCTCGTTTTCCCACAACAATTACGCTTTGAAATTAGTCTTATAAAAGGTAGCAATAATTGAAAATATTTTCAATTATTCTCTAACTCATTCGTCGTTATATCTGTTTACGCTTTCAATCTGGCGTTAACCTAACCTAGCTTTATTTTAATTTATAAAAAAAAACCATAATAACGCGAAGTGAACTGTTATCTGCACAGAGGTTCGGCGTCTATTCATATATATATATATATATATATGTATGTATAGAAACGACGTAAGTATAGAGGAGTGTTCTGCACACGAGGAAGAGAAATAACGAACAAATGAAAAATGACGTGACCGCCCGGGAATCGAACCCAGGACCTTCCGATTGCCGGTCAGACATGCTACCACTACACTACGGGCCTTGATCAGTCAGAAGTCGCAATTCTCCTACATAGGGCAGAAACCAATGCCTTGAGAGGGCACCCTCGCAAATCGTGAATATGTACATTTAACTGCAATGACCACGCAGTATATTAATGTATAGAAACGACGTAAGTATAGAGGAGTGTTCTGCACACGAGGAAGAGAAATAACGAAATGAAAAATGAGGTGACCGCCCGGGAATCGTTTCTTTGCAGTTAAATGTACATATTCACGATTTGCGAGGGTGCCCTCTCAAGGCATTGGTTTCTGCCCTATGTAGGAGAATTGCGACTTCTGACTGATCGAGGCCCGTAGTGTAGTGGTAGCATGTCTGACCGGCAATCGGAAGGTCCTGGGTTCGATTCCCGGGCGGTCACCTCATTTTTCATTTGTTCGTTATTTCTCTTCCTCGTGTGCAGAACACTCCTCTATACTTACGTCGTTTCTATACATTAATATACTGCGTGGTCATTGCAGTTAAATGTGTGTATATATATATATATATATGGTATGTTTTTAGAAACGAATGCACTTTTAAGAAGTGCATTCGTTTTTAAAAATAATTTTCTCTTTATTTTACAGGAGCGAAACGGAGAGAGATTATAAAAACTTTTGGAGAAATGGTGGCGAACGAAGTGATATCCACACCACGCTGCGAATCAGATGTCATGGTATTGTCACACAACCGCTCATCCAAATGCGCAGTCGTCGCAGAGATTATGTAAGTGTTTTTTAGGATATTAACAAAACACAACGTTATTTTCATTTATTAAACATGTACGAAAAGGGGCAGCGCACAATTCTTTATTGTTACAAATGTATATACAGATTTACACAATATAGAGCTTACAAATTACAGGGGGTTGCAACATGTGGGAATTTTTTTTTATCTGCCTGCATACATATTTATCGTTCATATTTGTGTCACACAAATCAAATGAATTTAAAAAATTCACAAATCCCTTCCTGCGCGACATGTGTATGAGAAATAAGATACAATATAGCCCACATGTTTCACTGTAAAAGCTTTGAAATTGCTATGGGGCCCAAATTATCTCAGGCACACGTAATTGCGCGATAAAATTTACGATTGTCGAGTCATGCCATGGGGGAGCCCAAGTGAATCGAAGTAATACATTCTTTCCTTAGTTTTAAAATAAATCGCAAACCAGTGAATTCCTTCGCCACCCGCAATGTCGGTGCTAACGATGGCCCCGTGCCAGTTTCTCGTGCTAGGTGGCTTCATTATTTCATTCTTTGCAAAAAACCCGATAAATTTGGAACGCGCGAAACAGTCACTTTTCATCCATCTGGAGTGTATTTGCATCCATTTTAAAAATCTGTGCTTATGTTACGGAAACGGTCCAGTTCTATTAGGGCCTGTGTTTCTAGATACATTAGTACACTAATAGGCGCGTCTGTAGGCTTGGCGAAATCCAAACGCACTGAAATCGCACCGGTCTGCTGCGGGTTTAAATGGGTACTTACGCCAGCAGTCAAGTCAGGCGTAACGTCAAATGAGTAAATATTAAACTGTTCCACAAATTCTTTCTGTGTTAGGCCGATTCCAAGTTCGTCACACACCCCTGTGTTATGGGCTAAACTGCTGTATGCTCTCGCGCAGAGCGGGAACACAGCATCTGACGAGTAGTCCATATTCATTGTCCCACCCAATGCGACGCCATTGATATATAAAGTAATATTTTTAAGTCCAAAATTTTCAAACTTCAAGGCACTCTTTTTATAATCCCCATTCGTCGAAGCGTGGTCTTGCATCCCAATTAAAATCCTTTTAGGCAGTACTCCAAGAGCGATGTTTTCTATCTGTTTCGATGTCAATCCTGTGGGGATCGTGTGCAGTTTGATCTGTACCCTATTAATTGGGTATTTCACTCTGGTGTGTAAGTTCTTTCTCAATTTTATATGTTTCGCGGAACTTAGCTTCACTCGGCGTATAGGCAAATATGCCTCCATGATATGGATCGCAACAGGTTTCGCGCCTTCTTCTCGGTCAGCGCCCAGATTTATACAGATCTCAGGGCTCGTGCTGGTAAGCTTCAATTTCATATCTACCCCCGTTCATAAGCAACTTCTCCTGGAATGTAAAGTCCGTGTGCAGGCGTCCAAAACATTCATATATCTTTTTTTTAGAATTTTTAAATTTATCCTTTATATTACCCTCATCTTTAGTGTGGTAATACCCCTCGGCAGATAAAAAGGTATCCTTCGCTTCTTTTGAAAAGTTGAGGACATTTTCCAGATACGATCGTAGGTGGTAGTACCCCGTGCCTGCCGAGATGTTAGTCTGATTTAAATATACGTCACACTGGCTGAATATGGTGTGCAGAAAGTTTGTTTCGGGGTATGCAGCATAATTATCATCGCAATCCGTTCCATCAGAATGAGCTATGCGTAGTTTAGTGTACATGTCCATACAACTCGGATCAAAAAAGTAAGGGCCTGAGCTGGGTATCACGAACTCTATAGGGGCACTGGGTGAACTAATCGTGTTTAAAGGGTTAATTGTAATAAAGTCACTGTGCTCAATAGAAACTTGAGTTGGAGGCAGATCAAAGAGGGATAGCTCCGATTTACAGCACTGTGAACTGCAAGGATGAATGAAACGTGCCATGGTGAGTTAGAAACAGTGCCACCTCCCCCGACGAGTATCAGTCAATCTATGAATCGTGAGAGTAGCGTCCGCAGTTTATATCAGTTAAAAAAATGATCGGTCATACGCTTAGAACACTTCTTTTTTGGCGCCCTTTTACGTTTAATACCACGGGACCCCTTCTTCTTCCTAACAGTTCTCTTCTTTACACCACGTGTTGGTACCCCTTCTTCCTATCAATTCTCTTCTTTCCTCCGCCACGCATTTTTCTCTTAGCATCTTTGATGATTTCATCCCGTGTACGTTTTAAATGTTTTTTTAGAGCTTCTTTAGGTTTAGTTCCCGCGAGCATTTCCTCTGCTGCGTTAAAACCTGTTTGTAACGCCTTCCTCCCAAGGTACCTAGCCCCCCTCTTCAGTAGTGGTACAGCTGTGCGCAGTATGGATGAAAAAATGGACCCAAGTCCACTACCACGCTGGTATCTCACCCCTCGGTATACCGTGAATGGTTTCCTGGACATTATAACTCAGTGCGCGAAAGTGTAGCTTCACTGTTAAGCTCCCGTCGCCGAATGGGAAATTTTTACCCTCAATCGTTCTTATATATATTGAGATATTAGTTATTAGATTAGTTGAGACAATCACATAATGGGGTCTGTCATATGTAATACTCAAGCTCCGTCCTCTATGGTTGGGAATGTGCGCTACGCGCAGCAGTCGTGCCTGGGTATCCCCAACAAACTGGTGTTCCGCTATATTGCTGTAAATATAGCACATGTCTGGAGGCTGAGAGCTTACATCCAATTTCTCCATCTTCAGCTGATACACTAAGTTGGACAAGTCATCCGGTGCCTCGTGAAAGGTGTCTCTTTGGAAGGCTGCTCGATAACGCCCCTCGGTTATAATTTTGAACACTCTTCCGTCTTTAAGATTTCTGTTAGCCTTTGATTTTAGCATTAGAGTATGTGCATGCCTCCTCTGTTTACGATTTCGTATATTAAATCATTCGTAAGGTGTGAGTTTTTTAAACATATGTTTAAGTCTCTCACAACATCCTCAACCGAACCATAGCCCCGGTCCTAGTGTCACAGTTGTACTGAAAAACTGTGCGACCTTAGTCCGGGCGATACGTATAGTTTCATCCCGAGTTACCCCGGCTTTTGCACACTCATCACAGTTTCTAAGAATTGTAAAAACGGCATCTTTATAATCAATATTTAAAAAGACGGTATCCAGCTGAATTTCACATATCCCCACCTCATACGAATCACGACCCAATTCAATGGGACCATGGAGTTCTGTTACAAAATTGGCTAGTGTTGTTAGGGTGTACAGACAGGGATGATGAGGACGGGAGCGTGACGTAGAAATGGTTGGGGGCCATGCTGCATACTAATTAAGCTTCATGACTGCATCAGCTTTTATATAGGTATTGAAGCTTTCGGGTAACCTAGCCACTTCACCAGGTACATTTTTCTCTTTCCTGTACCTTTGGTTGCTAAAATTTTCTCAATTTTAAACACTTTTTTCCTAAATTAAATGCCACTTTCTGAAGTTCCTCGCGGTAAAAACCCGAGATTTCTTCCCCATTCAAATCTTCAACGTAATACATCATTATCTCGCCTTTAGGCCTCATAGCCCTAACTTTAAAAATCTCGCGTGTCCATCCTTGCTCAAAACCCTTCGCGAATTTATTTCCCGAACGTGACAACCTTACATAATCATTGATTTTGAAACGCACAGATTGTGGTGGCGGTGGTGGTGGTGGTCCATCACTTCTCGGACGCCTGCCTCTTTCTAAAACATCGTTAGGCGTTGTACCGATCGTACGGTGGTGTGAGCGGTTGTAGGATGAAGCCAGTGAATCGAGAACGTTTATATATCTGAGCGTGCTTTTATGTGTAAAATAACGGTGCATGCGTTCCTTTATGGTACGTTGAACTCTTTCAGCTAAAGATGCTTTATGTATAGAGTTGGAAGTGTAATAGCTGATATTAAACTCTGACAACATGTTCTGAAAAGCTCGCCCTATAAATTCTTTCCCCCATGTCCGTACAAAAATAGCCTGGAATCCTGTTTTCTTTCAACATCAGTGTTTTGGTTGCTTTAGCGACTGTTTCAGGCGATTTATTTTTCAGGGGAACTAGCCACAGGTATCTAGAGAATACATCTATTATGAATAGGATGTAGCGGTAACCATCGTTGTACACCGAATATCTTTGCATGTCTGTTAAATCTGCCTGCCAAATAGAATCAATCGAAGCGGCTGTTGTCTTTGCTGTTTTAAACCTTTTTCTCACCGGTTTATGAAGTGTGTAAGCATCCTGGGCACGCAAAAATCTCTCAACATCCTTTTTCCTTACACCATAAGTACCTCTGTACAGTCTATTAACGCCACCATAGGATGCTGGGCTAGAAATGTCATAATAGTGCTTACTTAATACGTTAGCCATTTGCGTATTTTAGAGGCACGTGGATAAGGTTGGCCTTCTACTCTCTTCTTTCTTCTCTTCAGAGACACTGCAGCTGTTGTGGGTGAAGGTGTACTCAGTTGTGACACGTGCGATGCATGCTCCAAGTCTTTTAACCTATTCAGATTACCTATCAATGTTTTGGGGACATTTATTTGCTGTAGTCTTGCCTTAATATGCCTCCATCCTGTTGGTGATGGCCTGTCCCACTTTCTCACCAGATCATGAACAATATCAACGATATTGGACCCTTGCACCCTTGATCCATCAACAATGACCTCGCCTGTGTCTGCCCACTGTATGACGGGTCCTCACTCAATAGATTATAAAGACTTAACCCTTTATTCCTCAATGTATGGGGGAGGCTGTTTTTTAGCACATGTTCGATGTGCTGTGTTCCGCTACTCTTTGGTTGCTCAGGCCCTGTACCACTATGCTCAGCGCTACTCGAGCTGTGCCTCACGGGGAGCTCTGTAGGATGTTTATAATCTTCGTACTCGTGAAGAAATTTCTGCAAAGCCTCTTGATACAAAACCCTTTTCTCATCAGGCGTTTTCACTGTTTAATAGGGATAGTAGCTCACTCTCCATTCTTTTAAGCCTACTTTTACGGGGCTCTAGAGCAGCGTCTGGGGTCCTTTGTAATGAAGCATACAGCTCGTGCGGGATCACAACCACCTTCTTCATTATATTAATCTAGTCAGTAAAGGACCCAAAATTGAAAATAAGATGGGTAGGAACCGCCTCTTTGTACAATAATACGCTTTTTCTTACCCACAGTCTGACTTTTATGGGCGAGCGTACGTATTATGTTCTTGTAACGACGTAAGCGAGCCTTCTGACAGGATTTCATTGGAACATTACATTTTATAACATTGAGGCAGATTTCGCAGATGCATTTTAAAAAGTCAGAGTCGATATTTTTAACAAGCATCTGCTGCAACGACCGAGGCAGTCGTTGATAGATTTTTATTAATTCACGGTATTTCTTTAGCCTATTCATCATTCTGGAATGTACACGGTTTCAGGCTCGTTTGGAAATATATTCGTTCTTAGAAGCACCCTAAACGTGTTTCGGGTGAAGGTCACAAAGCAAATATCCATAACGTTGCTTTGTGACCTCTTTATAAACCTCCAAAAACTCCTTACGCTGACTCGGGAACATTTGACTGGCTAATACCCCAATTTGTGACACATCTCTACGTTGAGCGAATAAGACTAGATATTGCGTATTTAACGATACATCGCGCATGTATCTATTTTTGAAAAATAGATTCTGATTGATGAAGAACACGCTTATGTTAAGGTGGTGGGAGAATACTGTAAATGTCTCGGCAAACGTTTTATCCATCTCCAACATGAGGTCGTCAATTACGATGACTGTATGTTCATTTCCCTTTAGTGAATTAACGTCATAGACCCCCTTATGGAACAAAACATCGTCCTGGTACTCGTTGAACACTGATTGGTATGTCGAATAGCACCATATAACTTTATGCACAAATTTTGAGAACATTTCACCCTTTTCTTTAATAATTTTAAGCATAAACACCGTTTTACCACATCCTGTAGGTCCAGATATAATACATGTGGATGGGCTCGTGAATCTGAATTTTTCTACAGCATCCATTTCTAACACGTCACACCCCTAAGTGACTCATTTACAGAATATCACAAATAACGAGTTCTGCTCCTTATATTTTGTTTTCTTCTTCCACAGAACCGTGAATGACGACGATGTACAGCCCACCATCATCGACATCACGGGTGAATCCATTGGCCGTGCATCTACAGGGCCCATACCCTCAACGGCGGCACGCTCAAAGCGGCGACACGCTGAAGAGTCCTCCACGTCAGGTATAAAGCGCGCGAAATACGCGCCGGTTGATGACAATCCGCGGTACAACCCCAGCCCTCAACGTCTTACGCTACCAACCCTACATCAGCTTCCTCAGCCCCTTGTACTTCCTCCACAGCCCCCACCCGTTCCTGTAGAGTCTGCTGTAATAGACCCCCAGCCCTCAACGTCTTACGCGCAACCCACATCTCCAATATAGGCACTCGTCCATCCTCCTCAGCGGTGACTCGTTCTGTTGAGGATGATATAACGTTTGAGTTGGTGCGCTCCGCAACCCGACCCAGCCTTGACTAGAAACGGTATAGTCAGGTTGACCCTAGATCCCTGTATAGCAATGGAATTGAGCGCGGGCTACGTCGAGAGCGCATTGTAGAGTTTGCCCTTCAGAACCGCGACGAGCGTGAAGTCAGGACGAGTCTGTCCTTCGGTTTCGGCTCAGATGATAACGATGTAGATGATTTTGTGGTAGTGCCATTTAGACGTTTGGCTGCTGAGGATATAGATTATATATTAGCGCGTATAAAGCAAGCCGCCCAAAGTAGTATAGCATTCAATATGGACAACTTCACGGTAAATATTGACCGTGTATTCCGTGTTGCGGTCATGTACACTCCGTATACTCTTAACTTCAATTCTCGGCTATTTATAGAGGCATATAAACGTCGATCGTGGTTGCGGCTTTATAGCAGTTAGTCCTAGCACGTATGTTTACTGTACAAAATACACGACGACAAATTTGGTGCCTACGATCGTGGAGCGTGCCCGTAAACTAGCTGTAGACTGTGAACTTGAATTTGACTGTAATATGGTCCTGAAGAACTGAGAAGGGTGAGCAGGAAAATGAATGTCCGTATAGTGTATTTGGCCTGGATGACGTCGTAGGACTGTGTATGTTTTTAAAAGCAGTGTGAGAGATCGTACAAGACCCCTACTTATTTTAGGACTGTCAGGTACAAGTATCTCCCCATCCGTATATAAGGTGCCTTTACGCGAGTTATGATTAAAAGTCGAAAATATGGGCGACATCATGATTTGTGTAAGGGGTTGTCTCGAGTTTGCAGATGATAGTGAAACATTGTAAAGATTGCCACATGGTGTTGAGCAGTGTAAAAGCCCCAAATGTGAAAGCCGTGTAGTTGAAGCTGAGAAGAGGGATTATAATGTGTAGACGCATTTTTTAATACACTGTTTTGAGCTCCATAAATCAATTGGCACGTGCAGGAAAATGAGAATCTGTGAATGTGGTATGTTTCACACCTTGAATGGTAGCGGGAAATTTCAAGCACAAATGTGACGAAATTCACTGTTCTACATGCAGAGAAATATAAGGCGGATGGCGTAAAAGCATGTATGTTATATGAAAGACGCAAAGCCTAAAACAGCCCTTGTATAACTGTACTACATATAGAAACATACACGAATGCTGAAACCAAAGAGGTAATTCCACATTTACTTGTGAGCCAGACTATCTGCGACGAGTGTATGGAGATCGAGTGTGATGAGTGCCCAAATGTGGTAAACGGACAAACGTTTTTCGAATGTCCACGATAGCCTGTGAAACTATTTGTGTCCTATATTGTCAAGTTAGCCAAAGTTAAAAAAAATGACTGTGTATATTCTCCCATAACGGGGCAAAGTTTGACAGTTCTTTATAAGGAGCTGCTTGAGCACGAGTCCTCTGAGATATTTCAGGTGATCCTTGAAAAGAGGAAAACAAACTTATACAGATGCAAATAAGAGGTAATGTGCAATTTAAAGATACTTTATTATTCACGCCTGTAAATTAGCAAAGCTACCCAAGGTGATGGGGGTAGCAGCTGAAGTATCAAAAGGTTTCCCTTACACATTCCTCACTAGCGAGACTTTAATTACGTGGGGCTACCTCCACCCAAACATTATTTTAACTATGATTGTATGAGTGCAGATGAACGTGAAGACTTTGATCGATACTACAACAGTTTTAAAACGTAATCCTTATAAATATAGCTGATGAATGTGAACGGTATTGCGTGAATGATGTGCGCGTGCTTAGAGTATGTTTCCAAGCCTTTAGAAGGAATGTACATAGGCCGTTTCAAATGCGATCCGCTGCAAGTCGCAACCACCATCGCTCACTATGCTTTACGGTCAAGAATAACTTCATGCCTAAAGCCACCTTAACCATTATTCACAGAAAAACACCCCGCAGTTACGGCCACAAGGCTATTTACTGGCTCATACACCTACAGCAGCAGACAGGTGTATACATAAAGCACGCCCGCAACACGGGTGAAGTACCCATTAAGATTAATGGTCGTGTTTTTTGGGTTGATGGACTAAGTGAAAAACCGTGTCACTGGTGGAAGACTGTATTTTCTCCTTTAACGGATGCTGGTGGCATGGATGCCCCCGTCCTGAGTGCGGAATCGCCGGAGATATCCACGGTAGATCTCTGCCGACTGTCTTGCATGGACCCGCACCCGCGATCAACTTATAGGGTCCCAGTTCACTCACAAAGTCTTGTGGGAGCATGAATATGATGCACGGATGGAGACAGACGAGGTACCGTGAGGAAATAACACGATCAAGCGTTCAATGGTACTGGATCCTCTCAAATGCGGTGATAGCTTGTTCGGTGGGCGTCAAATCCCTTCAAGCTATACTTTCCACCTACGGAGGTGTGAAACTTCACTACTACGACTTCTGTCTTTATACCCATACGTGATGAAGAACAACCCGTACCCCGTGGGCGCTCCTGAGAAATTGGTGGGCCTAGCCTGCCCTCATCAATGAATTTTCAAGAAATTTGAATGATCGCTACTTTGGGCTCTCTTTCGTAACGTGCTCCCCCTCGCGATTTATGGATGCCGATCTTACCCGTCGTCATTGACCACAAGCTCATGTTTCCCCTGTGCGTGAAGTGTGCGGAAGAGAATAACGGTAATTGTAACCATACACCCACCAGCGTAAGATCAGAGGCGTATATACAAGTCCTGAGCTGGCCCTAGCCGTACGCCATGGGTATAGAATACTGAAGATACATGATGTTGGAGGTTTCAGAAGCTACCCAACCTTTTCACACCGTATATAAACGCATTTTGAAGGATAAGGTTGAGGCATCAGGGTATCCGAGAGGAGTTGACACCGAAGATGAAAAGTCTGCCTATATTAACGTTACCGCGACCACGAAGGTATACAACTTGATCGCGCCCAAATTGTAATAAAGAATCCTGGCAAGCGCTTTTGAATGCAAATTGTGTCTAAACAGTCTATGGGGAAAATTTGCACAGAATACTGGCAAGGGAACGTTCATTTGACACAAAGCTATAGCGAAGTCTGGGATTATGCCAACGCACCCGATAAAGAAGTCATGAAATCGTGAATGTAGGTAATACTTACATAATAAAGTACAACAACACTGAATTGGCCACAGATACCTCAAGGGTTACAAACATTCCTGTAGCAGCTTCACAACAGCCTACGCCCGCATCAAACTTTGGGGTCTATTGCATCTCTTGGGCAGAGATCTTGTATGCCGATACAGATAGCGTGATATTCATAGCGAGGGAGGGTGAATACATGCCTGCAATTGGTGAATTCCTCGGCGAGCTCATTGATGAGATCAAGGATGAGTATGGGGACAATGCATACGCCGACTCCTTTGTCTCAACAGGACCTAAAACTTATGGGGTACGGGTGAGGATAGGGAATGAAACGAAATATATCGTGAAGGCGAAGGGTATCACGCTTAACCAAGCGAATCGGCGGGTCGTTAACTTTGATTCGCTGAAGGATCTAGTGTGCTTGGACGATGATGAGGGCGAACGGCCTCTCCAACTAGTTGTAGGCACCCACAATTTTCGGGCGCAGAAGCTAGGTGGCGTGAAGGAACTTAGGGGTACAAAGGTGTGCCGTAACACCTATAGGAAACGTTACCAGTTACCTGGTACCTATCATACCGTACCCTTTGGTTACCAAAAACTTTGATGGGTCTATTGCTAACTTATTCATCACACATATTTGTAAACATATATGTATTGAGAACAATCTTTGATGTGCCTATTGTTAACTTATTTATTGTACGTATTTCTAAATATATAGATGCTGATTATTTCGTTTATTAAATAAATCATGCATCGACTTGTTTCACTTTGCGTGTGTGCGTGTGTACAGTAAAGTTATGTCCCGCCCACTGTAAGACCGGGGACGTGATTCATCCCGTAGCCTAGCAGACCTCTGTATACCCTTGAGCTCGGACGTGTATTCTCTCCCGCGTAGAAGAAAATGGCCACCTTTAATATCGCGTGTTCAACATTTATGAAGTGGTATTCAGTAAAGGGCGTAGATGTAGTGGATACTGAAAAACTCCCTATCCCAGCCTCCTTTGACTCTTTTAAGGAAGCATTGAATCGTGCGAAGGGTCAGGCTATTCAAATACTCTACGGATATTCTGCGAGGGGGTTGTAGGATTTTCGCAGTAAGACGATGTACTGAAGCATGTTGTAGAACTAGGCTTTATAAAGACACACGTGCACCGCGTGGTAGAAGAAGTGGCACGCTCAGAAGCTAAACAACAGTTATGGGTAGTGAGCCTTGTGGATGAGTGGTGTGATAAACGGTATTATATCATGCTACACCATGTCGATTACTCATACCCTACGACTGAAAATGTGAATCTCGTTATCATGGACAATCTTAAGTATTTTTACCACTACATTAATATATATCATGATGAGGTTTGTAGTGAGGTTGTAGCTTAAAGGTTAGGTGAGTTTTTAACAGATTTTAGAGATGAGTATCGCCTGCTAAATAAAAAGCCTAAATATGAACATATGGTTCTCTCTAACAGCGCCCCGCAGTATGAAGATTTTTAGGAGAGATAAAACATTATAAAATGTGCCTAGTTCATGAAATTTACCCTGAGGGAAACTGTCTGGTGCGTATTCGGGGGAGTGGTAGTGATAAAACGTTGAAACCGAAATTAGTTCTTGTACCGGAAAATTTCTCAAAACGCCTACCCAGTATAATGGGATACAACAATTCATGTTGGGCCAGCTCCGCATAGGTTTCATTAGATTATGATGCGGCTCGCACCTCACGGATCATACGGGTTCGAACAAACCCATTCACGTATCATCAGGGTGAGTCAACCGCCCATCGAACCGTTCCTGCCTGCGTGCCTCACGCGGCTCATAGTCTCCTCAGAGCTTGCACCGAGTGGATGTGCTATAGTCATCTCGATGAATACGATGGAACTCCCTTTGAGAAGCATTCTCAACGCCTAGTACGACGTCTCCGTGACGAAGTCGTTGCGTGTATTCAGGCGGGAAACCGGCACCATTAACTGTGTGCTTGAAACGAACAGTAGACCTGCGAGCAAGCGCAACGTTATTTATTTAAATCTTGAGGAGATGCATAAAATCTTCGCGGTAGTTGAGAGGTGGGCTGAGGACCGCTATAAAATACAGCTGACGTAGGTATAATAAGAGAGGTGATTAGTGAAGCCTCCTCATATACCGTTGTTTGTACATTGAGTGTAAATAACATTCAACCATGCGTTGATATACGATTGATGTGGAAGAACACGGCTGATAATGGCGTTCTTGTTCCTACACGAAACCGTTTCATCCTCGACAGAATGTTTGAGATCGTTGGATTCCGTAAGCTGAAGCCTATATTAGACACACGTATCTAAGACATGATTTACTTTGATACAATACTTGAGTACGCTTACACCGCTCTGCTCGACGGATTTGTTGAATGTAGGAATGTGCAGGGAGAGAACGGGCTAGATCTGGATGCGTATTTAAAAGACTTAGACTCTTCGAAATATCCCGAGCTTTGGTACAAAACGCTTGAGAGGTACGACTTGGAAGATTATTTCAATTGCTGCTATGCCGGGTGAAGAAGAGTTCACGATTGAAAAGTTCGGTACGCTAAGAAAAAACCCTCGATTGGAAAGGCATGATTATAAGCTTGTATTTAATGACGTAGTTAACGATGACGTTTTTGCGCGTGCTTTTGATTCCGTTCTAGTGGAGCTTAAAGACGACTTACCTGCCGAGTGTAAAGTGGGTACAAAAATAGTGTTGAATGATATGAAAGCCCTTTACATCGAATATAAACCGCCGTATCAGTTAAACGGCGAGTTGATGCTTGAGCGGTTTTCCCACATCGCGCAGAGTAATGCCGACGTTGATGTAGCATCAATCAGCATTGAATTTTACCGTTTTGTACCGTAGAACGTAAAGACAATATATATTTTTGCTGTAATATTTGCTAATACTGCGTTTTGTACGATTATAAATAATATATATATATATATATATATATATATATATATATATATATATTATATGTATATATTTTCTAATATTTGGTTAATATTATGTTTTGTACAATTATATATAATTAATATAACTATATTTTTTCATGTACTAATATTTGATATAACTATATATTTTTCTAATATTTGGTTAATACTGTTTTGTACAATTATAAATAATTAATATATATATATATATATATATATATATATATATATATATATATATATATATGTATATATTTTCTAATATTTGGTTAATATTATGTTTTGTACAATTATATATAATTAATATAACTATATTTTTCCTGTACTAATATTTGATAATATAACTTTTGATAATATAACATATATTTTTCTAATATTTGATTAACACTGTGCTTTGTATGATTATATATTTTCCATGTTTTGTACGACATATATATATAAATATATATTTTTCTAATATTTTGTTAATACTATGATTTGCATGATTATATATTCCCCGTTCTATTATTTGATCATATATATATATATATATATATATATATATATATATTATATATATATATCCTATTGTATATCCAATAATTAACAGAACGTTGTAATGGTGTTTTATTTATTCCTTGAACACGTTTATATCATTTTCTAAAACAGAGTAATTGAATAGATAAGTAACGAAGCTGACAGCTCAGCCAACTGTAACATAAGCTTATTTAAAATAAATAACGAATTTGGCAACTCAGCAGCCAACTGGCTGAATAATAATTATATATGGCGTTGTCTGGCAACTCAGCCAACTGGCTGTTTGGGACCATATAAGAGGCGGCGGGCGGCGGACGGAGTCATATGCGTCCGACAGCTGTCGGATGAAGGATCTCCTCTTCCTCTCTTGCTATCTCTTTCTGCTCCTTCCTCCCCAAAGAGGCGCCCTTAGGTTAGGTATGCCCCTTTGGGGGGTTCAGCTTGGGGGAGAACTCCGCCTCCAAGTTTCATGCCCCTTGCAATCCCATTTTGGGGTTGGCAACAAAGATTGGCACTCTCTCTTTCTTTTTTCTTTTTTTTGCAACAAAGGGGGGGGGGCACTCTTGCAACAAAGGGGGTGGGGCACTCTTGCAATAAAGGAGTGTGGCACTCTTGCAACAAAAGGGGGTGTGGCACTCTTGCAATATTACGTAATATTATGCAACATTGCACTCCACCTTTTTTACACCAAACTACTGGTATCACTCGGAATATTATTAACCTTGCCTGTCTTAGTGGTAGATGGCGAGCGGAGCTTCTCAAAGTTGAAGCTCATAAAGTCTTACTTGCGATCGATCATGGGAGATGACGGGCTTTCTTCGTTAGCTATCCTTTCATTTTGAGAATGATGTGGCTCGCAAAATAGACCTGTCACATGCTATATCAGATTTTAAGGAGGCAGAGGCACGAAAAGTGAACGTTTGAATGATCTGTTTTTTCTCATTATGTATAACATAAATTACGTATAAAATAAAGCTGTTTTATATGGATCTTTCGTTAAAATAGGGGCAGGGGACGCCGAATACAAAGTTCGCACAGGCCACAATTTTGTCTAACGCCGGCCCTGCCATCAAACGAAAATACTAGAAACATTGTGTCGAGGTCAAAAATAAAATATAATGTAATATCCACCAATTTTGCCAAAGCCTTCGATAAATGTGATCATGGAACTATAGCATACAAAATTAAGAATACAGGAATTACTTGAAAGTGTGGACGATGGATATTTAATTTTCTGATCCAAAGAACATAGAGTGGTAGTAAATGGGGTTAAGTCTGAAATATGAAGAAGTCCGCTCTGTTCCACAAGGTACATTATTAGCTCCCTTGCTGTTTATCGTAATCATTGCAGACACTGATGCAGATATTAATGACTGTCGTATTGAGTTTCGCGGGTGACAAAAATATGCAAAGAAGTATCAAATGGAGGTGACAGAGAAAAATTAAGAGACGACATTGAAACATTATTCAAGTGAATTTGAAATTATCTTGAGAAGCTTCCGTAGCAGAAAAGCAAACATCATGCTTATATTATGGAAGAGTGTAGTCATATCCATAACTGAGTATTGTTCACTACTGCGAAGTCCATACAGAAAACTAGACATTGCAAACACAAAGAACTTTTACGTCAAAATAGAAGATTGATTGATTGATCGAAAATTCATCGCAGATTTTAGTTGTATCTCCGCGTTAAACTGATTCTATGAGTTTGTGGAGTAGTTGTATCTACCTTAGAAAGTTAATGAGGTTATCACAATGAAAAGATTCTGATTCAGATAGCATAACTGACAATTTATTAGGAAAGTGGATTTCGTGAAGATCTGGATAAAAACTCAGTCGGATGTGCGGGAGCACGCACTTGTCACAAAAAGACAAAGGGCTACCTGACGCAAGATAGCCATGAGTGATACGTGTGTGGACGATACGGAGGCGTGCCACTTCATTTCTTCGAAATTTGTTGAATGAGGAGTGCCACATCCCAAAATTGGGTTTAATTCAGTGCAACTTATTTAGTATTGAATCGTCCCAATACGATTGCCACCAAGAATGGAAAAGTCTGCGGCCCACTGACATGTGAGCCGAATGGAGAAGCTGGAATGAAGCTGAAGCTAATCGGTGCAGCTTTAGTTGCTGCATCTATCTTCTCGTTGCCTGGGGTTCCCACAGCTAAGCTAAAGGAAACGAAAGATAAAAACTACTGGTCTCAACTAAAAACCCTCAACCTCTATTCTCTGGAAAGAAGATGTGAGCGGTACACAGTAATATACACATGGAAAAGGCACGAGGGATGTGCCACAAATTTTATAAATGAAATAGAAACACACTAGAACTATCTGCTAGAACTATCTGCGGTAGGATAGGAGGCCATAAAAAGGAAGATAAAAAATACCTTCAGAATACGTGCCCCTAAACATTTTAACGTGCTGCCGAAAGAACTGATGAACCTCGAGCACACCAACCTGAATAATTTCAAGAACTAACTAGACAGGTTCTTGTGCAAAGTCCATGACCAGGCACACCCAGTTCATCCGGGACCGTCCTGAGCCAGGCGTCTGGTTTTCTTTTGAAGACTTCATCTTTGACATCTATGGTGTTTCTGTTGATGTCTTTGGGTAGCTGGTTAAATGGTCTTGGCCCTCTGTTTTTGGTGGCAATGGGGTTTAGTTTGATGTTAGGCACGAGTATTATTTTCCGTTCATATATTATGGTGTACCTTTCTTTTCTTTTTTCCAGCGAATATACTGTAGAATTAATGTATGTAGTCTTTCCCAGTAATTGGGTTCTTTTCAGTCATTGATCTTAGCTGTGAAATTTCTTTGGATTTCTTCTAATTTATTGGCTTTTATTTTATATGGGGGCGTCAAGACTGAGCAGTATTCCAGTTTTGGTTTGATCATTGTTTACAGCAAGGGAATCCTTACTGCCTTGTTTATTCTTTTAAATGTTCTCAGTATCTGTCCCGTAACTCTTTTTTGCCTTGTTTATCACAATCTGATTTTGTGTCCCAAATTTTGTATCGTCGGTCATTATAAATAATTCCTAAATATTTTGCTTCTGTGTTTCTTTCCATTTTCTGCCTGTTTGGGACATTGGATTCGGTATGTTTTAGCTCTTCATTTTTTCACACCTAAAGAGTTGAAAATTTTCGGTGTTAAATTTCATTGTGCTTCGTTCTGACCGTCTGTATATTCTGTTTGCGTCCATCTTTAAGGATTTCACATCATCTGCATTTCGAATTTTTCTGCTGACTTTTGTGTTACCAGCAAAGAATATTACTGTCTAATTATTGGTTACTTCCTTGTCTACGTCTGTCAGCATGATAAGGAGTGAGGTAGTACTATTCATTGTGGTACTCAGCTACGTACTTCCGACTCTGACGATGATATTCCTTGAATTTTAGCAACTTCTTGTCGTTTTCTGAGGAAGTTATAGGTCCAATTTCCTACTTTACCTGTTATTCCCATGTTTCATTTTATGTGCTATCATACCATGATCACAGTTGTGTAGTGCTTTAGCAAAATCTCTGTGTATTACATTATAGTTCTCATTGTTTCCAAGTGCATCAATTATGTTGTTCTAATGCTCGGTTAGTTGTGATATGCACCGATCTTCTTGATCGGAAACTGTACTGATTCTCGGTGAATCTATCCTGTATCTCCAAAGCTATAAATTTTCTCTGGAACTAAGTAACTAACTAACTAACTATATATATATATATATATATATATATATATATATATAGTGATGGATCGAATAACCGCAACCGCAACCGCACTACAACCGCACAAAAATTCACAACCGCAACCGTAACCGCAACCGCCGTTCCATAAGTGCGGTTGCGGTTGTAACTTTCCAATGGGTGGAGGCTGGGGAAAGTGGTAGGTGGGATGAACAGTGCGATGGGTCCTCGTCCCTCATCCTGGTAACACACTTAGTGCAAAATATGGTTTTAATTAATTTGACCTATTCTTTCATAATAGCTATATAAGTTTAGAATATACTTCATTTAAATAGTATTTATTTAGTAAATACCTTATGTTGAACACAAGTTTTGCAACACACAAATAGCGGTAGCGGTGTATTGCAAAACTTGTGTTCAACATAAGGTATTTACTAAATAAATACTATTTAGTATATATTATGTACCAAGTGTGGCTAAATCGCACTATAGTGGCTAAATCCAGTTAATAATTACGCATTTTTCCTAGTATATGATAACCGCAACCGCGGTTGTGAAAAACCGACCACTCGATCCATCACTAATATATATATATATATGGTTAAAATGTTACGTACAGACTGTGCATGGAACAAAGAACTCTTCTGGAAAATTAAATTCACTATAATTCCAATAAGTAATGGTAAATGACAAATACTAGTTTTTCTTTTTCATGATGGAAGGCCCAACGTGGGCAACGAGTCACTCGCAAAGAGGCCCCGAAATATAGCTTCTCTCACCAGCTATCTGCCAAGCAGATAGGATCCAGATTTGGAACAGGATTTAGGGTTTAAAGCAGCCTAGCCCCACTATATTCAGCACCTCAATATACGCAAGAAACTCGTTGCATTCACGTAGGATTGAATACATCAAAGAAAAAGAGGTAACTATTGTATTTTTAACCAAAAATTTAATTTTCCCAGAAGAGTTCCTTGTTCCATGCATGGTGTGTGTGTGTGTGTGTGTGTGTGTGTGTGTGTTGTGTGTGTGTGTGTGACAAAAGTTTCTCAGAGGATCATTCTGAGTTTTATGTGCCTTGAAAAGTGGACGCTCAAATTCCCGGTTGAGGTTTAAGTTTTGGTTTTTAACTAAAAATACAATTGTTACCTCTTTTTCTTTGATGTATTCAATGCGACACGAATGCAACGAGTTTCTTGCGTATATTGCATGCAGTACTACACTTTCGACGCATTGACATCCCTTTTCTGTCCAACTCTCTAGTCTAACGCAAGGGTTAATCGGTATTTTCAATATTTCATTTACTCAACCGGTCAACTCTGGAGCAATGTTCTTCAATCCATCTTTCCACTTCTCTGTGATCTCCAGTCTTTCAAACGCAGAGTGTCCAGGCATCTTGGAAACCTTGGACCTTGAATTTGGTCCTCTTCTTTCTCGATGTTCGGTGTGGGGTGCGTTTTTGCGGGCGTTCGCCCTTTGCCCCTCCTTCCTGCACAAAAAAAAGTGTATATGTATATAAGTATATTAGAACCCATTTCGAAAGTACCTTACTAGGATAAGCTCAAAGATGATTTTTTTTTATATCCAAAATGTCAAAACTTTAAATGTTAACATTGGAACAACCTTTGGGTATCCCTCCAGGCGTAGCTGTGTCGAGGTATGTCAGTGACCCAATTCGGTGAATGGATATTGGTCAAGATTGTGCATTGCTCACTGTATAATAAGATACCAATATCCTAAACCACATTTATACACTTCATGACCATTTAAACCCATGTCCAGATATACTGTATATAAAAGTTATGTAATCCTCTTTCTCCCCCATTGGGGATTTGAATCATGTTTAACGGACTTAAACTTGTTTGGTAACATGCACGGATTTGTTCAGTCATTTGCTCTTTGCGTTCCTTCATACCCGTGGATGACCTAACAAGTAGGAAATTTACTATTTACATTGTCATCTTTCGCACTGGAATTACTTAGATAAAGGCGCACTGATCTGGAAGCTCCCCCAGCTGGCTAGCACCCCTAAATTTAAGAATTACCCCGACAGTGTACACATACGCATTTTTCTTTAAGAAATTAAAGTACACACACTATATGACGCGTTCGGTGGAGAAGGGGCGAACGCAACATTTTCGAATTATGCCACAAAATGCAGTTAAAGTTTGTAAACTTTAAACCTTTGTATTTTTCCGGTTTATTGAAATGTTGTATGAATTTGAACACATATTTGAGTAAAATATTGTTGTGTAATATGTCGATATAATAAAACGCCAAGAAATTTTACAATATTATTTATTGATAGCTTCTGATGTTAACTGGTGTAATCCATTATTTGGTCCTCTTCGTCGAATGTTGTATTACCTGCTTCAACTGTTTCGGTTTCTTCCAGTTCCTTTAACAATCTTGTATAATAGTTCACTGCAGTTGCAGACATTAGGTCTGATAATTCTTTGAGATCTTTTATTTTTTCCTTAGTTTTTGGCAGCAATTGGGAATACTTTGGTTGCAGTGTCTGCTAGGCTAGATTGAATAAACTGACACTGTAGGATTTTTTCCCTTTCTGCAGTCTGACGGGATGGCTATTATCTGGGGTTGTGCGGTATGCAGTAGATATTACGTAGCCTTCTTTGTGTTGAAAGTCAAATATTAACTTTCTTGCATCTGTAAATTTAATAGTTGTTGATTTCCTAATGACAATGCACGTTTTTAGGACGTCAAAATCGAGAAAATCAGCCTGTTTCATTTCTACAACTAGGAAGCGCTGCGAAACGGCTGTAGTTATGGCCGTAACACAATCTTTTTTGGTGTAAATAATATTGCTGTAATTATTTTTTATATTTTGTTCAATTTGGCCAAATTGAGCATCACAGGGCATTGTCGAGTGACCAGAAAGTAGATAGATGTGTTCAATGTGAAGCAATGATGCGGAGTGAATTTCTCTGAGATACATTAAAACCTAAATTTTACCGTGAAAGAGTGCAGACTAACATCTAATTTTTTGCATAGGTAAAGCAAAGGTTTTAAAGGATAATTATACGACAAAAAACTCATTTTTCGAATTTTGTGGCGTTCGCCCCTTCTCCACCGAACGCGTCATATATATACAGGGATGTGCAGTAATATATTTGACATCATTCAAAGACGTATTTAAATACAATTTGTATTTAAATACTGTATTTATAAATATTTATTTTAGAGTATTTAAATACATATTCCGGTACATTTGAAAAGTAACTGGTATTTATAAATACGTATATTTCAAATACATTTTCAATTACATTTTTTGAAAGAGGACATGGGACCACGTCACGGGTGATAACAAAGGATTTTTACCACACACCAAAACATTCTCAACTCTGTACATACTTCCTAGATGGTAAATTAGCTTACTATTACTGTACTGTATTGTATTTATATTTACGCATATTGCATTAAATGCAGATGTATAGGGAAATTACAGGCTGACACACTATTCGAGATTTAATATTAATGAAGGCAAATATGTAGATTGTCCTCGTCCGTCCATCCATTCATCTTACTAACTAACTTATGGTTACTTATGGATGCGTGTTCTGTATGTTGTGTTATAGATAATTACCAGTGGTTCAGCTATAGTGCAGCTATGCTAATTCGTGGGTGTATAGCATCAGGACCAGGATACTTGCTTGCTTTTTATTTATCTAGTTTCTTGATGATCATCTCTTCAATTATTACAAAAGAATTTTAAATTTTTTATTAAAAAATTCCACTTTTGGAGTAACAGATCATGAATAAAATGTTCTATTTATAACTTTTATTTGGTAAGTTGTAAGGTTGTAATGTAACCATGTCTTGTAGCGATCATTTAAATTAAGATGATCTGACATAATGTAATTGGAAGTGTATTTAAATACATTTTCACAGTAATGTATTTAGTATTTAATTACAGTCCTCGTCAATATTTAGTATTTATTATTTAAATACATTCAAAAGTATTTACACCCATCTGTGTGTATATATATATATATATATATATATATAATATATATATATATATAATATATATATATATATATTATATATGTGTGTGTGTGTGAAAATGAACCATAAATAATTCCCATATTCCTATACAATCATATTCTTCATGTAATTCTTGTATTCATTTATATAGTTCTTGTATCCATTTTAAAATTCATGTGTTTATTTGGTTCATGTATTTATATAATCCTGTATATTCTTATATATTTAACTTTATATAATGCCTATATTCATATGTATGTACGTGTGTGTATTCATTTTTACATAAGGACCAAAATCGCCCAACGCGAGTTTGGATAAAATTTTTGATTTGCTTTCTACTTTGCCAAATAATTGGTGACCTGTTCTTTTCTAAAATCTCATAATAATTTTTTTTAGATTTTGCTTAATAAGGAATCCTGCTTAAGTTTTGCAATGTTCATATTTTGTATACATTCTCTTTCGTTATAAAAGATGAGATCATGTCTTGCCTAAGCATTTAAATTGTACATCTTAAACCTTAAAATTTTACTCATATGCATATTTTAGTGTAAAGATGCATAGTCCGATTTCCACTTTTAGTTAACTTGGCAGATCATGATAACATCAGATCTGAAAAGTCGCAGTTTAAGATAAAAATATGGTTTCATCTTCAAATATTTTGTTTACTCGTTCAAGCCTTACCACAGCTAAAAAATTTACTTTATTTTCGAACATTGTGCAAAAATAATGCAGCCTTTTTAGCATTTAATAATAATGATATTAGCAGTTTTGAGGTATATAAACCCCCAGTAAAAATCTTCCATTGTCATACAGAAGCTAATTCGGAGGCTGAGCACTACCTGTACATTTTAGCAGTAAATTACAGTAAAAGATAGTCTTTATCTTATCCTTCGAGCCTTGCTCTCTTCAGAAGAACTTAGTCATTAAACTTTCCGGATACGCTATAAGAAGAGTCCGGAATCTTCAGAGAATTTTAATAAGTCTTCCAGAGTCCTCCGAGCCACAATAGAAGAACTCGGAGAGTAATATATGATAGAAGAAAACTACTACAAGTCACACATCCGTTGCTGCCACCTAACTAGAACCCCCGTCGATTTCGAACCAACCCAGGCCATAGACGGAGGGGTTAACATATATATATATATATAACAAATATATATATATATATTATATACATACACACATGTGTGTATATATATATTATATATATATATATATATATATATATATATCTACACCTTTCCTTTCGACCTTTCAAATGTTCCGTGCGATGATTCCTCATTTCACGAAAGTGAAGCTTGAGTTGGCCTGGTGAAGTAGTGAGTTGGTTTCTTGTACTCTCCACCTCACATAGTCAGGTACGTCCGGCTCACCAGGTATTGTTCTGAGCCAGGCGTCTAATCTTCTTTTGAAGATGTCCACCGCAACACCACTCGTGTTCCTTAGTTCTTTGGGCTGCTGATTAAACAGTCTTGGTCCTCTCACAACAAAACCATTTTCTTTCAGGGTTAAAGATGTTTTCTGTCTAGCCTTTAATTTGGAAACACGACACAGTCTTCCTTTTCTACTTTCTACCGTTGTTTGCGGAGTTATATGGTTCAGAGTAAGCTTAGGGGCTAGTTTCTCCATTATTTTTCAAGTGTAAATAATGGTGTAATTCTCTCTTCTCCTGTCCAGTAAATATTGGTTTAATTCACATAATCTTTCCCAGTAATTTAGTTATTTGCAGCAATTTAGTTATTTGTTGTGAAGCTTCTCTGAATCCTTTCTAGCTGTCTAATGTCTTCCTTTTTGTATGGGGATGTTAGGACCGAGCAGTATTCCAATTTGGGTATGGTCAGTGTTTTCAGTAGAGGAATCATTATATTCCTATGACTTCGTTTAAAAGTTCTCAGTATCTTCCCAGTTATTCTCTTTGCTTTGTTTACTGCTATCTTATTTCATGTTTCAAATTTCGCATCATCAGTCATTACAACTCCTAAATCTTTTGCTTTAGAATTTCTCTGAATTTCCTGTCCATTTGGGATATAGTATTTCATGGATTTTAGGTCCTCCTTTTTTCCGTACCGTAACAGTTGAAATTTCTCAGTATTAAACTTCATATTGTTGTCTTCCGTCCACTTGTAGATTCTGTTCATGTCGGTTTGTAGAGATCCTATATCCTCTGGGTTTCTTATTTTTCTACTGATCTTTGTGTCATCGGCAAAGGATGTTACTGTGCTGTCTCTGGTAACGTCTTCATCTATGTCAGTTAGCATGATTATGAAGAGTAGTGGAGCTAATATTGTTCCTTGTGGTACTGAGCTGAGGACCTTTGATTCTGATGAAGATATTCCTTGTACTGTAACGACTTGCCGCCGCTCACTAAGGAAATTATGTATCCATTTCCCTACTTTTCCTGTTATTCCCATATATTTCACACTTGTCGAACGCTTTGGCAAAGTATGTGTATATTACATCATAATTTTCATTACTTTCAAGTGCATCAATAATGTTGTTCTAGTGTTCCATTAGTTGTGATAGGCATGATCTGTCTGATCGAAATTCATGTTGCTTATCATTTAATTTTTTCTGAGTTTCCAAAACGTCATAGTTTTTCTGTCTAACTATTCTTTTAAATATTTTAGTGAGATGAGATGTAAGCGACACTGGCCTATAGTTTTTGGCTTCTGATCGATCTCCTCCTTTGTATATTGGGACTATGCTCGCGCTCATATATATATATATATATATATATATATATATATATATATATATATATATATATATATATATATATATATATATGAAATGGTGAAAATGAAAAGGCTTATTGGCAGACTATAGTCCATTTGACAAATATTATTAATACAATGACAGTTCACATACTAAGGATAAAAATATATACACAACTGATTAGAAATAACACAGTAATGTCGTGGTTAAGTGGAGCTACAGACAAACGTTTTCGTACCAACAAGGCCATAGCTTAGAGGATAAACGGCAGGACTCATGGATAGCTTGGATAATCGGGTTGGTTGATATTTTAATTCTTTGCATTAGACTGTATTGAGCACGTCTTGTTACCTCCGGAAAGCTCGGGACATTGCGGGTAGCAAACATTTGCGAAGCTGAGCATCTCGGGGGTAATTTATGAAAGAGTCTAAAAGATCTGTTGTACAGCAAATTTAGAGTTCTGCCAGAACCTTTTTTATAATTCACCCACAGTTGCTCTCCGTATATATTACTGCAGAAAGTACGAAAGAGCGTATCTTTAGCTTGACTTGTACAGTACCGAAAGTTCCTTATAGTCATATTCGCTTTAGCACAAAGGCTTCGAGATTGTTTTTTTATATCTGAGTCTTCACTCAAGGAGCTGGTGATAGTTTGACCCAAATACTTAAACTCTTGTACTTCCTCAATTACGTCACCTCTCATTTTAAACCTAATATCAGCTGGCTGATTACAGCTTTTAGGATGAAATTGCATAACCTTAGTTTTTGTAACATTAAAAAGAATATCATGTTTCTGCGAATACACTTCGCAGACTTTTAGTAGCCGATCCAGACCTTTAACAGAGGGACTTATTAACACTATATCATCGGCATAAACTAAGTTATTTATCCTTGTGTTATCTCTACAACATCCCACTGTTGCCTCATTAAGTGAAGCAATTAATCTGTCAATATACACATTAAACAGCATATTTACTAGTAGTTTGTGTCCTATCAGTTCCATTTTCACCTGGCATTTCATGTTGTTCAAGTGATATGGCTGTCCCGTGGAAAGACCCAATTGCTGTTGTGAATGAGGGGGTGTGATCGATATTATCAACAGCCCCTGTAGTAAATATTCCTCCACGAAGACTCTGAGGGCACACAACACCTATTTCTTCATAATAGTCACAAGCAGACTTCGTTAGGTCGGACGAAATTTGTAAGACTCCGTCATATGATATCCCTACTCCAAAACTATGTACCTTGTCCACTAGTTCCTTTTTTCTTGTTTTGGAGTGCAACATCATTGACATATAAATAGGGAAAGGTGTTTCTCGAGACCGTTCATGACGTACAACATCACCACACGGAACATTCTTGACCATATTGTAGCTGAGTAGTTGTGCTATTGTTAGCGCCTCTTGTCTGGCATTGTTATCGGACTGCTGCTGACTATTTGGACCATACAAAAACATTTTCATTAATGCCAACAAAATGTGGGGGAACACTTTGTTCTTGGCATGTTTCATCAAGTTTGCCACTGAAATCTGATTGCATATTCAGAGTGATTGATCGTATCTTTTTTACAAGTCGTGCTGCATTCATTATAGCATTTTCAGCATCCAACTCACAGGCTTTATGTATTGCATCGCCCATACCCTCTTTGACAGTTATCAGCACATCATGGCCTTTGCTGTAAGCAGTCAGTTCTGGAATTTGTTCAAGTATTATATCTTTGATACGAGTTGAGTGAGCAGTTTGCTTTTCTCCTGTCAGTTGTTCCAAGCGCTTTTCAAAGAGTTCAACCAAATGTCTCAACTTAAAAACTGGTATCACTTCACTGTCTACAATTTTGTCCTCAACGTATGACACTAACTCTGCCAGTGCAATAGCAAAGATCTCTTTGTTGGTGTTGGAAAGATTTGCTTGTGCCCTCTCCAATGAGCGCTTCTTATTACAGAACCTATTCAGGCATGTCATGTGATATTGAGCCTCTATCGCAATGAGATCACCTTCACTCATTTTAGCCAGAATATTCTGACCTTGAAGTGCAGTTGCAAATGTACTAATCTTGTCAGACACTGCCTTGGTCGTCATTTTATGAAGTAGTGATGCTCCCGTTTCTTTTTCATCACAAAAGAAACACCGGTTTGTAATGTTATACGTATCGTATTGCGATCTTGTAAAATGACGATCAGATGCATTTGCTGCTTCATTACTTGTTCATGAACGATTTTTAGGTGCCGACAGTCTGTTCAGTTTATAACTAGTATGATAATTAAACCCACTCTAGTAGATAGAGTTTATTTCCACAACAGTTTCGATGCCCACTAGTATCCTCTTCGGGTGGATACAGAAAAACGAATGAACCAAAAACAAGAGGGAAAACAGTCCAGGGACCATTAAGAAATTCGCACCTAGGTTAGATCCCGTTCTCCCGACACTGGAAGGGCATTTTTATTAAAGGGACCCGCTTATAAGTACATTCGAACAAATTTAAAACTATCTCCTTGTTCTATACATACAGATTCTATTATTTTTTTACATAACTATTACATTTATTATTAAATTTATTACATTTAATATTGCATTATTATTTATTACAGAAACTATAAATTTATTATTACATTGATTATTACACTGTTGTTTATTATACAAAAATTGTAAACCGAAAAACGAATGAAAAAGGCGAGAAGGAAACAATCCAGAGACCATTAAGGAATTCGCACCTAGGCTAGATCCAGTTCCCACGACCCCAGAAGGGCATTTTTATAAGTACATTCGCACAAATTAAAACTATCTTCTTGTTCTATACATACAGATTCTATTATTTTGACATAATTACTGCATTTATTATTGCATTTACTTTTTTAACATTTATGATTATTACCTTTACACTAATTATTACATTTATTTTATTACCTTTATTATTACATTTATTGCATTTATATTTATTTCCACATTTATTACTTCCATTATTACATTTACATTTACGTTTATTATTCCATTTACATTTTACCGAAAGTGGGACCCTTTAATAAAAAAAAAAATTGCCTTTTTGGGGTCGTGAGAACTGGATCTAGCCTAGGTGCGAATTCCTTAGTGGTCTCTGGATTGTTTCCTTCTCGCCTTTTTCATTCGTTTTTCGGTTTACAATTTCTGTATAATAAACAACAGTGTAATAATCAATGTAATAATAAATTTATAATTTCTGTAATAAATAATAATGCAATATTTAATGTAATAAATTTAATAATAAATGTAATAATTATGTAAAAAAATAATAGAATCTGTATGTATAGAACAAGAAATAGTTTTAAATTTGTGCGAATGTACTTATAGGCGGGTCCCTTTAATAAAAATGCCCTTCCAGTGTCGGGAGAACGGGATCTAACCTAGGTGCGTTCTTAATGGTCCCTGGACTGTTTTCCCTCTTGTTTTTGGTTCATTCATTTTTCTGTATCCACCCGAAGAGGATGCCAGTGGGCATCGAAACTGTTGTGGAAATAAACTCTGTCTATTAGAGTGGGTTTAAATTATCATATTTTGACCTTCACGTAGAAAAAAAGTGAAGTTTTTTGCATTTATTAAAACTAGTATATTTTGCACGCAATTCTTATGAAACTTTGCGCAGTTTTTGTAAGGTTTTCAACTAATGAACCGTCACTTAGGTTATCAAAATCTATTTCACTTGACAGTAGTCCAGCTCTTTTAAAGTTGTCTAAGTCTGATGATAAGGTTTTGTAACCCTCTCCACTTCGTGTTTTATTTGCAGGACATGTTAGTGGTTCAGTTGTGCTTCGCTGACAGAAGATACACAGTTCCCAACAGAGTGTCCTCTTCTTCTTTACTGCAGGAGTACTAGGATCCACAAGACAAAATATCTTCTCCATGGCTAGTCTTCTATTTTACCTGAAACAAAACAAAAAAAAATTTTAAATTGCAAATGCAACTTAAAATTTAATATATAATAAATCCAATAATAATATATAATGCAATGTACAGTATTCTATAATATGTGGATAATATATAATAATAATATATAATGCAATCTATATTATATATTATAATAAGAGAGCTGTCCGTCTGTCTGTCTGTCCGTCCGTCACACTTTTAGAAATTGTGAGAAAAAATTGTGAGAAAAAAATTCAGAAATTGTAAAAAAAATTCAGAAATTGTATTACGGGCGCCGGGCGGCATTGTGAAGCTCGAGATTTTCATGACTGTGTTCTTTTCTGTAGTTTAGCAATGGGGGAAGGGTGAGGGTGGGGGGAAGGGTGGGAGTGGGGGGAAGGGTTGGGGTGGGCGGAAGGGTGGGGATGGGGGTAATGGGGGATGGGTGTGGTAATGGGGAGTGTGGGGGTAATGGGGGAGGGGGTTAGCCCCCAAGTTGTATGAATGGGGGTGAGGAGGTTTTGGGAGATACCAGATTCAGAAATGTTGACACAATGTGAAGCTCAAAATTTTCACGGCTGGGTTCTTTTTTTGTAGTTTAGCCTGTCTAACCGTCAGCGAAGTGACGGGAACTGTACTAGTAATAATATATAATGCAATAATATAATAAATCCACACTGTAAAAATGTTGGACCTACCACAACAATTAAATCTATATGGTATACATATTTTGTGGAATTTTGTAGTATGCTTATGAATGGCAACCCCGATGACCAACAGCGACACACAATCATCACTGAAATCATTGGATTGGATCACAAAATATCAACCTACTTCGAACATACTCGTACCATCTCTAACATCACAAAACATCACACACACACACACTCTATGTACAGCCAATCGATAGCTTTACAAGAGCTTCTGTTAAATGAACTGTTGTATGTCCGTCTGCGATACAACAAGTTATAGAATTAAATGTTTCCTGCCTTTTTTCAGACAAGCATAAATTAATTTATTTAATGTTTTGATAATTTCTGGTGATTTTTAACTTTTCTCACTAAAGGCCGCCATTTTGAAAATGGCGGCCATAATCTTTGGGCCCTACCTCGAGAATTACTCTCACATGTGTATGGATAGGCCACAGAAAGTTAAATGCTTTTTTCCCGAAATGCATGATTTTCCCACTGTCCGCTGTACTAATAGGGGAGAGCAAGGAGCCTTGTCTCAACCCGCAAGAGGAGCCAAAACATTCGGATAGTACATTGCCTCACCTAACGGTAAAAGATTGGTGGGAATACCAAAATTTCAATAAATTTAATATGTACATGGGAACCTTCCTGACTTCTAGTTTTTTAAATAAAATATTGTGGTTCACTCTATCATATGCCTTACTTATATCTAGGAAACAGCTATAAATAGTTGAATTACTGTCAATGTATTTAAATATTGTTTCTTTATGTACATAAATACACAGGTCAGTTGAGTGGGACCTTTTAAAATGAAAATGATTAGATGTCCATAGGTAATCATTTAATCGAAGTAACAAGAGTTTTTCTAGTAGTTTCGAGAAGCAGGAAGCGACAGCAATAGGCCTGTAATTATTGCTGAACAGAATGTCTCCATACTTATTTTTGACCAGGGGCAAAATATATACCCTCATGAACTCTGCATGGATATGGCTATGAGCAAGCATGGCTGATAAGAGGAATGATATATGCAGACATACTACGTCATTGGCATATTTTAAGTGCTCATTCGATAGATCATCTACCCCTGACGCAGAACCAGTCTTTAACTCTTTAATTAACCTCTTTACTAGGAACTGATATCAAAGTATTATTACTAGTGAGACAATGATCAATCCACCTCGTGGTACCACTCATATCACTAACGTATGTAAAATTACCACTGGTTACCCCTAATACATCTACATCACTTATACTTAATTTGGCCGACTCGCACATGTTACCCAATTCTACAAAGAATTCCGAGTTCACATGCGCGTTAAAGTCCTCCATTATTATACAGTGAGAATATTTGTGGTTATCTGATAATGACAATTTTACACAGCAAATCAATGTATTCATCTAGATTACTGCCGTTGTTGTATGGTAAATAGCAGTTTACAATTAATATGCAATCACTGTTCACTTGTAATTCAATGCCTAACAACCTTACATTATCGATTGTTAAAAATTTTGTTTTGACAAATTTTTCTTTATTAAGAAAGCAACACCACCAAAAGGCCTACCGTACATTAATTCATCTGACAAGTCTACTGCTGATGACGCATGGTACATAAAGTCATCATGGATGGTAGAGAGGAATTTTAGCTCTTGCTTAGGTAGCCAGTGCTCTTGCAGGAGTATCAAATCTGCACTGTCACAGATTTTATGAACATCTACAATTGAATTCCTCACTGACCTTACGTTATATGAGACTATTTTTAACAAGTTATCCGCCATGACTGAGAAAACTTATTAATCTGATTATTATTATACACAGTACAAATTTCAGCCATTACCATTAGGGCGCCTATTATTATTATTATTATTATTATTTTGCCTGTCATCAAATCTCCTGGAAAAGTGAATAAACTCCTTAACAACAATACCTTCTGGCCACTGACTCATATCGTACGGGTTGAAATGCGAATTTACACCTTTAATTATTAGTTTAAATGAGTTATAATATGGAGATTTTGTGTTTAGTTTATTAACTAACAATATACTGTGTTCACCACAGACCTCTTCCATCATGTGTTGAATATCGCTTCCCTCGTTCGAGAGCTGAATTCGCGACACAAAGAGGGTGAGATTCCTCACCGGTGGCCTTGCCGCGCTGACAGGTTGAGGAACCCTCCTTGGAGAGCGCCTGTTAACTGTGACCCACCCGTCCTCTTCTCTTAATCTCCCTGAGACAGGGTTCGCCTGCCTGGGGGATGGGTGGCACGACCTTGGGGGATAGGAGGCCCCTCCCCTACTCTGTGGCTTGGTGAGGGTCTGTTGGCGGTGTTTATATCTTGACGGACGCGCGTGCCCCTCCTTCTTCGGTGGGAGGGGGGAGGGAACTGGACGCCGAGCGAGACACTTGAGTAATCGAACGCCTCTCACCTTCAGTGGAAGGTAAGGAAGAGGCCAGTGATGCCTCGTCTCTTGGCATCGGACAATCCCTATTCCTCATTGTGAAATCGGGAGCAGGAGTCCTTTCCTGAACGGGAAGGAGGTTGACCGCATCCCCCGCATGCTGCGTTTCTACCCCACATTCAAGGGGAGAGTTGGGGGAGGGGATTTCGTTTCCCTCGCTGCCCGACGCGCTTCTTGGGGTTTTGACTTGCTGAACAACTTCCGAGTAACTGGGCTTTGGGAGGAGCGTCTCTTTCAACGCATCTAACTCTGATCGGAATTGTTCTAGCGAAATTGCATTTTTCTGATTTGACACCACGTGTTGGTGTTTCAGGTCAACTAACGACTTTGTACCTCATTGTACTGTTTGAGGAGCACGAAACGTCTACATTACCCATAGAGATTACCGGTATTCTATGGAAATTAGAAACGTAGAAGGTAATATTGTTCTCATTATCCCGGAGGGTCGACACTTTATTTATAATGTCTTTTAGGATATTCTCGTTTCTAGAGTTACCTCTACAAGTTGGGAGGGTGGCAGTGAAGAGCGTGTTTAACTGTCCCCCAGCATATTCTATTTCTTCCGAATCATAGAAATCATGACAAACAGATACGAGAAAGTCTGACCTAATATGATCTACTTTGTCAAATATAAAACATAACAAAGGATTTTCTACAAGAACACGATTTTCAGCAGACGATCCCATTGCACCTGTATCGATGGAGGAGCAGGCTTGCGGGAGGGGGGGGAGATGGTGGGGGGTGCTGAAGATGGAGGGAAGGCCGATAGGGGTCCCACTTCTCGTCCCTTTAAATAATGGTCCAGATACCACCGGTTCGATGCTCAGGCATCTTTTCACATTAATTATGTAACTATTACTATCTATGACATATAAAAGTATGTACGCGGAGTCACTGTACGATCATAACGTAATGAAACATATAAGTTTATATATATATATATAACTTTGGTTAACCTTGATTTTGCTTCCGCCCGAATTGTTAATTCTGATATATATATATATATATATATATATATATATATATATATATATATATATATATATATATATATATATATATATATATATATGGGATGAAGTTCACAATTAAACACATGAAATGAATGAATGATGTAAAGCCACAAGGAAAAAGAAAAACTTCAATAAAGTGCGGGAATGTATAAAATTGACAATATCTTGTTAAAATTCATTTTGCCTTTCATTACCTCTTGTTAATGTGTGCTAATTGTTTTAGTTTTTGCTACGTTGTATATATTTATGGGCATCTTGCCTTCTCTCTTCATTCCCTGACGAGTTGTAGCTCTGAATACACGAAAGGCCTTGGAATCGTTTTTCTTTTTCCTCGTGGGTTTGCACCATATATATATATATATTTTGTATATATAATAATAATAATAATAATAATAATAATAATAATAATAATGTATGATTAGGCTGTGTGACAAATATTTGAGTGAAATGGAAAGAATTTTCGTAGCTGAAAGGGTTTCCTACATTATTTCACATTTGAAGGACGATCGAGTCACTGGAAAGGGGAAGGAGGGTCGTGGAGAGAGAAGGATGTATGATGCAAGGCATTGGGACATTTGGCATGAATCAAGAGAATTTTAGGGATTGGCGAAGGAACGACTGACTAACTGACTATTTGGTTGGTTGGTTTGCTTATATATTTTCTTCTTCTCGTGATCTTTAGTTACGGAGAATGTACAAAATAAAATGGGGGAGGGAGGGGACTGGGTGCATAATGTGGGGCAGTTAGGAGAGAGAGAAATTTGGGGTGAATGGAGTGCCTTGTCATGGTTTGGGTTTGGCGTGGTCTTATATATATATATATATATATATATACAGGGTGCCCGAGAATTATCTGTACAAGTTTTGGCTCTTATTAAAAGTCAACCATGAAGTGTAGAAATTCCAGTGTTGTCCCATTTTATAGAGAATCTCATTAAGTTTTTTTCTGATACCAAGTTTTGACAAGTTTTTTAGAAATTCCAGTGTGTCCGAAAATTATCTGTACAATTTCATCTTTTAATAAAATTCTTGATAACACACGTAAAATTCTTAAACAAGATTATTTAGAATCTGTATTTTCAAAAGTTTCTTTTATTAAAGTAACGTTGTTACAAACATTCGATATGTGCACCATCAGTGATTCGCAAAACATCCAATCGATAATCCAAATGTTGCCATGTACGCTGCAGCATATCCACATCAATTCGCTCAATAGCAGCTGTGATTCTTGCTTTTAAATCATCAATGTCTGTCACCCGCGTACAAAAAAGAAAAAACTTGTCAAAACTTATCAGAAAAAACTTAATGAGTTTCTCTGTAAAATGGGACAACACTGGAATTTCTACACTTCATGGTTGACTTTTAATAACAGCCAAAAACTGTACAGATAATTCTCGGACACCCGGTGTATATATATATAATATATGTGTGTGTGTGTGTGTGTGTGGTGTCTGTGTGTGTGTGTGTGTGTGTGTGTGTGTGATAAGTGACAGATGTAATGGGATAATTTTCTTCTGTGAAGAAACATTTTTGGTACCTCCGAATATCAAAAAAATTATATAAAAAATTATATAATTATTATTACTCCCGGAATAAAGATATATTAGTCTTCATTAGGTTAGATTAGTTAAGGTTTGGTTAGGTTAGGCTACATTAGCGAGTACCTTACTATTTAATGACTTAGGAGAAACCAACCTTTGAGCTCTCAATTCGGTTCGATACACTAATTACACCCTTCTCGCCTCGATGGCACTAAGGTTAGATTAGGGTAAATTAGGTTTGGTTAATTAATTTTTTAGATATGGATTTAAGAATGTCGGTACCTCGCTTATGCGGAGATGCGTACATTTGTGTTTCTTTGGGTACACACAGCCAATCGCGACATGAACGTGTGTATCACGACATTAGCAGTGATGTGGTGGTTTATCTTTATAGTGCTATCTTTCATCATGGAAAAGAGGGATATAATTAAAGTTAGGTTAGGTTACGTTAGACTAAGTTTGGTTAAATTTATTAGGTAAATGTCGCGATACAGACATGAATATGTGAAAATGTTCTTTTAGGATAACCAAACATGTGTGTGTGTGTGTGTGTGTGTGTGTGTTGGAGTAATTACATTTATTTTGGAGGCATTATTGTTGTCTGTGAAGGTAATAATTTATTTAATAATTGAATGTTGTTAAATTTTTCAATTATTTATTATACTCGTATATGCAATTGAAAACAAGCACTAATATTAAACAAGAAATATTAAAAATTTATTAATATTTTATTATTAGTAGTAGCAGTATCACTATTACTAGTAGTAGTGTTAGTGCTTTGTTTCAATTCGAAATACTAAAAAGAATATTTAAAATATACTTAAAAAACGCAGGCACAATCTCCTTCCATCTTATCTTTGTAATAAGCCTCGAAAACGGCTCTACCTTCTCGCAATTTACCGTAAAGGGGTGGTAACAACCCCTCACAATACTGACCCAAGGTATAAAATTTAAGTGAGAGACAAAGTCATGGTTAAAAAAAAAAGTGAATTTACGTAACCTGTTTTTGGAGTTTGGACTTCGTTTTAGATTTCGATTGTGTACTGATGTGTGTATAATTATATACAGCGTGAAATTCGACCAAACGTAAGTTCTTAATGCTAGAAGGACGCTAAAATAGAATAGAATAGAATAACCTTTATTAATAATAATAAAATAAATACATTTTTTCAATTTACAATGACATGAATAATTTTGAAGCTCGACTATTTATTTTATTTTATTTGGCCCTTAAGCTTTAGGTTTTACTGGGCTCCTATTAAAAATAAGCAGCTAGTTGTTATTCATTAATAATAATAAATAAATAAATAAATAAGTAAATAAGTATTATTAATAGTTAAAACATGTATTACAATATTAAACAATATTAGTGGACATTAATCCTAGATTTTTGTTAGTATGCCATTATTAATCGGGATTTCAACTTGGTTTTAAACAAATTTACATTCACAATATTTTTTATATCGGCATGCAAGTCATTCCATAGTTTCAATCCAATGAAAATGGGTAGTTTTTGAGATGAAGACAATCTAAATTGAGGTATAACAAGCTTTGATCTATTTCTGGTCTGATGCGAGTGGATTTCTTGCTGAGTTACAAAATATCTATTTACCCGTTGCAAATTAATGATTTTGTTCTTACACTTGTAAATAAAAATAAATGTGCCAGTTTGGTTATATCGTTGAGCTTTATTTTACGTTCTCGAATGTTTTGGGATTGTTATATTTATATACTGTATATTATACAAGGACCATTTAAAAAACTGATTTATCTACAACGACTTTTATCAACATTAACGACTCAGATTGTTTACAGATTACTGTAAGTCTTAGACAGAAAGTAAAGGGTTCATTGTTTTGTAGGTCATTGTTCCGGTGATACACCCCTCATATATATATATATATATATATATATATATATATAGGGTGAACCAAATGTAGGTGGACAGTAAATGATAACGTTTATTTTGAGAATACATATTTAATTTTTTTGTATACTATAATACAAAATAAAATTTAAATAAATTTAGTTATAATATTTAATATAATATAACACAAACACCATAGTTATAATGAACACCATAGTTATAATATAATATAACACAAACCGTATTCAACCTACTGTCCACCTACTTTTGGTTCACCGTGTATATATATATATATATATATATATATATATGTGTGTGTGTGTGTGTGTGTGTGTGTGTGTAGAAACCAGATTATATAGAAATGCTTACAAGAAAAAAATCACAGCAATATAAATACAATATTTTTAAACTATATTTTAAACTAAGGTAATATTTACTGCATGCTTCTTTCTTCCAACCAATCCTTATATACTTATATACTCATATATTACATGCATAACGGCATCATTATACGGAGAGCCTTCTGTGTATGGAAACTAACTTGTATTATTTGAATGAATTCAGTGTTTCTACAAACAGATATTCTGATAGGATACTTTTTAACTCACTTGAATATCTATTTACAAAATTATACAGTTTCCATCGATGGGCATATACTCGTGTGTATATATATATATATATATATATATATATATATATATATATATATATACTATATAAGGGGTTCCAAAAACCTTAACACCCCTCCCCCCGACCATTTGCAGCTTACATGTTTACTTATATCGAAATAGTTTTTAGCGATTATAAAAATATATAAAATTCTTTATTTATTGCAGGTATTAAAATTACTCTAGCTGATAAAGTGATAATATAATGGCTTCTCAATTAATTGGTGATTCAGAGAGGCAACGTATGATAGATCGCATACGAGCAATAACATTTCGGGAAGCTCGTGATGCTGGAGCCACCTTTATAATACGTTCATGGGTTGCCAAAAAGTTGCGAAGAAGTGAGGACTTCGTCAAAAGAAATTGGAATAAAACTTTGGATGAATGTGAAATGGATACAACCAAATCTGAGCGCCCAAATTTGCCACTCTCTCAGGAAACAAAGGACATCATTGAAAGCGGTACGCGTAAGCGGAAAAACAGCTGTGCTAAACTTTCTAGAGTGGTCGAAGTGTTGAGAGGAAAGATCGTTAGTGGTGAGATCATTCGACTGTACCGTCATAGGCAAGGTTTAAAGCCTTGGCATGAACTTTCAAAGCCAAGAAAAACTCAACTTAACATCGATGACAGAATGTGGTTTGCCCATTATCTTGAAGATTGGGATGTGGATGATTTCATGCATTTAGCTGTCTCCGATGAATTTTTTGTTTACGTAACACGTCGGCCTGGAGCACCGACAATTCAGCGCAGGACAATTCAGCGCCGACAATTCAGCGCAAGTCAGTACAGTTAAAAGTTTAGTTAAAAATAATAAAAATAAATCGCAATAAATAAAAAAGAGAAAAATTTGTATATTTATATATATGCTAAATTGGGTCTGTATCGAAGGAGTGACATTTCAAAGGAGTGACATAACAAAGGAGTGACATAAATACCGTAACGAAGGAGTGACATAACGAAGGAGTGACAAATCGGAGATAAAATTCAAAGGAGTATAATTATTAAAATTTTATTTAAAAAAACAAAATTTGTTAGAATTGTTAAAATTAAGATTTTATTTCAAAAACTAGAAACCTAACCTAACCTAACCTAACCTAACAGTTGCAAGCCTCTCTTCCCTCTGGATTTGTTCTTTCTTCTTCTTTGTTGGTATTTTCGCGCTGAATTGTCTTGCGCTGAATTGTCTTTGCGCTGAATTGTCTTGCGCTGAATTGTCGGCGCTGAATTGTCGGCGCTGAATTGTCCTGCGCTGAATTGTCGGGCCACGCGTCGGGCCTAACTACCAAAATGATCGAGTGTGGGCCACAACACCAGATGAAATCGATGACAATGAACATTATCGGGAATTATTAAAAAGTCCAGACTGTGTTGGTGTGTTTGTTTTGTTCACTGCAAAGAAGCTCATGTGGGTGCTGAAGCCAAATGGTCAGAGTTGGGATGGACAGTATTTTCGTGATATTATTCTATCCCAGCATGTCATTCCTTTTCTAAGAAACCCAAACAATGTTATGGATGTCGATCAGGTCACACTTCTGCACGATAAGGCCTCCTGCTTTAAGGCATTAGCCACTCAACAGTTGTTGCGGAACCATGAGATCGATTTCTTTGGAAATGAAGAATGGCCAGGAAATTCTCCTGACCTGAACGTCTGTGAACACATTGGATCAGTTATAAAGGACAAGGTTGAATGTCTCTTGTTTCAAGAACCTGCAGCAAATCGATTTTCGAAGGATACAATGACGCAACACATTGAAACTGTTTTAGCAAATTTGCGTAACGATCAAGATCTATTCACGTCACTTTTGGCGAGCTACCCAAAGCGAATTCAGGCTGTCTTGGAAGCCAATGGCGAGAACACCAAGTTTTAATTGTTTCTCATTAAAAGCAGGATTAAATTCTCTTCTGTAAGGTATGTTTAGTTTTACTGTACCTCTAATGGTTTAGGCCATGGGTGGGGGAGCTAAAGTTTATTGGAGCCCCGTATACTATATATATATATATATATATATATATATATATATATATAATGAACAGGAACACCAGAGAAAATACAAACATCCTTCAAGGTTTAATAGTACCAACGTTTCGGAATGCACTAATTCCATCTTCAGGGCTAAAACAGTAAAATTCCAAATCACATACAAAATTACAAAATACAAATTGCTTAATAACAATTTAAAATAAACTTAAAAAAAAAAAAAAATTATAAAAAGTAGCTAAGAAAATGCAAAACTTTAGAACTAAAAGGTAAATAAATGTGAAGTTAAAAAGTTAAAATTATAAAAAGTAAAAGCATTAAAACTGAAATGTAAATAAAATAAACTAGTACCTTAACCAAAACATAGCAGATCTATCGATGATTCGTCAGAATTTAGGTCTGGTTTTAGTTTATAAATAAACAGAGACTCCATAATTTTAAGCTTAAGGTCAGAGCTTCCAGCAGCAAGTACGGTGAAATTAGACTGTGAAATTGGGTGGTTATTGTTGTGCGAGTGATTACGTATGAGAGAATTAGGTGGTTTGCCAAGGGGTAAATTTGTACGGACCGATTTACCGAGATGTTCGTAAATACGAGATTTTAAATGTCTTTTAGTTTTACCTATATATGACCCCATACAGTGGTCACACTTGTATTGATAAACTATAGATGACTTAAGAAGTGTAGGAATAACATCCTTGTATTTAAATAAATGGTAAATCGATTTAGACGGGGTGAATATAATTTTTATACACAGTTTGGGTAGAATTCCTTGAGCAATTTTAAAAGTTTATTTCTAATGTTAAACTTGAGGTTCCCATATAGGGCAAAGTGAAATACAGGATATCTTTGGGGACTGTAATTAAGTTTCTAGTTGTAGGGCTTATTAGTCTATTTAAGGTTCTGCCTATTGTAGTCTCGACCAGTCTAGAAGGGAAATTATTCTTGGCAAGGAGTTTTCGGATGAAATCTAGTTCATCGTGTAGTTTGAAGTAATCTGAACAGATATTGAAAGCTCTATTGGTCAGAGTCGAGATTAAATTTCGTTTGAAACCTAAAGGGATAAAGGAAGAAAAGTTCATAGTAAGATTGGTAAATGTCGGCTTTCGGTAAACGGAAGTTTCAAAAGAGGAATTAGTTTTTATTATCTTAATATCCAAAAAGGACAGAGAGCTATTAGATTCAACTTCTGAAGTAAATTGAATGTTAGGGTGCTTAGAATTAAGGTAATTACGAAACAAAGGGATATGGTCTGGTGATTTAAACAGGAGAAAAGTGTCATCAATATATCTTCTATAAAAAACCGGTTTAAAGTTGGAAGGACACTCATTCAACCATTTAACTTCATGATGACACAGAAACGCGTTAGCTAAGGTGGGACCAAGAGGCAGACCCATTTGAACACCTTCAGTCTGTTTAAAATATTCACCGTTAAATATAAATATAAGGTCTTCCACGGAAAATTTTAATAGTTCTTTCATTTGGCCTCTATTAAAACCCTGCACAGTATCAGTATTATTAAAAAGATTATCAATACATATATCAATAGTTTCTGCAACAGGCACATTGGTAAATAAAGATTTTACATCGAAGCTAGCCATTGTGTAAGAATTATTATTTAATGAGGTAATTTCTCTAACGAAAGAAAAAGAATCCCGTGCTGTATACAAATTATAAGTTATAGATGATAGTATGGGAACCAAGAATTTTGAAAGGTTATAACTAAAAGTTCCTAGAGCCGATAAAATTGGCCTAAGCGGACAATTAGGTTTGTGTATTTTAGGGAGTCCATACATAATGCCTGGGCTAGATCCAGAAACAAATAATTTAGTAAAAACCGTGTCTGAGATTATATTATTAGATTTAAGTTTTCTAAGATACCTATTAATTTTATCTTCCTGTTTTAAAATTAAAGCAAAAATGTCACCAGTTACTTTAGTAAATCTAGTTGCATCATTTAAAATATCTAACATTTTATCAACATAAACATTCCTGTCCAAAAGAACAACGCCATTGCCTTTGTCTGGTCTTGTAACCACCAATGACTTGTCCAAAGACAGATTTCTTAGACTTTGAAACTCTTCCACCTCCATATTAGATCTATTGCCATAAGGGTTAAAAGCATAAAATGAAGTAAAAGCTAAATTACGTAAATTATTAGATAAAAAGTTAAAACCTTTACTATGTGGGTCAAAGAATGAATGTTTAAAAAGGTCCTTAAAAAATAACTCAAAGTTGAGGAAATAATTGTAAAAATTAAGTTTCTTTGGAGTAAGAGAGAATTTCAGGCCTTTACAAAGGGCAGATTTTTGAATATCACTGAGAACTTTGGAAGAATAATTAAAGATGAGATCATTAGCTGCTAGATTATTACTCGTATTATATCCTAATTTTTGGAGTTTCCTGTTCTGAACAAAATTCACCCTTGCAATACATTTCAAATTGCCCGTCTGAATGACGTTCAAAGATGTGTTGAATCTATAACAGACACCAGAGACTTAAAATCACAAGTAGACCGATTAAGATCCCGATTACATTCATTAATGAGCCTTTTCTTAAATTTAATTTCTGCATCTAGTAATTGTTTTTGACAGTTCCTATAGGTTTCACTTTTTTGTAAATGAAAGTTACTAAGTTTGAACCTCAAAAAGCCAGGAATCAAACCCTGGTTTCTGCAGCAAGTAAGGAACCGCAAATCACACTGAAGTTTTCTAGCCTTGTAGTCAAGTTTTTCAAGTCTTCTATACATGTGCAATGCTGGTCTTCCATAGCGTTTGGTGATTATATCGGCTATTGATTGGTGGCGTGGAAAACGCAGTTTAATAATGAACAGGAACACCAGAGAAAATACAAACATCCTTCAAGGTTTAATAGTACCAACGTTTCGGAATGCACTAATTCCATCTTCAGGGCTAAAACAGTAAAATTCCAAATCACATACAAAATTACAAAATACAAATTGCTTAATAACAATTTAAAATAAACTTATTATCTAATAAACTTTTTATCTAATAATTTACGTAATTTAGCTTTTACTTCATTTTATGCTTTTAACCCTTATGGCAATAGATCTAATATGGAGGTGGAAGAGTTTCAAAGTCTAAGAAATCTGTCTTTGGACAAGTCATTGGTGGTTACAAGACCAGACAAAGGCAATGGCGTTGTTCTTTTGGACAGGAATGTTTATGTTGATAAAATGTTAGATATTTTAAATGATGCAACTAGATTTACTAAAGTAACTGGTGACATTTTTGCTTTAATTTTAAAACAGGAAGATAAAATTAATAGGTATCTTAGAAAACTTAAATCTAATAATATAATCTCAGACACGGTTTTTACTAAATTATTTGTTTCTGGATCCAGCCCAGGCATTATGTATGGACTCCCTAAAATACACAAACCTAATTGTCCGCTTAGGCCAATTTTATCGGCTCTAGGAACTTTTAGTTATAACCTTTCAAAATTCTTGGTTCCCATACTATCATCTATAACTTATAATTTGTATACAGCACGGGATTCTTTTTCTTTCGTTAGAGAAATTACCTCATTAAATAATAATTCTTACACAATGGCTAGCTTCGATGTAAAATCTTTATTTACCAATGTGCCTGTTGCAGAAACTATTGATATATGTATTGATAATCTTTTTAATAATACTGATACTGTGCAGGGTTTTAATAGAGGCCAAATGAAAGAACTATTAAAATTTTCCGTGGAAGACCTTATATTTATATTTAACGGTGAATATTTTAAACAGACTGAAGGTGTTCAAATGGGTCTGCCTCTTGGTCCCACCTTAGCTAACGCGTTTCTGTGTCATCATGAAGTTAAATGGTTGAATGAGTGTCCTTCCAACTTTAAACCGGTTTTTTATAGAAGATATATTGATGACACTTTCTCCTGTTTAAATCACCAGACCATATCCCTTTGTTTCGTAATTACCTTAATTCTAAGCACCCTAACATTCAATTTACTTCAGAAGTTGAATCTAATAGCTCTCTGTCCTTTTTGGATATTAAGATAATAAAAACTAATTCCTCTTTTGAAACTTCCGTTTACCGAAAGCCGACATTTACCAATCTTACTATGAACTTTTCTTCCTTTATCCCTTTAGGTTTCAAACGAAATTTAATCTCGACTCTGACCAATAGAGCTTTCAATATCTGTTCAGATTACTTCAAACTACACGATGAACTAGATTTCATCCGAAAACTCCTTGCCAAGAATAATTTCCCTTCTAGACTGGTCGAGACTACAATAGGCAGAACCTTAAATAGACTAATAAGCCCTACAACTAGAAACTTAATTACAGTCCCCAAAGATATCCTGTATTTCACTTTGCCCTATATGGGAACCTCTAGTTTTAACATTAGAAAAAACTTTTAAAATTGCTCAAGGAATTCTACCCACAACTGTGTATAAAAATTATATTCACCCCGTCTAAATCGATTTACCATTTATTTAAATACAAGGATGTTATTCCTACACTTCTTAAGTCATCTATAGTTTATCAATACAAGTGTGACCACTGTATGGGGTCATATATAGGTAAAACTAAAAGACATTTAAAATCTCGTATTTACGAACATCTCGGTAAATCGGTCCGTACAAATTTACCCCTTGGCAAACCACCTAATTCTCTCATACGTAATCACTCGCACAACAATAACCACCCAATTTCACAGTCTAATTTCACCGTACTTGCTGCTGGAAGCTCTGACCTTAAGCTTAAAATTATGGAGTCTCTGTTTATTTATAAACTAAAACCAGACCTAAATTCTGACGAATCATCGATAGATCTGCTATTTTGGTTAAGGTACTAGTTTATTTTATTTACATTTCAGTTTTAATGCTTTTACTTTTTATAATTTTAACTTTTTAACTTCACATTTATTTACCTTTTAGTTCTAAAGTTTTGCATTTTCTTAGCTACTTTTTATAATTTTTTTTTTTTTTTTAAGTTTATTTTAAATTGTTATTAAGCAATTTGTATTTTGTAATTTTGTATGTGATTTGGAATTTTACTGTTTTAGCCCTGAAGATGGAATTAGTGCATTCCGAAACGTTGGTACTATTAAACCTTGAAGGATGTTTGTATTTTCTCTGGTGTTCCTGTTCATTATTAAACTGCGTTTTCCACGCCACCAATCAATAGCCGATATATATATATATATATATATATATATTAGTGGTGGACCGGATATCCGCACCCGCATCATTTTAACATCCGCATCCGTACTTCTGACTGCGGATGTTATGCGGATATTACCTCTAATAAATTATGCAATTTACAATTAAATTAGCTTATAAAGTAGCTTATCAGGCCCAGTCATGCATATTTCATGTAAAGTATTAATTATTAATGAACAAACAAATATATAAACCTCAAAATATAAATACCATTAAATCAACAAACACTGCCTGTGCCGCTGTAAGTACTCCACTGATTTTTTTTTTCACAGCAATACAGTAACTTTTCAGAATGAAATTGTTCGTACAAGATCAAGCAGTCTATCGTGTTTCGAACAGGATTATTGTAAATAAATACAAAAAATAGTAAATTCTTTAGCAAAAATAAAAATGATAATTGATTTTCTATAGCAAACACATTGCAAAATTTGCAGTTTCTAAAATTAGCAATTGAAAACTGAATGAAACTTGTTTCATTGAAGTTTCTGTGGCTGAAACTCTTGAGAAAGTTATTTTTATCATAATGAAAGCATTAATATTAATTTTAATTCTTATGCATTGCCTGCCATAATAGTAGTATCACGAAATTTGAAAAATTATGTCATATATTCATTCATAATTCTATATTATATTGATAGATTAACTAAATATCCGCATCCGCATCCGCGGATATTGAAATTAAAAATCCGCAACCGCATCCGTAGGTGTTGGAAAACTGACATCTGATCATCCACTAATATATATATATATATATTTGGTATTGTAAAACGATGTGGTTTATTACTTTACTCTTATGTATTTATTTGTATTAATTATATCTTTATTTTAACCTGTTGTCATTTTAACCACATCATACATTTGTAACCCAAGGTTATATATAGCACTGATTACATATATTCTTGTATCTCTGTCATTTCGTGTAGGGGGGTAATTATAAACCTTTCACAAAAATAATATATTTGTCACAAATCTTACTAAACCAATTACAATACAGCAATGAAATTGTGGACAATAAAGAGATTTTGTTGAAGAATAAAGATTTGATATTGAGACAATTAATAAACTGCACAAACTCTTTAAATTTGACTGATAGACAATTTTAATCTACAAGTGGTAGTTATTTAACTGAATACAGCCGTTTTGTAATATGTTGTACATAATACAATTTTATAGAATTACTGGAATCCTATCTGGTTATTTGACCATTTCAATTATACACTACATTCCAAATTATTAAGCAGATTGCATTTTCTCCAATGATTTCAAAAGTTTTCCACCGATTTCATTGAAATTTATAGCAAATAATTACTATATATAGCAGCACTGATGGTATTCATTTCGATAAAATATTTTGATAATTAAAATAATTATCTCTTTTTATTGAAAAATATGTAAAATATGATGTTCCGAATTATTAAGCAAGTATTCTATTTACAGATCTAAATGGTGAAAATGGGTAAGAAGAAGGATTTAACACTAACTGAGAAAAGAAAAATAGTCAAGTTACTCGCTGAAAATATAAAATCCATTGAAATTGCGAAGGAGTTTGGCAGGGCTTATCGAACTGTAAACAAGTTTGTAGCGGAGGGTACCAAACTGAGGCAGCGAAGTGATAAAGGAGTTATAAGAAAAGTGACAAGGCGGCAGATATCTGTAATCAAGCGCAAATTGCAAAGCATCCATTGTCCTCAAGTAAAGAGGTTTTTGAGCAGGCTGGCATACATAATGTACCAAGAACATCTCGATGTGGAATCCTCCAAACAACTGGCAAAACGTGTAAACCTACGATTCAGTCACCATTAACACCCAGGTACAAGAAGCAGCGTGTTGAATGGGCGCGTCAGTACGTGAAAACAGATTTTAATACTGTATTGTTAACCGATGAATGAAGAGCAACCCTTGAGGGATCTGATGGTTGGTCAAGAAGATGGATTGCTAGGGGTCAATCTCTACCATGGAATGGTGTTTTCTTTTAGAAAGTTTGTGTAAGACTGGGCATTCATTTTTACACCATCAGGCACTCTGTATGGGACAGCTACTTCATTGCCGATCAATCCTGTCCAAAACATGACACTACCTCCACCTTGTTGGCGTCTTAATCTCGATGGTAGAAATTGGCTCTCAGTAATCCATCTTCTTGACCAACCATCAGATCCCTCAAGGGTTGCTCTTCATTCATCGGTTGACAATACAGTATTAAAATCTGTTTTCACGTAATGACGCACCCATTCAACACGCTGCTTCTTATACCTGGGTGTTAATGGTGACTGAATCGTAGGTTTACACGTCTTGCCAATTGTTTGGAGGATTCCACATCGAGATGTTCTTGGTACATTATGTACGCCAGCCTGCTCAAAATCCTCTTTACTTGAGGACAATGGATGCTTTGCAATTTGCGCTTGATTACAGATATCTGCCGCCTTGTCACTTTTCTTATAACTCCTTTATCACTTCGCTGCCTCAGTTTGGTACCTCCCCGCTGCAAACTTGTTTACAGTTCGATAAGCCCTGCCAAACTGCTTCGCAGTTTCAGTAGATTTTATATTTTCAGCGAGTAACTTGACTATTTTTCTTTTCTCAGTTAGTGTTAAATCCTTCTTCTTACCCATTTTCACCATTTAGATCCATAAATAGAATACTTGCTTAATAATTCGGAACATCATATTTTACATATTTTTCAATAAAAAGAGATAATTATTTTAATTATAAAAATATTTTATCGAAATGAATACCATCAGTGCTGCTATATATAGTAATTGTTTGCTATAAATTTCAATGAAATCGGTGAAAAACTTTTGAAAACATTGGAGAAAATGTAATCTGCTTAATAATTTGGAACATAGTGTATGATTTTTAACATCAATTACTTCCTTTAAAGAAAAGATATTTGAGACAATTAAATAAAATGCACAAACTTTTTATTTTGGACTGTTATACAAGTTTAATCTACTCCTGGTAGTTATCTAACTTAATACAGCCGTTTGGTTATTTGACCATTCTAATTATAATGTTTAATGCATGCCTTAGTTACATTTTTACCTACTTCCTTTTGACAGTGGTAATTATTCTCTTGAGAATTTGTACATTATAATCTGGTGTATTTTATTTTTCTACCGAATGCGAGGAGTCCGTTCTCTAACAGTGAATCAAGGACACTATTTTAGAGTGTTCACCGACTCTAACAAAATATATGGAGTTTCCGTTTTCTTCCTCCGGAATTTGGTAGGATAGACTTTTTTGGGAGTCTCCTTAACAGGCGCGAACTTTCGCTTCACTTTAGCTTGGCGAGGAGTTTACTCCTTATGAGAAGAACGATTTCGTTCCTAAGTACCACACGATTTGAAATTTATCATTACGGCACAATATGTATATTTTTAGATACTTGAGCAAACTTTCATTAAGAACTAGTTTTATGTTCTTAAGGGGAGAAGTAACTCTACTGTTCTTATTTAATTTCAACACAGGTTTGCGAGAGTGGACCTTTATTTACCACGTTCTGAAATGCACTGGAGCTAAGCGTTTTATTTTGTATAATACCCTCTTTGTCGGCCTATAGTTCGGCGTGGCTGCCAGGCGCGAGAGTTATGCCCATTTAAGATTCTCATTTGATTAATTTCATTTGTAAGAATTATTAGCCTTATAGAAGGTACAATTTTACATGCCATTAAACTTGTTAATAATGTAACAATATAATCTAAGCAGAGTTTACCCATTTTATACATAAATGAACGTTCAGTTCTTTACGCATTCTTTCTTTCTCCCTTCTGGTGTCGGGAGGACGGGATCTAACCGAGGTGCGAATTTCTTAATGGTCCCTGGATTGTTCCCTTCTTGCTTTTGTTCCTTCGTTTTCGGTTTGTAATTTCGGTAATAATAAATAATAATGTAGTAATAAAATGCCCTTCCGGTGTCGGGAGAACGGGATCTAACCTAGGTTCGAATTTCTTAATGGTCTCTGGATTGTTTCCTTCTCGCCTTTTTCATTCGTTTTTCGTTTTATAATTTCTGTAATAATAAATGTAATAATAAATTTATAATTTCTGTAATAAATAATAATGCAATAATAAACGTAATAATAAATGTAATAAATGTAATAATAAATGTAATAATTATGTAAAAATAATAAAATCTGTATATATAGAACAAGAAGATAATTTTAATTTGTGCGTAGGTACTTATAAGCGGGACCTTTAATAAAATGCCCTTCCGGTGTCAGGAGAACGGGATCTATCCTATGTGTGAATTTCTCAATGGTCCCTGGACTGTTTTCCCTCTTGTTTTTGGTTCATTCGTTTTTCTGTATCCAACCGAAGACGATGTCAGTGGGCACCGAAACTGTTGTGGAAATAAACTCTGTCTATTAGAGTGGGTTTTTATTATCAAGTGTTTAGGCACTGATAGGAACGTCAAAACGTTATCTCCACTTTGTAACTCTCTAGAAAGGAGCATTTTTATCAAAGGTTTCTTTTAATTTCCCCTGAGTTGCGCTTAAGTGGTTTTTGACAATTTGATTCGCCCAATAAAGTTTACCTTTAAATTCTTAACGTATCTAAGTACGGACAAGTTTTATTTCTGTTCCAGCCAGGCTTTACACAAGAACTTAATTGGTTCCTTGACTTCATGGACTGAGCCGAGGCTTTCTTGTTGCTCTCTTTCGTGAAGAACACAAATATGGCATCCCATTGTCCCATCTTTATTGTTTAAAAAAAAAATAGAAAAACAGTATACCCTCATCAGGTTCTTTGTGTCCGATAAAACCCTTTTAATACCCCTTTTGATCATGGATGATTTTATGTGGAAGTTTTTGTGGGTTATACCTAATGTATGTGTTATAGGTTTAACATTCCAGAGGCGAAGTGGTCCCCTCATGTTGTTTGTTCCCTAAAGTTTTTTAGGTTTAGGAGAGTTCTCAGGTTGTTTCCCTGTAAGATTCCTCTGTTGTGATGTGAAGTTCGGTGTACCTTGAAGGAGTTATTTAAACTTTTCCCATCCAATTCGTCACTCTCCTACATCATAGGTTATTGTCATTGTTGTTGAAGTTAGGACGCGTAGTATTAGCTTTAATTTCGTTGTTGTTTATAGACCTCCCGTTCAACCCCTCGATACCGATACTAGATTTTACACACTTCTTAGTAACTTTATTAATAATCGGGATAGTATAGTTGTCGGAGACTTTAACTGCCCTAACATTAATTACGAGACTTCTACTGGTAATGATGAGGGTTTGAGACCGATTGAGCTCATGGAAGATAATTTATTACGACAGATGGTTACCGAACCAACGCGCGGTGACATTATTTTAGACGTGGTGATGACGAACGACGAAAATATAGTCGAAGGTTTGGAAGTAGGTGAGAGTTTGGGATGTAGTGATCACCAAATTATTAGGTTTAAGCTATTGATAGAAAACGGTAAGGATAGTAACGTAATAGAAGTCCCTGATTTTCGTAGGACTAATTTTGATAGTTTTGCGGATACGATGAGAGTAGTAGACTGGGATAATTTATTTATGGGTAATGACGCAAATTTTCATTGGGAGGCGTTTAAAGAAAGTTTTTTTTGAATATCGAGAGGGAGTTTATTTCGCGTAGGCCCAAGTGGTGGACTAGGGAAATAGGTGAGTTTATAAACGAGCGTATCAGAGCGTATAGACTTCATAAGCGCAATGGCACGGTACCTAACTTTAATAGATATATCGAGCTTAGACTAGGGGGTATCAATTTTTACTTTTTTTGGATTATTTATTTTTTCTGGTTCTTAAAATATGCTATCACTTATGAACAGCTTAGAAATATAAAAAAAAATCATGTATTTTACTCGATAATCCCTCTGTACATGTGGTTTGAAAGTTTATTGAATATCATAATGTTTATTCTAAGAGTAAATTCCAGTTTTATTTAAACAAATCTTGTTAAAAAACATGAATATCATTGAAGAAGTTAGAAATAGACCTGTAATTGATTAATTCATTACAGAATATATTTGCTAGAAAATAATGGAAAATAATATATGTATATATTTTTACATCACCTAGACAAAAAAATCATAAATTCAGACATAGCATAATATAAATGCCTCTAATTACCACACATTATTTAGCACATAAGTATATTTATAGCATTATCAAAATCTTTCATAGTCATTGTCATATTTGATGCAACTCTGTCTAGATAGATTTTCAAGTTAATTGCATAAGTCTCTATTGGAAGATTCTTGTAGTACTTTTTCAGTTTGAAGATATCTGACGACCTGGGGAGAGATGTCGATGTATCTCTTGCATATCTCACTTCGATGTATATTCTGTCATTTTTCTCTTTGAGTGACAACCTTGTATCATTCACAAAATCATCTACTTCACTAGCTTTGGTGAAAGGTCCACCAGGAACGATGTTTTCCATTAATTGTGATACCTTGAACAGAAAATGACCCTGCACCCTGTTTTCTAGATCCATTATCATGATAAGTAATTGTGACTGACTCATCCGAATTCATGATCTCTTGTACTACTTCTGCCAGTACAAAGGCTTCAATAGCTTTTCTATTTTTCGGCATGCTGATTGGGCTGGAGCTGTGTCTAAATCAATGTAATGCGCATTTTCGTCAAAGTACTTCCAGCTGCGATCGAACATGTAGTTTTCCACTTCAATAATAGCTGCTGTTATTTGGTTGTATGATAAATGATATTTGGATATCAGTTTGTCAGCCACTCTGTAGAATGCTTCTTTTATTTTTGCCGGACTTTCACGGATATGCCTGTATTGATGAGGCAACTTGTCTCTATCCTCATTCAAGTTTGCATACACAAATTTTCGTTGTTGTTGATGTTGATGGTATATTTTCTTCAGGGATATATTCATCTTCAGTGCATGTGTCCTCATCTGTTATCGAGCCATCGAATTCTTGGTAAAGCTGTGATACAAACTGATTTTTCTTTGTGTCTTCTTGTTCCTTTAGGAGCATCTTGTCCATTGCAGCTTACATCCTCATTTGCCTCATAGCTGTTCTTTGCCATGCCATGTCCACTGAATTATCACAAAACATTTTTATTGGTCCTCGTTGATCCTCCAGGAACTTCCACTCTATCTCAGTAACTTTAACACCATAGATCTTCTCCTGGCGTCTTCGTGATTTCATATCTGTACAGGAGATATCAAACAAAGTGGCTGCAACACGGTTGTTGAATTCTGAAATTTCTGCTCGTTTTGCTTCATTCATCCTCTGTGAGCGAACCTGACTGTGTTTTTTGAACTCTTCATACAATTTTGTTATCTAGTTGACAATGTTACTGATCGACTTTGTGTATAGGTTTCACCAGATCCAAAAGTTCTGCAAGTTGTAGGCGACTTTCCATGCAGCATCACTAACAAAAAGTTGATTCTTACCAGCTCTGGCTGGCCTCAGCATGAACATCATCACTTGAATAACATCTTGCTGGAGTGGCAGTACACCTGCCTTAAACTGATATGGCTCAATATATTCCACATCTCCACACCGGCGTGTGGAAGCAGAACGTAACTCTCTCATTTTGATCGTGTTAATTACTAAGTCTATTTTAAGATTTCTTTAGCTCCTGTAAATGAGAAAAAATTATTAAACAAGCATAAAAAAGTTACAACTAAAATAATCATATAATATAATAATATTTTATATATATAATGTATAATATATAAATATATATATATATAATATATATAATATAATAATATATTATGATTATATGTAAATAATAATCAATGGCAAATAATCAGTTTTTGTGGCTAATATTGTTATTTAGCATCAGCAAACAATTCAGTTAACTAAATTTATGATGTGAATATTGATGTCATAGCAATTAATAGTATTTTTTTAACAAAACCAGATAAAGTGGCTAATAATTTTCATTGTTAATATCAGCAAAACTTCAGAGGGCATGTACGAGGGGTTAATGACATTAGATATTTGTGAAACATGGTTCATTTTACTTTCTTTTGTATGATAGCAACTTTTAAAGACCAGAAAACTGGGGGTCACCATTTCTGTCCCCCCCCCACCCCCCCCCCCCCCCCCCCCCCCCCCCCCCCCCCCCCCCCCCCCCCCCCCCCCCCCCCCCCCCCCCCCCCCCCCCCCCCCTACAAGTTAGATGTCAGGTTAAAAGATCTGTTAGGAATGCTAAGCGTAATTTTGAGATACTTGTAGCCAGGGTTGTTTGGTTTAAACTATTTATTTGGTTTAAACCAATGGTTTAAACCATGGTTTAAATCATTTAAAAAAAAAAAAAGTATATGAAGAAGAAATAAAAGAATACAGGCAACCTTGCATTTATATTTTGTGCATGCATGTATTTCCATTAATCTAAACATAACCCCACTTGCATGATGGAGATCTATCAGGGAACTCTCTGAAGATGTGCAGAACAATGCATCAGTGTTCATAACTGTCATCTCATGCTGCAGTTGAAAGAATTTTTTCTGCTTTTGGACTGGTACAGTCCAAATTAAGGAATAAATTAGGAGTTCATAAAGCTTCTAAACTTGTATTTATTTATAAATGTTTTAACAAATAGCTAATGTGAAATAAATTTAGAGGCTATATCTATAAACTTAAAGGCCAAAGAACAATATATTTTTCTTTTGTTTATTTTTCTATTCAGTACTGTACCATACATTAAAGGATTTTTATGTTTTTAATATTTGTTTAGCTATATGCACAAAGTTAAGTTAAATGTTTATTTTATTTAGTTTATGGTTAAACTATTGATTTTTTTTCTAATTGTCAGCAATTAAATTATATGAGAAATACTAAAAGTTTTCAATTTCCTCAATATATATATATATATATATTAAAAAAAAAAAATGTTTTTTTGGTTTTTATAAAAACAATGGTTTTTGGTTTAAAAAAAAAAGTTTTTTTACCAACCCTGCTTGTAGCTGCGGATAATAAACATAATCCGAAAAAGTTTTTTAACTCCGTCAATAATCGTGAGCCGATGAAAGATAACATAGGCCCTCTAGTGGACCGTAACGGCGCTTTGGCTTCCGACGCTCAGGCAATGGTGGGTATTTTTATCAACGTTTTTGCTACAGTTTTTACCGCAGAAGACGTAAATAATGTCCCCGACGTGGACGATATCGTTCCATTTAGTAGCGAGACTATTTTGAATGAAATAACTGTTTACAAGGGCGAAATTGCACATTATATCGATAAGCTAAAAGTTAGCAAGGCTGCAGGCCCTGACGCGCTTTATCCTAGACATTTGAAAAATTTGAAAGACGTTATAGTAGGACCCTTAAAATTTTTTTTTAAAAAGTCACTGGAAGCAGGGATTATTCCTGAAGACTTCAAATTAGCTAACGTTACGGCCATTTTTAAAAAAAGGCGACAGCACAGTAGCTAGCAATTATAGGCCTATTAACTTAACGTCAGTTGTTGGTAAATTTTTGGAATCTGTAGTTAGGAATCGTATCGTCGATCACTTAGAAAGTCGCGATTTGATTAATAGTAGCCAGCATGGGTTTCAACATCATAGATCTTGTTTAACTAATTTGTTAGAGTTTTATAACGAAATAGTGCGCGAATACGATAGGCATAGGGCGGCTGACATTATTTATTTAGACTTTTAAAAAGCGTTCGATTCAGTTCCGCATAGAAAATTAATTGCGAAGGTTAACGCGCACGGTATACGCGGTCAGGTAGCTAACTGGTTAGAGGAATGGTTTCGTGCCAGGAAACAGAGGGTCGTTGTTAATGGTAAGGAATCGGGGTGGTTGGATGTAGGTAGCGGTGTCCCACAGGGTTTAGTGTTAGACCCATTGCTATTCATAATCTACATTAACGACATAGATGTATGCTTGATCAGTAACGTGTCAAAATTCACGGACGATACTAAAATAGGCGGTAAAGTTCTTAACGTAGACGATAGAAATAGGCTCCAAGACGATGTATGATAAATATGATTATGGAGTGGACGGATAAGTGGCAGATGCAATTTAACGTAGACAAATGTAAAGTTTTGTAAATAGGTTCTCGTAACAACAATTATACGTACACGATGGATGATAGACAATTAGCGAGCGTTGACGAGGAAGTACATTTAGGCGTACGCGTATCTAAGGACTTAAAAGTTAGGAACCAGTGCCTGGAGTCTTGCGCAAAGGCTAATAGGATGTTAGGCTTCGTAGCACGTAATTTCGAACTTAAATCGAAGAATATTATATTGCCCCTTTACAAGTCCCTAGTCAGGCCTCACTTAGAATATGGCGTTCAATTTTGGTGCCCGTATTTGCGTGAGAAAATTGATAGGTTGGAAAGGATTCCGCGACGCGCCACGAAACTAATTCCGTTACTACGCAACAAGTCTTACGAAGATATGATTAAAGAGTTAGACTTGCATTCACTCGAAATTAGGAGATTAAAGGGGGAGCTTATTGAAGTTTTCAAAATCGTTAATAAAATCGATAACGTTAATTTTGACAAATTGTTCATTTTCGATAATAACAATACTTGTAATAACGAATTTAAATTACGTGGCAGACGTTTCATTACTAACATCGCTGAAAACATTTTTACGTTTAAAGTAATTGATAAATGGAATTATCTTCCCGCGTCTGTCGTGAACTCTACCAGCGTTAATATAATTAAAAACCGTTTAGATAGGCATTTTAAAAATATTAACGTCGTTTAAAATAATAAAACAATTAGCAACAGGAGCTCTGGGGATAATGGTCGAAGTTTGAGTCTGTTGACGAGTAATGCCAGCTTGTGTTGTGACATGCCAGCGTGATATGCCAGCAACAAAATTATATTAAAAAAAAATTAGACTAACACGAACTTAGATGTAGCTCGTAGCGTAAACTAACCCACTTTTTGTTATACTCTTCAATCTTTTTTTTTCTTATCCTCTCTTTACTCGCATGTCTGTAGTTTGCATGTCTGTAGTTTGCGTTCTTTTTTTTACTTCTTTTCATCTTTCACCCCTTTCCTATTCTCTTCGACCATTTTTCCGACTTGTCACCAGTGGCCGGCGGATGATGATGGTGAGTCTTTCTCTCTCTTTTTCTGAGTGAATGTTAACCCACGAATAATAGGTTTTGCTACTTACTTAACCTCTTATTCTCTTCTTGTAACCCTCTACGCTCGTCTTTCTCTCGGACTAACCTTAGAGTGGATCTTAGGCAGTGATGGGCATCGATACATGAAAATCGCTAAAGCGATACCGATACATCGATACATGAAGAACGTCTTAGACGATACCGATACGCCGATACTTTCTAGATGTCTTAAGCGATACCGATACGGAAACATGCATCGCCGATAACATGTATCGCCGGTACATTTTTATAATTATTCATTTAATATGTAGGTATTAGATATTATTGTTTATACTAGTAATTTGTACGCACTGTAAGTAAAATCAACGACATTTTAATGGGTTTTATAGCTGTAAATAAAAACAATTGCTTTATTTAATGAAAGTATGTTTTAATTTTGTAGGATACATGAATGACTGAAAATATTACACTAACAATTAAAAGTAATTACTATTACCCTTCAAAAATACCAGCTGGCTAAACATCTGGTCAGACAGTCTATTCCTTTTTGGAGCGTGAATGTGACCAGCCAAACTAAACAACCGTTCTACAGGAGCAGAGGATGGTAGTGGTGTGTTATACTTCAGGAAGACCCGTAGAATTCCTGGGTACTGCCTCAGAGATTGGAGAGAATGACTTCCGTCACCCAGATACTGTAAAACTTCCATCTCAGTGGAATCTTGGGTTGCAGAGACATTAGTGGAAGCAGACTCATAACAGAAGAAATCATCTGCACTTCCGTCAGATGCAGCATCACTTAGTTGTTGCTGGGGGGTCTGCTCGCTGAGGCTCTTAACAGCATTAACCAACATTTCTTGAACCCTCTTTTTGACAATGTTAGTATTAAATTTGCCTTTTATTGTCAACCACTTTAACTTGAACAGAGGATTTGAAGACGATGCCAGTATTGCTGCTTTACACTCATGCGACGCATCGAGGCACAGAAACTTTTCAAACCGCTTAGTGAACCCTACTGTGACTGCATTGAGAAGTGGCTGACAATGACGCAATGCCTCCGAATTCAAACTCTCTAGCTTCTTCTCTACAGCTAACAATGTTTCTATATTATGGTTAATTAATCTCAATAACGCAAGTACAAACGTGTTTAAACGTTGTGCCGTACTGTGTGACGTGACCAGTGGAGTAGTACTGTCATTAAATAAATATTTAATAATATTATTATTTATGTATATTCATAAATATAACTCAGTAGTGTCATATTATAACATCTATTTAAATATTTAAAAATTCTTATTAATGTATCGATGTATCGAAGTATCGATTTTTTCGATACATTTAAGAAAATTGACCTTAGCGATACCGATAAATCGATACTTTTGTCAAGTAGCTAAAGCGATACCGATACCGATACAAAAGTATCGATCGATACGTATCGGCGATACATGTATCTAGATACTGCCCATCACTGATCTTAGGGTCTTTGTTAACCTTAGCTTCTGTAGATCTGTAGATCATTTTGACGAGTCCCTTCTCAGATGACTCCCTCTGAGAGCTTTCGCTTCTCAGTGGTCCACCTTTGGACCCAGTAACAACAAAGTTACCCTCTCCAGAGGTCCTTTTGGTTATCCTCCTTCGAGTTTTTGTTCGATTGGGTGACGACCCAATCCTTTTATCGAGTCCTATTACGGATGACTCCTTTCTGATAGCTTCTGCTTCTCAGTGGTCCAATTTTGGACCTGGTAACACATAGTTACCCATTTTTGGAGGTTTCTTTGTTTCTCCTGTGAGCTTTTTGTTCGATTGGGTGACGACCCAATCCTTTTTATGAAGTCCCATTACGGATGACTTTTTTGAGAGCTTTTGTTTCTCAGTGGTCCAACATAGTTACCCATTTTGGAGGTTTCTTTATTCCTCCTGTGAGCTTTTTGCCCACCTCGAGAGCTTTCGCTTCTCAAAGGTCCACTTTTGGAACCGAGTGACAACCTATTCACCTTTCTTTGAGGTCTTTGGGTTGTCCTCATTTGAGTTCTTGCTCCGTTGGGTAAATGCCCAAACAATTTGGTCGAGTCCCATTATGGATGACTCGGTTAGAGCTTTCGCTTCTCGTTGGTCCACATTTGGACCGAGGAACAAGTAGGTTTCCTCTCTTTGAGGTCTGGTTTCCCCCATTTGAGCTTTCGTTCACTTGGGTAATTACCCAAACAATTTGTCGAGTCCCATTTCGGATGACTCTTGTTGAGGGCTTTCGCCAGTCATTGGTCTCATTTTGGACTGATTGACATAATTGGTTACCTTCTCTTGAGGTTCTGAGTTGTCATTTGATCTTTTGCTCGATTGAGTAATGACCCGATTATTTTCTCCGAGTCCCATTTCGGTTGACTCTGGTTGAGAGCTTTCGCTTCACATTGGTCCAATTTTGGACCGATTGATAACACAGTTGCTTACCTTCTTTTGAGGTTCTGAATTGCCATCTGAGCTTTCGCTCGATTGGGTAATAACCCAATCATTTTCCCCGAGTCCCCCTTCGGGTAACCCTTTTTGAGAGCTTTCGCTTCTCATTGGTCCCATTTTGGACCGATTTACAACACAGTCTGTTACCTTCTCTGGAGGTCCTGAGTTGTACTTTGTACTTTCGCTCGGTTGGGTAATGACCCAATCATCTTGTCGAGTCCCATCTTGGGGTGACTCTTCATTCGACCCCACCACGTCCTTTTTGTTGACGGTTTTGCTAGCTTTGGCTGCCATTGCTGGGGTTTGAGGAGATTTTGTTGGCCTTTTTTCTGTTCGGCCCTTGCCGTTTTTCTTTCGTCCTCTGAACCAGCAATTTTTCCGAAGGTGGCCCTTCTTCCTGCAGAAAGTACAGAACCCCCGTTTTTCTTCAGGTTCTTTGCCTGTCTTGTTCTGGTGGTCTTCTTTTCGTTGCTTAAACCAACAATTTTATCTTATGTGGCCCTTCTTCCTACAGAAGTGCAGAATACCCATTTCTTTTCAGGTGCCTCTTCTGTTTGGTCCTTCCGGTTCCCTTTTCGATTTTTGAACCAACATTTGACTTTTGTATGACCCCATCTTTTGCAATAGGTACAGAAACCCCATTTTTTTTGTAGGTTTTCTTTCTGTTTTCCCTTTGCAAATTTCCCGTGGTTCGTTGGAACCAACATTTGTCGTAAGTGTGGCCCCTTCTTGTGCAATATGTACAGAATAGCCCTGTTTTTCCCCCCTTTGTGTATGAGTGCATCTCTGTGGTCTGTTTGTTGATTTTGATTTGTTTTTATCATTGGTTTTGTTGTGAGTGGGAGAGTTCACACATTCAACCGTATCAACTTTTTCCCTTGTGGGTGTTTGGTTTTCTACCCTTAATTTGCCTTCGTCATAGGCTTCAGTGTGGGTAATAACCTTCAAACATTTCTCGTGTGGGTGTGTAGTTTTTGTTTCCTGTGTTCCTCTGTTCTTTTTCTGCTTCCATTAACTTTATTTTTTCTCGGGCCAGTTGTGCCTCTAATTCCCATATTCTAAGATTTTCTTCCGCAGCAGTGAAATTGTCCATTAATTCTGTCGGTCTCATTTAAAATGTCTTCATCAATTAAGTATTCTATCACGAAATCTTTTAATACCCTTTCTGATGCATTCTGAGGTATTTTTATTTTAAAAACCTCAGCCAATTTTTCCCAATCCGTCTTTTTAAGATCCCCTTTAAGGGCTTCAGTATTTGGGTTCTGCACGAAAGAGTCAACGTTGAAAGCCATTTTAAAGTCTAGGATAAAGTTAATACAACATATAAAAAACTTTTTTTTTTAATTAAAACCTTTAAAACTTGCAACGAAAATATTATGGTCTTTAACTTTTACTGTTTTTAAACGTTAAAACCTTTCCTTTTTCAGACCTTTAAAGTCTTTAAAAAAAGAAATGTTTTAAAGTTCTTTAAAGTTTTTTAACCTTTAACAGAATTAACAGAGAAACTCTGGTTCTTTATTTTTCAAATTTACTTTTATTTTTTTTAAGTTAAATGACTAATTATTTCATTTACTACGGGTTCTGTTATTTGAGGTTTAAGTTTCCTCAAAATTTCCAACATATAATTAATTAATTCCCGTCAAAAGTCGGAGATATCCCAGACAGGCTCCATGTAATGTAAAACGACGTGGTTTATTACTTTAGTTTTATGTATTTATTTGTATCAATTATACCTTTATTTTAACCTATCATTTTAACCACATCATACATTTGTAACCCAAGGTTATATATATGTATCACTGATTATATGTCGAGCCTTATGTCCCTTTATGGGCCGCTCGATTGTAGAAGACGACGATGGACTATGAATTCCGGGGGCGGTCCCCTTGGTTGGAGTCGGAATTGTATCCGAAGGATGATAGACAACGTCACTCTCGGGTTACGCGAACTCCCAAGAAAAACTCCTCGGAGGGGTCGCGTCTCACGTCGACACCAGTGGATGCACTCGGCGCTCGCGCCTTGTCAAAAAAATGTGTGTGGATGTCACTGACCACTCTTACCTCAATTGGTTGTAAAGTTTCGGAAGATTACCTTCGAGTGCTTCCGTACGGGGGTTGTATCGAGTTTATGCGGTGAATGGAAACGACTAACTCAATTTAACAGTCTTTTTATTAATTCACTTTGGGTACAGAATTCTTTTGATAGTAAAAATTAAATTAAATTAATTATGAAATTAAATTAAATTAAATTAAATTAAATTAAACTAAATTAACTTTAGTTACGTAAAAAATGAAGATTATATATATAGCTCTTAAGGTGAGACTTAAGACACAGATAAATCGGGAACAAGTTAACTAAAGCACAATGTACAATTTATATATATTTGAAGTTAAGTTCCATTATCAAATGGAAGCTAATTTGATCCGGAGGGGCAGTGCCACTGCACGAATAATTACAGGATTAAATCACAGAGTTTGCGTGGTATGAAGATGGTTAGAAAGCAAAGAACCTCGTTACCGACGCTCTCGGGGTTTTTATAACCTCGGGGTAGGCGGAGACGAGGTAAACTAAGGGTCACCCTCTTACGGGCGGAGTCTAACAGCAAGCGCCTATAATAGTTTTCGATATTCGAATTTAGGCGGAGGCGACTTTAGTTGACAGCTTCGATTGGGAGATTGTACTTCGGGAGAGTTCCGGGGGCGAACCAATCATGATCGAAATAGGTTTCGCGGAGTTTACAGTTTTCTTTTGATAATAAAGCATAATTGTAGGATCCAGAGGCGCCAGAAGGGCGGCATGAAAGGAGGGTCGAACCCGTACAAAAGGGAAACGATTTGGAAGGAAGTTATAGCGCGCAAATGAATCTCATGTTCGAGATAATCAATTTGCGTGATTTTTTCGGAAAAGAGAAATAGAGGTTAGAGACAGCTGAAATTTGGTATGCGAGTAGGTTGAGTTAGGGGAAGTCAGGTGGTCTATAGGTTGACACAATTATGCTTTATCTATGGGAATAGGTCAAGTTTTTAGGAAAATTTAAGAATAAAAAACTAAAAGACTGATGTGTTTATAGACGCTTGCCTTGCATCGCGTGATGCTGACCATAATGGAGACGCGGAGGGATCGAAGAATTCATGCGATGTGCATATTTTCATATGCACCTCGCATCTAATAATTTAGGTTGGGATTACTGGGATTACATGGGGTTACCGCGGATTACATGGGGTTCTGCGGATTACATGGGGTTACTCCGCGCATGAAAGAATGCACACTCTATGATGTCAGAACGAAGGAATTTTGGGTTCAACGTTAGAACGCAATTCGTCGGAGACGAACTCGTTTGTACCGTACGGGTTTATACTACGGGACACTACCTCCCCTTCTGCAGAAGTGACAAGTAAGCAAAAAATAATAATAAGATTAACAGTTTTAAGCAGAAACAAAAACTAATATTTACGTGCTAGCTAACTAATTAAAATTTGGATTTCTCGGTGTAGCGACAGCTAACAGGGGGCCGAAGATTGGGGCAGACCGTCCGGGGCTTCTTCCGAAGGTGAGGGCTCCGAAGTAGGGGCATTCCACTTCAGTCGTCGACACGGGCGGCAAGCAAGGAAGATGATTATTAGTATTAGTATGACAGTGGAGGCGTTGACGTAGGTGAGGGCTGAACGTGGGATAAGACATGAGACCGTTCTTGGAGGGTTTCGTTGATACGATCCAATTGCTGATCCCAAGGGGGATAGTTAAAGGAAGGTACAAGAGTTACAGAGGCAAGAGGAAGGTTGAAGATAGGAATTGGTGGGAGGTGAGCCATAGGGTGTACAAGATGAGGCGTGTTGTTAATGGAGAGTAATTTGGGGTTTGACGATATAAAGCTAGAGGTAATAATAGAACAACCGGAGGGAATTCTACTAACTGGATCCAATTGTATCATACTACGGTTGTTCGGGCAATCCAGAGTTGCTTCACGTTTTTTGGGAATGGACAGGAGGAGGTCGGACTTTATTTGTAGCTGAACGGGGGTTGAAGGGTCGAAGGGCCGGAACGTGCAATGTGAACGGGACGAATTTTGTATCAGCATTAAGTAACATGGTTTCTGAAAATGTATTGAAACAAAGGGTTGGAGTGGAGGGCAAATTAGGAGTTTAGTTGACAGAGGTGTCCTACAGTGAGTAATGTCGCGAGTGGTAAACAGGGTGTATTGTTGGTAGGTTTTAGAGAGGAAAAAGTATGGGTGTTCACTGTTCAGTGTGTAAGATGAAACGGGTCACGTTTTCCCTCATAGAGTAGACCGTGGGAAAGGGGTGAAATAGATAGGTGTTGTAAACTTGGGCATCAAAAAAAGGTATGACAATAATAATGGAGAATGGAGAGCTACCAAGTAACGTCCAGGTGAGGTCGAGAAAATGATGGGCGTTGGATGGGTGTAACGGATAAATTGGGGTTAGAGCTAGTTCCTTACTTGCTTCGGTTATTAATGTATTTAGGGTCTTAGTATGGCAGCGTTAAGTGCGGCCATTACAATTTGATGTGTCTCGTGAACTTGATCGAGATACTTATCAATGACAGTAATTTGGAGGTTTATAAGGTGGACATAATCAATTTGATTATAATTTCGGCGCTGTAAAGCAATTAAGGAATCCAGCTCGTTTAGGTGTGTGTTCTAGTGACTCGGGTATTCGCGATCGGGAGCGAGTCCACGGGCCTTGCGACGACTCCTGGGGTCGAAATCGGTACGTCACTGTAGGGTCTGTTTTAGGGTCGTCGATAGGTGAGGGTGGTGATGGTGAGTCGGGGGGCTCCTCACTGGCTGCGGGGCCCTCCGGTAAAACTTTTAAAGTTGGAGTTGTCTCCGGGGCTTCCAACTCTGGTGAAGGAGCAGCAGGGAGTGGCTCCAGTTCATGTCAGGTTCGAGGGGTTCTAGGATAGCTTCCTCAGGCTGTACGGACAGGGTAGTCCGAGGGGCCTTAGGTAGTTTCCCACTCGTCCGAATCCTCGGTTTCGGTATCGGTAACGCGGGGTTGGGTTGTATCCCCTTTGTCGGGACGACTTCGGTTGAGGGGGATTAGGATCCTCATCGTAACCTTAATTTGGTTGGCATGACAACCTTTTTCTTTAAGGTTTGCAAGTGTTGGATGGTGAAGGTGTTGTGCCCCAGGTCTTCGAGGACGCGATATGGCCCTACCCATTTTGGACAGAGTTTACGACTGAGGCCCGGAGGCTTCGTACCTGCCAACCAGCAACGGTTTCCAGGTATATGGTCCGTTGCTTAGGGTACCGCTTGTGTTGGTAGTGGACCATTCGGTCGGTCTCATGGTTTAGACAACGTCGTGTGTCTTCGAAAACTTGGAACGAATGGCGAGCCAGGTCGTCCGCATAGCGTTGGGGTTCCTGTAGGTCAAATCCCTCTTCGGTGGAGTCGTTTGGGAGGTCGAAAGGAAATCTTGCATCGTAATGATACAGCTAAAATGAGGGGTGTCATCGATGAGTTGACTGTGTTGTTGTTAACAGTCCACTGCACCATGGGATGCACTCGTCCCAATTACGTTGGTCCGCGTCCACGAGATGTCGTAGGACGTTAAGGATCTTTTCGTTCTGCCTCTCAACCAGACCATTTGCTGCCGGATGGTACGGTGTTATTTGTACCTTTTGGATGTGGAGACGTTTGCATAACTCTACGAACATCGCGGAGGTAAATTCCCGAGCGTTGTCCGAGAGCAGCACGGCCGGTGTATTGTGCCGTTGAATTACTCGTTCGAGTAAACATTGGCATGATCTCCGATGTATGGGCAGGCACCGGTACAATTTCATTATACCTGGTAAAATGGTCGGTGAAAACGACAACGTATTTATTTCCGTTTCGACTTTGGACAAAGGGGCCCATCACGTCCATTCCTACGCGTCCCAAGGTCTAACAGGAACGGGGTACGTATGCATATGCGCGGTGGGCGGACGCGCTCCTTTATGCCTGGCACATGGTGAGCATGCCTTGCAATGTTCTGTTACCTTGGTGCGCATAAGTGGGAAATGGTAACGCGCTTGGACCAATTTAGTGTCCGTTCAATTCCGGATGCCCAGCACAAACGCTGTCGTGGCAAAGTTTGATTGCCACGCCTTGAAGACTCTCGGGAACTTCTGCCACGTATTGCCCAGGAGAAATTTGATAATTCAAAATTTGATCCTGGAAAGCATACAACTGGTGAAGTTCCGAATTTGGTTGTGCTTTTAATTGCTGCACCAAATTGGAGATATACGAGTCCTTGCGTTGTGCCTCGAAGAGTGTGTTCTATCGAAATTGGGAATAGTCTCAATACGATGAATTCCACGACCTCTTCGGGTTTATTTATTCGGGATAAACAGTCCGGGAGAACGTTGAGTTTCCGGGACGGTGAACGTATTCGGGGCTAAAGTCCTGGACGGTAAGAGCCCAGCGACCTAATCGCCGTCGGGTAGTTTTTGGAAAATATAGAGTTAACGGAGCATGGTCCGTTTTTACTATATTTTATACCCGTAGATATGTTCTTGAACTTCTTCAGGGCCCATACGATGGCTAAAGCTTCTCGTTCAGTCCCTGAATAGTTACGTTCGGGCTTGGATAGTAACCGACTCGCATAAGCCACAGGTAGTTCGGTACCTTCTACTTCTTGGAGTAGGACGGCACCTAACCCGTAGTTAGAAGCGTCCGTGGCTACTATAAGGTTTCCAAAATCCGGGAACTGCAGTATGGGTTCTTGCAGGAGTTTGTCGCGGAGATCAGTAAAAGCTTTCTGATGCTCAGAATTCCATTCAAAAGTAGCCTTCTTTTTGAACAAATTGGTCAAAGGAGCGGCTATGTCCGAAAATAGGAATGAAATTGCGATAGAATCCTACAAACCCGATAAAGGTTCGCACTTCATCAACGTTTCGAGGAACAGGGTAATTTAGGAGAACCTGAAGTTTGGCGGGATCCGGTCGGATTCCGTCAGAGGAAAGAAATCCTAAATACACAAGCGAGGATCGGAAAAATTGGCACTTAGCCAGTTTTAGTTTGAGATTCTCGTTCGAAAGACGTGGAAGACTTTGGCAAGACGTACGAAATGTTCTTCTACGGTGTCGCTATAGATCACTATGTCATCTAGATAGACTAAGGCATGAGAACCTAATAATCCGGACAACACAATGTTCATGTCGAGAGAAATTCGCAGGACCGTTTCGGCACCGAATGGCAAAACATTCCACTCGTAATGGCCCTGGTTGGTAGTGAACGCAGTACATGGCCGTGACTCTGGAGACAGAGACATCTGCCAGTACCCTGAAGCTAAATCCAGCGAGGTAAAATATTTAGCTTTACCAACATATTGAATGACCTCCTGCATGTTGGGAAGCGGAAATCGGTCTGGAACGGTCACTTTGTTCAGGCGTCGGTAGTCGATGCACGGCCTTAACGTTCCGTCTTTCTTCTTGACCAGGATCAACGGAGAAGACCAAGGACTAACCGACGGTCGGATAACACCAAATCTAACATTTCCTTTACGTGTTCCTCAACAACCAGCTGCTGGGAGTGCGGAACGCGATATGGCGGAATGTAGATTGGCTTTGTGTTTCCGCGAGATTAATATGAAATGGGACGAGGTTTGAACGTCCCAAAGCATCACCCTTGAGTGCGATGATGCTTTCGTGTTCGACCAAGAAGTCCAGTAATTGGTCAAACAAGTCCGGGTCGCTGCAAAGGAAAGAATTTGCGGGATCGGACTCTAGACATGCTTTGTAAGTAGCACGTAATGTTTGCTGAGGTACGCCTCAGGGTACACCTGCGTATCGTGAGAATAGAGATAGGCTCAGCTTGGGCCAAATAGGCCTTGCCTATTAAAGTATTAGGTTGTAACGTAATGGATTCGGAACCAACATTAGCGCACAGTAAGGGATAGTTGCCTCTTCGCTGGTACAGACTGCGTGCAATTACTAAGCCTGAATGTTGACTTGGTTTTCAAGAACATTCTCCACGACTACTGAAGTCGCAGGATCCACGTAAGTACCATCGTTAAAGGTAACAATTACGCGGAAGCAGACCTGTTGGTTGGGCTCAATAACGAATTCTTCCTTAACCTCAACTGAAACTCATCGGTTGGAACAGACTCTGAACTAACTTTCAAGAACGCCGGACTGGCGTGCAACGGGATTTTCACCCGACTCTAAACCATCACACGGCGACAAAGCCGGAAAAAATGGAATCCCTCCATTCCAGGATTACAACAATCCTGTAGGGTTCCATCAAAATCGGGAACATCTTCCGAAATTCAAACCTGCTTCAACAGCAGTAGAAAAACGAACCTCTGGGTTCGACTCCGTATTCACTAACGGAATAAGTTGTCCTTGCACTTGGACAACGTTGATTCAAACTTAAGATCCCAACCATTTCCTTAGGAAGGGATAACCGAGTAAAATGTCGGTAGGAAAGTGCATAGAGTCTTGTACTATTACGCAATCGGCATCGAAGCCTAACTTGCCGAGTTTCAGTTTAAGCCTAACTTGCCCTACGGAGGGTATGGTTCCTCCATTAACGTTCTTTAAAACAACCTTCGACGGGAAAAGTTCCAATTTGGAAACTCCCGGAATTCTATTCAAACTAGACTGTTTAATCAGGTTAGCGTTGCTACCTGTGTCTAGCAGACCAAACATATCTACACTTCGAACGCGAAGTGGAATGACAGCATCTTCAAACGTATTACTAATTGTGCAAACATATGACGTGGGAACGTCAACAGAGTTTGCCACAATTCTCTGTGAAGCGGGACGAGACTCATAGGTCTCGGGTTCAATGCAAGGGGTTTCTGAAAAGGAACTTAGGATTCTACAGTGGTATCTGGATTATTCGTGCAGGGCCCTCGGGGTCCTTAAGTGGAGTAGTAACTCCTGGTTTTCCCGAGCAGGAATAGCTACCCCGGGGAGGGCAACCCGGCTCGTCCCTTACGGGAATCCTGGAGCCGGCGGTCCTCTAAAAAATCATCGGGTGATTGGTCGTCTCCCGACTTTCCAGTTGTAAGGCTGGTGGTCTGGCGTATCCCATCTCGGTCAAACATTCCGTAAAATATTCGAACTTCCTGGTTCGATAGATTAGGGTAGGGTTGTTATATAAGAGGGGGTTCCCTCAGGGTATCCTTGTTGCGGTGGCCTTGCGGGGGTCGAGATCCTTTGGACCACGCATTCCGTTGTCGCTGGGGCGGAGCACCCTTCTCCCGGCATTTGGAACGTCTCCCCGCCGGTGACCGGACTCCCTGCAGTAATCGCAATATGCAGCCGCCCTGCACTGTTTTATTCCATGTCCTACTTGGCAGCAATTGTAGCACCGTAGGGGCGGACTCGATGGAGTCTGTGGTTGGAATCGGGGGGCTGTCGTGAGATGTGGTCGAGACCGGTTCGACGGCGCGGGCGTTGCAGAAGCAGAATTTTGCTTCTGGGGCCTTCCTGTTTGTGCTGTTGCATAACGGATGGACTGGGAGGGTTTAGGTCGTTCTTCCCGCGCTCGAAAACGAATACTAAGGTCCGTCGAGTTTGGACACGACTCCTTTAGTTTGTTCACGACAGTAGCTAACGACGCGGTAAGATCCGCGTGTTTTTGGAATCTGACCTGGTGGTGATTTGGTAGGTTGGCATACATTGCCGAAAAGGACAATATCTTCGCCATTTCTGAGGGCATTTTATAAGCAAAAGCACCGTCAATGGCTAAGATGACGCTATTCATAGTGCCTTGAATGCGATTTCGGAATTCCATAAAATCTTCACCGTCCTGCCAGCGCAATCGGAACAAGTTGGTCATGGCCACGAACGGTTGAGTGTCGCTGACATCTCGGAAATTGTCCAAGAGAATCCGACGATACTGGGTCCACGTAGTGGCCGCTCCTAAGTCGGGGTTAGTGTCGACAAACTTGGAAGCTGACCCCTCTGTAAGGTCAACAAACCGCTGTGCTTCAGTAATTTTGTCCTTGTCCGCGATGACCTTCTCATTCTCGAAATATATCTCCAGTTTATGGAGCCAGTGTTGCACAAGTGGCTCGGTGGCCTTTCCCGCGACGGTTCCCTTAAATTTTGGAACGGACGTCGGCAAGTTGAGTACCCTGGAAACCATAATATTCGTGATAGGTACGCTCGCGGCAGGCGCAGCAGCAGTGGAAGCAGTATCGTTAGTGTCGGCCATGTTGGTGTTGGGAATACGGCGACGTTTGGGGAAGGACGGACGTGGAGGTGTAAGTGGTAATAAAAATTCCCGGTCGGAATCGGAATCGGAATGTGGCATACACGTCGCGCGCGAGAATAAACAAATGAAGTGTGTTTTGGCAGTGTTGTCCTAGTATGTACAGTATCGGCGTGTGTACACTAAACAAAATATATATATAAAAAAATATAAAAAATAAAATCCGAAACACTAAACAAAACAATCGGAAAAATGTTGCAAGGGGTGAGGAAAATTTGTAACTGTTAAGTAGTGTATATATATATATATATATTTTTTTTTTTTGTGTTGTCTTTTTTTTGGGGGGGGGTCCAAATTAAGTAAACTACTAATTATTTAATTAAAAAAAATTAGAAGTTTAAAAATTTGGTTAACTTAATCAAACGTAAAGCAATCGAGGAACCCTCAACAATGCAGTAAAACACTAAAATATCGTATTTCTGGAACGACGGGATTGTTACACAAAAACAAGTTATGCCAACATTGTTCTATCACTCTCATAAAGTAGGTGGTATAAGAGTAATAAAAAAAAAGAATATGAGAAAAGATGAAGGTTGGGATAGCAAAAGGTTACTTGTAAATTCGATGGTCGAATCGTTGGTCTCCAATGGATGAAGAATCCCACACCAAGTCCCTTTCCGTATCCTTGATCCTAACGATAGAAACGTGAGTTCCAGCGGTGGTGGATCCTGCCCTCAGCCTGAGTCCGCAAGGAAGTACCGCCAGTCGTGCCCCAATCGTATTCGCGTATGTGGCCTGCAATTATGTCACAAGCGTAATTTCCGTAGCACCAAGTAAAACAATAAAACTAAAAAATAAAATTCCTAACCCTACCTAACCTATTCAATTAAAAAAATTTAAAAGTACTAAAAAGATTACACGGTAATTCAATAATCAAAACGAATTTAAAATAATTAAAATTATTAAAAATCGTCAAAGAAAATTAAAGAAAAAATTAAAGACGGTTATTAGTATTAAATATGAATAAATGACTGCAAAGTCACATTAATAGCGTATTTCACTATCCAGTAATTAATTAAAACTACTTTTTAATTTCAAGTAAGTTTGATAACTAAAAAATTATTAAGTGGTTAAAATCACTTCACGGATCCCACTTACTCAAAGAGAAAAACAAAAAAATAAAAATTAAAATTTTCTAAAAGTTTGTTTGTAGTCACCATTCACCGTGAACCGTGAATTATTACTGTGGAAAAAATATTGTTAATGATTAGTGTATAAACTGTGTACACAATTTATCAATATTCCACAAACACAATTTAAAGGTTAAATTGGGTTAAGTGTAATCAGTGATACTTAATAGTTACGTTAATCTATCACTCAAACGTAAAAAACGTTCGCGTGAAGTGGAACGAGAGAGGAAACTGAGGCGGCTTTGTGGCATCAGCTGGCGTCTCTCTCGATTTGAAGGTCACTCGCAGAGGAGACAAAGGAGGAGCGGTGACGTCATGTGCAGCCGTGGCGTCGTCCGAGAGGAGTGAGGGGGAACCCGGGGCGAAATGGGCAAGACTTCGTTCACCCAAATTCCGGGTCCTGGGGGTTCCTGGGTCCTCGGCGTCTCGGTGGGACCTCCAGTGTCGAGCCTTATGTCACTTTATGGGCCGCTCGATTGTAGAAGACGACGATGGACTATGAATTCCGGGGGCGGTCCCCTTGGTTGGAGTCGGAATTGTATCCGAAGGATGATAGACAACGTCACTCTCGGGTTACGCGAACTCCCAAGAAAAACTCCTCGGAGGGGTCGCGTCTCACGTCGACACCAGTGGATGCACTCGGCGCTCGCGCCTTGTCAAAAAAATGTGTGTGGATGTCACTGACCACTCTTACCTCAATTGGTTGTAAAGTTTCGGAAGATTACCTTCGAGTGCTTCCGTACGGGGGTTGTATCGAGTTTATGCGGTGAATGGAAACGACTAACTCAATTTAACAGTCTTTTTATTAATTCACTTTGGGTACAGAATTCTTTTGATAGTAAAAATTAAATTAAATTAATTATGAAATTAAATTAATTAAATTAAATTAAATTAAACTAAATTAACTTTAGTTACGTAAAAAATGAAGATTATATATATAGCTCTTAAGGTGAGACTTAAGACACAGATAAATCGGGAACAAGTTAACTAAAGCACAATGTACAATTTATATATATTTGAAGTTAAGTTCCATTATCAAATGGAAGCTAATTTGATCCGGGGGGCAGTGCCACTGCACGAATAATTACAGGATTAAATCACAGAGTTTGCGTGGTATGAAGATGGTTAGAAAGCAAAGAACCTCGTTACCGACGCTCTCGGGGTTTTTATAACCTCGGGGTAGGCGGAGACGAGGTAAACTAAGGGTCACCCTCTTACGGGCGGAGTCTAACAGCAAGCGCCTATAATAGTTTTCGATATTCGAACTTAGGCGGAGGCGACTTTAGTTGACAGCTTCGATTGGGAGATTGTACTTCGGGAGAGTTCCGGGGGCGAACCAATCATGATCGAAATAGGTTTCGCGGAGTTTACAGTTTTCTTTTGATAATAAAGCATAATTGTAGGATCCAGAGGCGCCAGAAGGGCGGCATGAAAGGAGGGTCGAACCCGTACAAAAGGGAAACGATTTGAAAGGAAGTTATAGCGCGCAAATGAATCTCATGTTCGAGATAATCAATTTGCGTGATTTTTTCGGAAAAGAGAAATAGAGGTTAGAGACAGCTGAAATTTGGTATGCGAGTAGGTTGAGTTAGGGGAAGTCAGGTGGTCTATAGGTTGACACAATTATGCTTTATCTATGGGAATAGGTCAAGTTTTTAGGAAAATTTAAGAATAAAAAAACTAAAAGATTGATGTGTTTATAGACGCTTGCCTTGCATCGCGTGATGCTGACCATAATGGAGACGCGGAGGGATCGAAGAATTCATGCGATGTGCATATTTTCATATGCACCTCGCATCTAATAATTTAGGTTGGGATTACTGGGATTACATGGGGTTACCGCGGATTACATGGGGTTCTGCGGATTACATGGGGTTACTCCGCGCATGAAAGAATGCACACTCTATGATGTCAGAACGAAGGAATTTTGGGTTCAACGTTAGAACGCAATTCGTAGGAGACGAACTCGTTTGTACCGTACGGGTTTACACTACGGGACATATATATATTATTTCTCTGTCAGTTCGTGTAGGGGGGTAATTATAAACCTTTTACAAAAATAATATATTGTAGTGTATTGTTTTTTTTTTAATAAGATAATCATGTCTAATAAGAATTTAAGGATTACCTGAAGATCAGGGCCCCCAGCCTTCTTTAGTTAGCCTCATAAGGCTAACTAACGAAAATATCAGGACCTAACCTAACCAATCGTTAGGTCAATTGTACGTCCTTCACGATTGTTAGGTTAGGTCGTTATATTTTCGTTAGTTATCCTTATAAAGCTAACTAAAGAAGGTTGGGCGCCCTGATCTTCAGGTGATCCAAATTTAATAATACTTTGTTTAATAAAGAAGAAAATAATGTTGAATAAGAAATTTAATGAAATAAATAAGTTTTTCTAGTGAAAACTTATTTTCTAGGGGGTGATGCGAGTGTAGTGTATTAGGTTCTTTTTAATAAATATAATCATGCCTAATAAGAATTTAATAATGTTTTGTTTAATAAAGAAAATAATGTTAAATAAGAAATTTAATTATGGTTTGTATGTAAATAAGAAATTGATAATGTTTTGTTTGAAATTAAAAATATAAAAATACAAATTGGCAACATTTGAAATATGCCCAATGTGCCGACTCAGAATTTCCAAAAATGGCAGTCTCGGAACGGGGTTTGCCCCGATTTGGTGGTCTGTCGTATTAGAATGTTACAGTTTATTTAAAATATTACTTGTGTCTCCGCGATTAAGTGTTAACGCTAATTCCGCCCTCGCATTACCCCTTTAGTCTAAAGTATTTCGGCATAAATAAAAAGTCAGTAAATAGTAAATAAAAGTGTGTAATTTATACCCGGCCTCTTTTCTTCGTTCGAAATCATAATGGCGGCCATGGCTACCCGTTTGCCCGTGTTTATAAAGTACAGTGAAGCGAGCATAAAGAGAAGAAAGAGCAATGATAAAAGAAATTGAATAAAGTAAAGTAAATAATGAATTGTGAATGAGGTACACGACATTTTGGTAGAAGAAAAGAATGGTTTTCATAGGAATCACTACATTTTTGGTGGCTAAACGGTGTTCCTATTAAATTAATGTAACGGCACTCACACGTCCTCTTATATTTTGGCCAAATACATTGCTACCCGTGTTTTCGTATTTATAAAATTATTAGATATTGTCTTTCGGTAAATTAAACAGTAGAATGAATTGTGTACCTCAGTTGCAAGCAGTTTACACCCTTTGGGAGTGCCCCATTCCGATTCCCATTCCTTAAAAATTCGTTGTAACTATAATTCAATATGGCGCGGGTCATTTTCAAAAGTTTCATTGAGTCAGACTCTGTTTCAACCGCTCGTCTCAGTTGAGTCAAAATTCTTAAGTCGTTTTTTTTTTACTTCTTATTTCGTTTTCTTCAGATTTCGTTTTCTTCAGTCGTGGAGAGAGACTTTTTAAAATTTAGAAATCCCGTCCAATGGCTCATTTCTTTTTTTTCTCTTCAACTTTTATTACTCTTTATACAGCCTGCCTATTTTGAGTTTAAAAATTGTTTGGTGTTCATGCTTTCGGCATTAATAATAATTGTGAAAATAATAATTAGTAAATAAAGCATATATGGAGTTAAATTATTTGAGTTGTAATTAAATTGACATGCATTTTCATAAGGCAGGTCTAAAATTCGGAGTGTAAATGTGACGTTTACATTTCTAGGTATATATATGTATATAGTAGCGAATTGTAAAAGATTAAATAAGTAAGTAACAAAATTTTTCAGTATCTAGTGACCAGTTTTTAAGATTGTCCTTCGATAGATGTATATAATTTAAGGGTTTCAAGCTACACATGACCATCATATGTGTATAATTTTAAGGTTGCTTTATAATTTTAAGGTAGATAATCGTAATTTTAAGGTTTAAAGTCGAAAAATAATGCTTAAAGACACTAATTTATACTGGGTCGATTCGGACTGATTCAGGCTATTTTGCTTGCCGTATATAAATTGTGTGAGAAATTTTGTTATTTGAAATACAGGAATTGTTTTAGTAAATTCTTTTGATTAATTAATTTCGGTTAATTAATTAATTTTTTATACACATTCAATTTTATTTTATAGATGGGCTGAGTTTTGTTGTCTATTTTTTTCATTCTTTCATGAGTTTTAATGAAAATTCCAAGTGATATTTTGTATAGATAGGCTGATTAAATTTTTTTTATTCTGAAATTAGATTTTATTTTGATGAGTGTTTTTGCTTAACATTTTAATTTGGGTATAAATAATGAAAAATGTTTTTTTACGTTCGCACGTTTGCAGAGAAAATATTACAAAATTATTTCATGATGTACTGCAGTTTGATTTGGTTAGGGATATTTTTATAGAGGTTCGATTACAGCAAAAAGTGAACACTCTCTTCATTATGCAATGATTTATTTTGATTTTTGTTTACGTATTAGGTTGCGCTGTATTTTTGGGTTTATATCTTTTCTTATTTATAATAACGATGAAAATTTGTCTTTAGTTTCACTTGGAAACGATAAAATACTGGAATTCCTGTGATTTACAAATCATGCTGGGTTTCGTATTGAAGGAGGGAGTTGTCTCTCAGATGTAATTTGTGAATTATGAGTTTTCTTCCTGTGAAATTTAGCGTTGCAGGTTGGAATTAATGTTTTAAATTAATTTTCGGTATTAATATTTAAATTCTTATTATTTAATGATTCTGTTATGGAAACTGTTTTATTTTTTAAACTTCATTTGGGTTTACTCGTACAATTGGAACGCTAGATTGATTGCTGACCGGAAATGAAGCATTTTTAGATTGCCAGTAACGTTTTCGTAGTATCTGTGTGCGCTCCCCACAAAGTGTAAGATGGTTTATTGTTATCGGGAATTGATGACGTGAAGCTTCCGGTTTTCATTTTTGTCTTTTGTATTTAAATGTATCGATGTGATTTCTGACGGTAGTGTGAATAATATTTTTAAAATTATGTATGGGCGCCTTTATATTTATACTGTGCAGTATCGTTTCGTTGTGTTTGATGATTTTTTTATTATCTTCTCCGATGTAACTGCCATAAGTAACCTTATTCGTAGCTAGGGTTTGATTAAATTTTTGTGAAATTCTGTGAAACTTGTCATATTTTTCCGTAAATTTGGCCAGAGCAAATTATAGTTATTGTTTCAAAGTGAAGTGTCGAGAAAATTTTGTAAATTAAATGTGAAAAGTGGTGATCAGTATGAGTACAAACTTTTAGATTTTTTTTTTCAAAATTTCGAGAGGCTCGATTTGGAAGCAGTGAAGTTGAATACGAATTCCAACCATTGCGCTTAGTTGACCCGAATTAGGTGATCGATCACCGATGAGAGAGAAAGAGAGAAACGAAACCGAATGCGCAGCGACTTAGTGCAGGACAGTTTCGATCGAAGTTGGTCTACTGGTATTTTTCAGGCAATCCTAGTCCCGCTGCTCGATGCTTTGCTCAATATGCGTTTTATCATTCGGTAGGCAAACCATGAGAGTTTGAACGAGTGTCTAAGGCTTTACTGTCCATATAGGCATACAGTAGATTCGTTGTGAAACCACCTACGGCGAAGTGATCGTTTGATTAATGCCATGTAGGGAGTCTTTCAGCTGGACGTAGGAGAAGCAGCGTTCACCGACAAAAGTTGAGATGAGAGAGGCGAGTTTCTTCGTAGACTTCTAGAATTGTAAATTTCGTCCAATTCCGCTGCGTGGTTCCACTTTCAGTATATCTTCATCCCCTGATCCTCTTTGAAATGGACGACTCTCTTGTTTTTCGCCAATTTTTAGAGAGAGAGCGGAACATCAAGCGTGCTGATCTGTTGCATGGTGATGCAACCCCTTGCGTTCTAGCGGAGTGAGCAGAAGAGCTGCGATTGAAAATTTAAGAAGTCCGTTGTCAGCTTTTTGGATTATTATCTAAACATCGTCCAGAAATTGAGGTACACTGATTGTTACTTAATTAAATTATAAGTGAAAGAGTGCGATTATTGCCTAAATTTGTTTTGTGTTTCGGCAATAGTATGTGCGCTCTGGTCAGTGTTTTTTGTAAACATGTTCCTGATCTTTCTATGTTGCCCTGATAGTAACTATGTGTTTATATGAATATTTGTTTCGAATGTAAAGCGATCTTTGATGAGAAATCGCTGGAATAGATTGTGAACTTGAATTTGTCTCTCTACGCGATTAAATGTTAACGCTAATTCCGCCCTCGCATTACCCCGTTAGTCTAAAGTATTTCGGCATAAATAAAAAGTCAGTAAATAGTAAAAAAAGTGTTATTTATGCCCGGTCTCTTTTCTTTGTTCGAAATCATAATGCCGGCATGGCTACCTGTCTGCCCATGTTTATAAAGTACAGTGAGGCGAGTGTAAAGAGAAGAGCAATGATAAAAGAAATTGAATAAAGTAAAGTAAATAATGAATTGTAAATGAGGAGAATCACTACAATATTCGTTACAGATCTTATGAAACAACTTACAATACAACAATGAAATTGTGGACAGTAAAGAGATTTTGTTGAAGAATAAAGATTTTATATTGAGACAATTAATAAACTGCACAAACTCTTTAAATTTGACTGACAGACAATTTTAATCTACAATTGGTAGTTATTTAACTGAATACAGCCGTTTTGTAATATGTTGTACATAATACAATTTTATAGAATTACTGGAATCCTATCTGGTTATTTGACCATTTCAATTATATGATTTTTAACATCAATTACTTCCTTTAAAGAAAAGATATTTGAGACAATTAAATAAAATGCACAAACTTTTTATTTTGGACTGTTATACAAGTTTAATCTACTCCTGGTAGTTATCTAACTTAATACAGCCGTTTGGTTATTTGACCATTCCAATTATAATGTTTAATGCATGCCTTAGTTACATTGTTACCTACTTCCTTTTGACAGTGGTAATTATTCTCTTGAGAATTTGTACATTATAATCTGGTGTATTTTATTTTTCTACCGAATGCGTGGAGTCCGTTCTCTAACAGTGAATCAAGGACACTATTTTAGAGTGTTCACCGACTCTAACAAAATATATGGAGTTTCCGTTTTCTTCCTCCGGAATTTGGTAGGATAGACTTTTTGGGAATCTCCTTAACAGGCGCGAACTTTCGCTTCACTTTAGCTTGGCGAGGAGTTTACTCCTTATGAGAAGAACGATTTCGTTCCTAAGTACCACACGATTTGAAATTCATCATTACGGCACAATATGTATATTTTTAGATACTTGAGCAAACTTTCATGAAGAACTAGTTTTATGTTCTTAAGGGAGAAGTAACTCTACTGTTCTTATTTAATTTCAACACAGGTTTGCGAGAGTGGACCTTTATTTACCACGTCCCGAAATGCACTGGAGCTAAGCGTTTTGTTTTGTATAATACTCTCTTTGTCGGCCTATGGTTCGGCGTGGCTGCCAGGCGCGAGTTATGCCCAATTAAGATTCTCATTTGATTAATCTAATTTGTAAGAATTATTAGCCTTTTAGAAGGTGCAATTTTACATGCCATTAAACTTGTTAATAATGTAACAATATACTGTAATCTTAGCGGTTTACCCATTTTATACATAAATAAACGTTCAATTTTATAGCGCATTCTTTCTTTCTTTTGAGTGAATGCGGAACCCACGTGTCGTCTCAGAAGTGATTTTTTTTATTTTAGTGTAGTTTTTTACATTAATTATTTTCTTAGTTTCTGGGTAACCTTTATAGGGTATTTTTATCCGAACTTATTCAAAATTAAATAGACAATTGAATTCATGTCTTTTTCCCTAAATTACACGAGTATTTGACATGCATATGTTTTAAATTCCACGTACTTAAGAATTCATAAAACGTCGTCTCAGAGACGAAAAAGGTGGACCCGTCATTTTGGCTCGTTCCCTTTGTTTTCATGAACCATTCATTTATAAATTTACAATTCATTCCGTTTGCATGATCAATTTATTTATGGGTTAATTTATAACCCGAACTTAATTAACCTTATTACATTATTACCATACATAACAATATATATAATGATACTCTTTATTAGTAGGAGATAAATCCCATAAAGAGTACAATATTCATGAAGGCAATAAACGATACGACTAATTGAACAATAAATAAAGCTAAAGAATTAGGACTAAAAAAGAAATAAAAAAATACAAGTAATAAAGTAATTAATAATAAATTTAATAAAAAAAACTACCCAAAGCTAATACTGAAAAATAAAAAAGTACTTGCAATGAAATTGACAACGTTGGTCCTGTTACCTCAGGGAGGCTTCAGAAGGTGTGGTCAGCGAACATTTGTGAAGCTGAGCATTGTGGAGATAACTAATATAAAGCAAATTTAGAGTTCTGCAAAACCCTTTCTTCCAATTAGTCTTTATATATATATATATATATATATATATATAGTTATGATAGAAGTGTTCTTCGGGGAATCTTATCATCAATAGGAATCTAAAGCCAAAAGACTCGACTCTCAACACTTATTGGCCAAATGTTTAGGTCCACTCAGAGCCATCTTCAGTGACTAAATGAACGCATCAAAGTTAGAAAAAACAAAAAAAATCAATAATATAACTAAACAAACAAAAGTAAAAAAAAACAGTAAGATAAATATACTGTACATAGTTATGAAACGTAATACAATAAGCAAAATAGTTAAAAAATAGCTTTAAAAAATATTCTGGATTATAAGACAATAAAACAATAAAAGTCAAACCCATTAAAAATAAAACACCAGAATAACTAAAATTAAAAGGACTAATCTGCATGGTAAGAGTTGCAAATGACAACTGAAGAAAAGGGAAAGGAGTAAGAATCTAAATTAGTGCGTTAGTTGTGTTGAAAAAGGTGTTGATTGGTTGGTTATTATGAAGTATGTAATATTATCGAGGAATGGCTTCATTTAATTCTGGATTTAATTTCCTGATAAAGGGGGATTCTAAAATTTTGAGATCAAGCGAATTAGAAGCAGACAACAAAATCGTAAAAGAGTCCTGCGGGTACGGGTGGTCATGGATCTCTGAATGATGCCGAATAGCAGAGGATTCAGGAGTGGAAAGAGGGCGAGAAGTTCGATAAGAAAGACCCAAATGCTTCGAAATCCTAAGTTTTAACTGCAGGGCAGTCTGCCCTACATAGTGACTTTGGCAAGGTCGCACATGTATATAGATAAATTACAAATGATTTCAAAAGCACGGGGAGGTGATCTTTATGGCGAAAAAAATTGCAGTGAATTGGGATTAGAATTAATAATTATGAAATCACATTGAGGGAAGTGTCTGTCCAAAAAATGTTAGAGTGGATATCTTTATTAAGTTTAAAAGTTAGTTGGTCTAAAAAAGGAAGCTTAAGATAAACCTTGTTTTGAAACCATGGACTGATTTATTTTAGGCGAATATAGGTTATTTAAAAATTTTGAAATTAATGTCTCAATAGTTGAAGTGCATTAAAAATTATAGTTAAAAAATCTATTAAGTTAAGTGAAGACCACCTTGAACAGAGGTTAAATAGGCTCTAAAAATACGACTTTTAATACTAGCTAGTTTAAAACTAAGTGGGATATTACTGAAAAAATTAGTACCTAATTGGGTGGTAGTTGGTTTTCTGTATACTTGTGTTGAGAAGACTGTACTATGTTTATTTACGGTAACATCAAGAAACGAAATTTTATTGTGTTCTACTTCCATAGAGAATTTAATATTAGGATGCTTAGTATTAATGTAGTTTAAAAACAAAGGGGCATGATCTTTATGCTTAAAAATTATATAAATGCTTAAAAATGTCATTTTTTTTAAGCATAAAGATCATGCCCCTTTGTTTTTAAATTGCATTACTACTAAGGATCTTAAAATTAAATTCTCTATGGAAGTAGAAAAACACAGTAAAATTTCGTTTCTTGATGTCAATAGACAGCTTAATGCTAACAGAATCAGTTTTTTTCGGATTTCCGAAAGAAATAGGAAACCCAGTCCAGTTTATAACAATTCAAGTCAGTCGGCTGCATCCAGAGGGACACCGCCCCAGAAATCAGCCCCCAGAGTAATCAGTTCCAGTTGTTGAATCCAGTAGGATCAACACAGTCAGTTTCCAGTCAGTCGGTTGCATCCAGAGGGACAACCGCCCCAGAAATCAGCCCCGAGGGTAATCAGTTTTAGTTGTTGAATCAAATAGGATCAACACAGTCAGTTTCCAGTCAGTCAGTTTCCAGTGAGCCAGTTTCCAATCAGCCAGTTTCAGTTAACTCAGCAGTTGAGATTCGAAATCCAACTGAAATGATTTTTCAGCCAATAAGGAAAATTTTAGTCGCCGAACCAGAATCAGATCCACAATTTTTCATATTCCCTACAGAGCATATAACAGTAGCACCTTATGAGATTTGTTTCCTAGCAAGAGTAGTAAACGGTCAGGGAAAACTATTAGAGTCAGATCGTACTCTTATTACAGAGAAAAGTAACTTCAAGAGAGATGTTCTTATTGCCCAAGCTCTTAGTCATAGTCAGAATTCAGCTATCCCTGTTGTTTGATTAAACAAAGGGAGAAGCCCTATTGAATTAACTTCAAATCAGAGAATAGCAACTGTTTCCACATTAGAAATAAATTCAGATTTCCCCACCAGTACTATAAATCATGTTTCCAGTTCCTTAGAGTTAAACCCTTCAGCATTAAGAGAAGAATATAAGAAATGTCTGGAGCACTCCCTTCAGGAGTCACCAGCCTTACAGGATCCCAAACTACTGGAATCACTTCTCGATTTCCTGCTAAGAAATAGAGATGTGATTGCCCTAAAAGGAGATCCTCTGGGTCAAACTAATTTGGTCCCATTCGAAATCAAGCTGGAACCCAATTCCAAACCCATCTTCATTCCTCCCTATAGGGTTCCACATTCCCATTTAGTAACTATTGAGGAACACATCAAGGACATGTTGGAGCAGGATGTCATTCAGCCTTCAGCTAGTCCCTGGTCCGCCCCTATAATTCTTGTTTCCTAAAAGGACGGAACATCTCGCCCTTGTATAGATTTTTGACGCCTAAACCACATTACCGTCTCAGACCGTTTCCCTATTCCAAACATGCAAGAAACAATTCTGAACATAGGGAAAGCTAACTTTTTTTCATCCCTCGATTTAATATCCGGTTATTGGCAAATGGAGGTCAGTCCCGAATCGCGGGCATTGACTACTTTCTCCACTAACCGAGGCTATTACGAATTCCAGGTTTTACCTTTCGGAGTCCGAAATGGGCCTGCTAATTTCTCTAGGTTGATAAATATAGTCCTTTCCAACCTATTAGGTGTCGAAGCTCTCGTCTATCTTGACGATATTATCGTTTATAGTTTGGATATAAAAACACACTTTCAACGTCTTCAGAATGTGCTATCACGTTTGAAAAAAGCACAACTTAAACTGAAACTTGCAAAGTGCAATTTCTTACAGGAATCCCTGGTATACTTAGGATTCCTATTATCATCCACTGGAATTAAACCTGATCCAGCCAAACTTGAAGCGCTGGAAAGGTACCCTGTACCTAAAACCATCGACGACGATCGTTCGTGCATTTATTGGATTTGTCGGATTCTATCGAAATTTTATCCCCCAATTTTCAAACATTGTTAAACCCATTCCTTATGCCAGTCAGCTTCTCTCTGCACCTCAACAGAATTATTCCACTAAGGACCGAGAGGCCCTAGCGGTACTTGAAAGACGGTTGAGTAGATGGGCTCTGTTGATTCAGGACTTTGCGGCAAAAATCATATACAAACCAGGAAAACTTCAAGTTATTCCAGACGGATTGTCGAGACTCAAGCCCGACACCCAAGTGAATAAGATAGAAACTCTTCCTGTGTTCGACTCCGAATGTCTGCAATACTCCCAACAACAGGACCAACACACCAGAACCTTCGGGCTCGCCTGGAACAAAAGGAACCATCGAAGGTAAAAGAACAGTACAACCTAAAAGATGGGCTCGTATATTTTAGGAACGAAGATGAAAACGACCTCGTGGAAATACCAAAGGATCTCGCAGATATAGCCATCAGACTTTGCCACGACTCACCGGATCGCACCATCAAGCGTCTTTTGGAGCGATACCATTTTCCCGAAATGAACAAAAAGGTACATGAATACATCGCTGAATGCCTGTCTTGTTTAAAACATAAAGGCAACGTACCGTCCACAGCTCCCATGCGTGAATATCCAGTATGCCAACGGCCCTAGCAAAGAAGTGGAATGGACACACTGGGACCATTCCCCAAAACATCAGAGGCAAACCAGTACATCAATGTGTTTACGGACCACTTCTCGCGTTACAGCGAAGTACTTGCCATTCCAAACCAGACCTCGGAAACTGGCAAGAACCCTAGTGGAACGCATCATCTAAAACCATACTACTCCTTCCATCCTAATTTCGGATAACGCCCTTAGTTTCACTTCCAAACTGTTCGAGTCACTCTTTAACATGTGTAAAATTAAAAACACACACATTGTGGCATGCCATCCGCAGGCAAACGGCTTAGTGGAAAGGTACAATCGGAAGATCTTAAAAGCCCTTCGCCACGTTGTCGATGCATCCTCCCGTACATGGGATGATTCCATCCCCATGGTGTAAACAGCCATCAACAACGGCTATAACATGTCCATCGGGGACCTCTCATTTCGTCCTATATCACTACGACAAACGGCTACCTTTTGATTTGCCTGACCAAATCGACCCGGCAGTTCTAACACCTTCTGAGATGGCAGAAGCAAATCAGCAACTAGTTGAACGATCTTTCAAAATTTTTGACATAATCCGATATGCCCTCGACAAACGAAACAAACAAATGGAACAAGAGCAACATAGGCGTCATCCCTGTCGACGGACTATAATCGTCGGTATGCGGTGTTACATAAACAGCGTGAAACCGGCAAGTGCTCATCGCAAATTATACCCAAAATGAGATGGCCCATATAGGATTATGAAAAACCTTGGAAAGAACTGTTACGAAATCCTCAACCTCCGAGATCATTCCAAACTAAAGATCATTCACGCTGATAATTTAAAGATAGCTGCCGAACAACACCTTCCCAAAAAACATCTGCCAGGCGTTCGAGCCGCCTATGCCTATCCTTCGAAAGATCCAGGTATTAACAAATCCAGCAGGGACCACAAAACTGAAGTAGTCACCACGTGCAGTCAACACACCTGGGAACCCCCGAGCCGAACTGCTTCCTGGCAAGGAGCATCCAGAACAGGTAGGCGGAAACGGATCTCTCTCGGAGGACCATAGGGATACTAAACAAGCGATACCGAAGGATAACGAACTTGAAATGCACAAGGAGCAACGCAAAACTAAGAACATAAATATTGTCCTGGCTAATATCCAAGGAATAAAACCAAACCAATCACTGAACAAAGTTTCGTACCTGAAAGGATGTATGGACGAAACAAGGGCGGATATTGCATGCCTCACAGAAACAAATCTTAAAGACTGCCAAGGAAACTGTGAAAACTGCAAATGGTGTATTGATAAGAAAGAGATACATATCGATGGTTTCGACTTACTAAGGGCTGATAGAACAGCGAGACGTAAAGGTGGCTGTGCTATTTATGTACGTGAGAGTCATATGACAGAGACGGTAATAAGTAAATCAAACAGCTTCTTGGAACTCCTAGCATTGAAAATAGAAAAACTAAACGTAGTACTGATAGTCATCTACAGACCTCCAAACACTCTAACTGAAAAATTCTCGGATGCTATTGATGATATCAAAAACCTAATAAAGTCTGTAAACTTTCCATCCCCCAATATAATACTGTGCGGAGACTTTAATTTCCCATTTATAAAATACAAGAAGGTGGGTAGAAATACAGATATACACCAGGACAAGGTGGGGACAAGAGAAGACCAGGAGCAAGCAAAACTGTTGATGGCTCTAACAAACGAGTTTATGTTGACACAAGAGATAGCAGAAAACACCAGAAAAAATAACCGACTAGATCTGGTTTTCACGAATAACACGAACTTGATGATGATATAAAAATAACCCCAACTATTATCTTAGACCACAACATAATTGCGATATAAAACAAATATTAAAAAAAGAAAATATCCATACTGAAGAAAGAAGCAAATTTTTTACTTTTAACTTAAACTCTAAGACTATAAATTTGGAAGCAGTCGGATCACACATGGCCCAAATAGAGTACATTTTTCGAGAATAAAACAAACGAAGAAATGCTAACAACCTTGGAAGAAAAGACGCTGGGAATTTTAGAAAAATATGCTCTGGAAGCACAGCCGAAAGGAAAGAGAAACTGGTTAGAGAGGCAAAAATGAACAATATTCCGCAAAAGAAAGAGAGTAGCAGCGAATTTAGTTAATTTCAGAAACAACAATACCAGGAAAGTAATACAAGAAAAACTGGAGAGTATCGATAGGACACTACAAACCCTGATTAAGGGACAAAGAAAGAGGGAAGAGGGAAAGGCGGTAGAAGAAATAAAAGAAAATCCAAAGTACTTCTATAGCTATGCAAAAAGGAAAAATAAAAACGCGCGCCGATATCGGGCCCTCAATGAAAGGAAATAATGAATTAAAAAGAAATATGTGAAACATTGAGAGCCCAGTATGAATCAGCCTTCAGTACCCCAAAAAGTGACAAAGTGATACCTGACATAGATGCATTCCTTGAAGAGAAATTACAAAGAGATTGTATGACAGATTTTGATTTTACCCAAGAAGACAAAGCGCGCGCTATAGTACAAATGAAATCACATTCACCTGCAGGTCCGGACAAATGGAACGCATTATTTATTAAAAAAATGTAAAAATTAAATAGCTACACTCTTTTACAGGATGTGGAGAAGATCCCTAGACACTGGGGAAATACCGAACATCCTGAAAAGAGCAAACATTGTCCCTATATATAAAGGAGGGGATAGATCTCAAGCAAAGAATTATAGACCAGTGTCATTGACGTCTCATCTAACCAAAGTATTTCAAAGAATAGCGAGAGAGAAAATCTATGACTTCTTGGAGACACTGGAAAGATTCAATGAAAATCAGCGAGGATTCCGATGAGGAAGATCATGCCTAGCACAACCAGTGATGGACAGTATCTAGATACATGTATCGCCGATACGTATCGAGCGATACTTTTGTATCGATATCGGTATCGCTTTAGCTACTTGACAAAAGTATCGATTTATCGGTATCGCTAAGGTCAATTTTCTTAAATGTATCGAAAAAAATCGATACTTCGATACATCGATACATTAATAAGAATTTTTAAATATTTAAATAGATGTTATAATATGACACTACTGAGTTATATTTATGAATATACATAAATAATAATATTATTAAATATTTATTTAATGACAGTACTACTCTACTGGTCACGTCACACAGTACGGCGCAACGTTAAACACATTTGTACTTGTGTTATTGAGATTAATTAACCATAATATAGAAACGCTCATAATATAGAAACGCTCATATAATATAGAAACGCAATACTGGCATCGTCTTCAAATCCTCTGTTCAAGTTAAAGTGGATGACAATAAAAGGCAAATTTAATACTAACATTGTCAAAAAGAGGGTTCAAGAAATGTTGGTTAATGCTGTTAAGAGCCTCAGCGAGCAGACCCCTCAGCAACAATTAAGTGATGCTGCATCTGACGGAAGTGCAGATGATTTCTTCTGTTATGAGTCTGCTTCCACTAATGTCTCTGCAACCCAAGATTCCACTGAGATGGAAGTTTTACAGTATCTGGGTGACGGAAGTCATTCTCTCCAATCTCTGAGGCAGTACCCAGGAATTCTACGGGTCTTCCTGAAGTTATAATGTTATAATGTTATAATGTTACAGAACAACAAAGACCCTAGGATCCACTCATAACTAATTAATTATCAATTTAAAACTAATTAATTATCGATTTAAAACTAATTAATTATCGATTTAAAACTAAAGATAGAATCTCTAGATCCAGAGGATCAAGTCATAATAGACTACTATCCACAAATATGTTACACTCTATATCTATTTATAACCAACATGCAAATATATCAGATCCAAAGAATCCAATCAATTTCATTACGGTATCCATCAATACTAGTACCTTGCCAACGAAAAATAAGTCACGGTCCATGTCGATTGCGGACCAAGTCAAAATTTACATATACATTACAATATATATACTTAGGAGGAAAAGTGTAGGTGTGGCTGTAAAGACTGTACAGTAATGTAGAATGTGTGTGCACCCATTTTGGGTCTCCCATTTCAAGGTGTTTGTGGGGCAAGTGAAGATCATGAGTTTTTCAATACTTCACAGTACTATGGGGGGCACCGCTAGGCAGAGGAATCTCTTTAAATGGGGTGTGTAAGGACAGAGAGTATCCCCTAACCCAAGACGCTGCCTCCCTATATCCCACAACACTTGTGTTGAGCTGTGGGATCGATCACCACAAAGCCTTACTTTTACTACCTTAAACTATACCTAATCTATCAACATATTTGTCTAATCGATTTTTAAACATGTTTATAGAAGTGCTACTAATTACTTCTACCGGCAAACTATTCCAGCTATTTACTATTCTATGCGTAAAAAAGTTTTTGGCAACTGCTGTCTCGAACCTTCTACTTGTCAACTTACACCCGTTAATTCTAGTCCTATTATATTGAGATATTTCGAAAAAGCTATCTCTATCTACGTTATCGAACCCATTCATAATTTTGAAAACCTGGATTAGATCACCCCTTAGCCTCCTAGTCTCGAGTGTTGTCAATTTTAAATCCTTAAGCCTATCCTCGTACGACTTTGACCTAAGCGACGGAATCATCTTAGTTGCTCGTCTTTGAACTCTTTCGATTTTGTCTATATCTTTGCGCATATACGGATTCCAAAATTGGATCGCGTACTCCAAATGGGGTCTAACTAATGATTTATAAAGAGGAACTATAATATCGCGCGATTTGTACTAAAAATTTCGAGCTACAAAACCTAACACTTTGTTCGCCTTATTGACCGCTGCTGTACGTTGTTTCGCTACTTTTAAATCACCAGTGACTATAACTCCTAAATCGTTTTCCTGCTCTACGCTTGTTAAATCTTTCCATGACATACTATACGCAAAATTACCGTTACGCGAACCTATATGCAAAATTTTGCTCTTATCAACATTAAATCTCATTTGCCATGTGACTGACCAATCAACGATTTTATTCAGATCTTCCTGGATTTTACCTTTATCTTCGTCATTAATCGCCCTACAACCCAGCTTCGTGTCATCCGCAAACTTTGAAACTGTGCTGACTAGGCCGACATCTAAATCGTTAATATATATAAGAAAAAGCAAGGGGCCCAATACAGAACCCTGAGGAACGCCACTCGCTACATTAGCCCAACACGACTCCGCTCCATCAACGACCACCCTCTGTTTCCTACCTCGCAACCACTCTTCTAGCCAATTTATTACTACACCCCTGATTCCATGAGCCTTAGTTTTTTCAATGAGTCTTTTGTGCGGCACGGTGTCAAACGCTTTTTGAAAATCTAAATACACTACATCAACCGCCCTATGTCTATCGTAAACGTCAACCACGCTTTGGAAAAATTTTAAAAGATTAGTTAAGCAAGATTTGTTTCGCCTAAAACCGTGCTGCGTATTTCTAACTAGTTTATGCACTTCTAAGTGTTTGACTATACGATCCCTAATTATTGATTCCAGTAGCTTACCTACAAAAGACGTTAAACTGATTGGCCTATAATTTCCCGCCGCACCTTTATCGCCTTTCTTAAAGATAGGTGTTACGTTTGCTAACTTGAAATTATCTGGTACGCACCCCTCAGAAATAGACGCATTCAAAATCTTTGTTAGCGGCACAACAATGCTATCTTTTAATTCTTTTAGTTGTATGGGATATATGGAATCTGGCCCCGGTGATTTACGCGTTTTCATTTTATCAATATAGCGCATTACTTTCCCTTCACTAACCACGATATTATCCAAAATATTACCATTATCAAAAGGTATTATGTCTATGACCGTAGGGATATTCGTTAGATCTTCTATAGTAAAAACTGACGTAAATAATTCGTTTAGCAAGGTAGCCATTTCCTTGTTTTCAGAAACTAGATCTCCGTTTACATTTTTCAAAGGCCCCAAGACACTTTTTACTGGATTTCTATTATTGACGTATTGAAAGAATCGCTTGGGGTTTTCTTTACCGTCACGAGCTATGGAGATTTCAAATTCGCGCTTGGACTTTTTTATTACACTTTTCGCTTCACGCCTTAGAGATATGTAGTTTTTTCGTAACAACAGATTATCTTTATCGCACTTATATAGCCTATAAGCCCTATCTCTACTCTTTATAATGTCTCCTACTCTAGAAGTAAACCACAAGGGCTTGTTGTTTACTTTCGCACGCTTAATTTTGTACGGTACACATTCCTCATTTATAGTACTAAATATCGTTTCGAACGATTCCCACATTAGTTTTGCGTTGGAGTTCCCTATTACGTTTTCCCAATTGACGTGTGAAAATTTATTTCGAAATTTACTAAAGTCTGCGTGCTGGAAGTTAGGAATTTTAGTACTGAGAGGACAAACTCTGCCATTTTGTGATCGCTATTGCTTAACGGTTCTATTACTTGAAGGTCAGTGATTAGCCTATCATCCGTAGTTATTACTAAATCTAAAATACTGTCCAACCTCGTAGGTTCCCCAACCTTTTGAATAAGAAAGCTATCCTCGAGAAAATTAACTAAACGATTACCTTCCGCGTCTCCCTACATTGTATCCGAGCTGGGCACTTCCGCAAACACTTCCGCAAACCGCAAATTCCGCAATTGCGGAAGATGTTTTTCGTTTGCGGATTTGCGTTTGCGGCAAAGTCATCGCACATTAGTGAATTTGCGTTTGCGGATTTGCGTTTGCGGAAGTGATTTTGAGTTTGCGGATTTGCAATCGCAAATCCGCAAACTCAAAATCACTTCCGCAAATGCAAATCCGCAAACGCAAATTCACTAATTTGCGATGACTTTGCCGCAAACGCAAATCCGCAAACGAAAAACATACTTCCGCAATTGCGGAATTTGCGGTTTGCGGAAGTGCCCAGCTCTGAATTTGTATCGTAATTCACGTTGGCGTAATTAAAGTCACCCATAACTAAAGCCTGCTCACTACCGATTATTCTCTTTAGTTCACGATATAACGCTTCGTCCGTATCAGCTGTTTGATTAGGGGGCCTATATATAACCGCTACAAGAAGTTTGAAACCGTTTGTTGGTTTTCGTCGTCGTCGTCGTTGGGCCTAGGCAAGCTACGGCTTGGGACCGTAGCGCATCTATCCGGTATAGGTTAACCTGGATGATGTAGCCATAAGCACTGCCGCTGGTTAAGTGCCAACCAGTGATTATCTCACTAGCCGTATTGAGTCCGTTAGGCGAAACTGCGACAGTACCAAGGATGGAAAATATAACCTTTGGATTTCTATTATTTATTTGCAAAAATGGACATGGTATTAGATTAAAATAATTATTTGAATATAAATAATTAACTGACAATTGTGATATATAATTAATTATGTTTACATACAATAAAATAATACAGTATACATAAAATTAGTATTAATGTGGTTTACAATTGAATTATGATGGGTAACTAATTTAAAATGAATTTATAGCTATTCCGAAATTCAAGACGGTAAAATTAACATTTATCTTCAAAACTAAAATAAGAGTATTCACTACACGTTCAATTTAAGTTCTGCTGTAGTCGAATCTATCGGTTCTGGAATTGAGTGCTTTACTTCTATAACGTTCGCAATATTATCTTTGATATACAACATAACACCGCCTCCTCGCCTACCTATACTGTTTTTAACAAAAAGTCTATAACCTTTAATTTGATACTCCCCTACAAAGTCACGTGTTTCAGTGCTAAGCCACGATTCATTTATCGCAATTAAATCATAGTCTTTACAAGCAATTAAAGAAAAAAATTCGTTTATTTTATTTCGTAGGCTACGAGCATTTAAGGATAGAACCTTCAAATTGTTTGTAATTGCGACACCTTCGCGAGCGCAGGGGAAATTTGTGGAATTTACGCTGGGACCGTTCGGGTTGCGGCATCCTGAAAAGAAGAGACAGTATTATGAAATAGTCTTCCTAAACGCGCAGCTCCAACGTCATTAAAATGAAGTCCATCTTCGAGGAACAAGTCCCTCCTGCCGTAGAAACTGTTCCAAAAATTTGCAAAATGCACTCCTTCCTGTTGGCAAAGAGACTTTAGGTTATTGTTAATATAGGTCGCCTTGCTGTAGAAATCGCTTTGTTGGATAATTCGAGGAAGTATACCTGTTAAAACAATCTTATTAGTTTTCTCCTTTAGTCGCTCTAATAAGTCCCTATACCTAGCCAGCAGTTCTTCCGATCTAGAATTTAAAACGTTATTAGTACCGACATGAATAACATACGTTGTGTCCTCGGTGGTACCGTCTGTAAAATGGTCAACACTATTAGTTATATCCTCCACCCTTGCACCAGGGTAGCAGTAACGGCGCCTACGACGAGGGTTTCTCCCACAGAATTCCTCGAGCTGCCCTCGAACAATGGAACACCACTACCATCCTCTGCTCCTGTAGAACGGTTGTTTAGTTTGGCTGGTCACATTCACGCTCCAAAAAGGAATAGACTGTCTGACCAGATGTTTAGCCAGCTGGTATTTTTGAAGGGTAATAGTAATTACTTTTAATTGTTAGTGTAATATTTTCAGTCATTCATGTATCCTACAAAATTAAAACATACTTTCATTAAATAAAGCAATTGTTTTATTTACATCTATAAAACCCATTAAAACGTCGTTGATTTTACTTACAGTGCGTACAAATTACTAGTATAAACAATAATATCGAATACCTACATATTAAATGAATAATTATAAAAATGTACCGGCGATACATGTTATCGGCGATGCATGTATCGGTATCGGTATCGCTTAAGAATCTAGAAAGTATCGGCGTATCGGTATCGCTGAAGAATCTAGAAAGTATCGGCGTATCGGTATCGCCTAAGACGTTTTTCATGTATCGATGTATCGGTATCGCTTTAGCGATTCTCATGTATCGATGCCCATCACTGAGCACAACTTATAGAGCTCTATAACAATATCCTAGACGCACTTGAAGGCAATGAAAACTACGATGTCATTCATATACACGGATTTTGCTAATTCCATACATGTGATCATGGTATAATAACATAAATTGAAACATTTGGGAATAACAGGCAAAGTGGGAAAATGGATCTACAACTTTCTCAAAGAACGTCTACAGATTGTAAAAATTTCAGTTATATCATCATCAGAATCGGAAGTACGCAGCTCAGTACCACAAGGAACAGTATTGGCTCCACTCTTATTCATTATCATGCTAACAGACATCGACAGTGAAGTAAACAGCAACAGTATAGTAACATTCTTTGCAGACGATACAAAGATCAGTAGAAAATTCAGCGATGTAAAAGAGGTGGAGGCCTTGCAGAGGGACACGAACAGAATATGCAAATGGTCAGAAGACAACATGATATTCAACACCGAGAAATTTCAGCTCTTGAGATATGATAGAAACAAGGAACTTAAACAGACAACATATTATGCCGTAGAAAGAGGAAATTCAGAGAAGAACGAAAGCCAAAAGCGATAGATTTGGGGGTTATAATGACCGATGATGTCGAAATTCGAGACACAAAACCAGATAGTGATGAACAAAGCAAAAGGGATCGCGGGACAGGTACTAAGAACCTTTAAAAGAAGGGCCAAGACAGTAATGATTCCCCTGCTGAAAACACTGATCATAACAAAACTTGAATACTGTTCACTCTTGACGTCCTCATATAAAAGGAAAGAAATTAATAAACTAGAAGAAATTCAGAAGAACTCAACTACTGGGAAAGATTACGTAAACTAAATCTGTACTCCCTGGAAAGAGGAAGAGAGAGGTACACCATAATCTACATATGGAAAATGATCGAGCAACTGGCACCAAACCTCAAACTAAACCCAATTACCATCCAAACAACACTGGAAAATAGGAAAAGCAGAATGTGTAGTGTTCCCAAATTAAAGGGCCGACAAGGAACCTCTTCAACACTGAAGGAAAATAGTTTGGTTGTCAGGGGGCCAAGACTTTTTAACCAGCTTTCAAAGGATCTCAAGAACGTGGCAGGGGTCAAAGTTGAAGTCTTCAAAAGAAGACTAGATGCCTGGCTCAGGACGGTACCATATGAGCCAGATGTACCTGGCTGTGTGCGGTGGAGAGCGCAAGAGAACAACTCAGAAGAGTAGTGTCCGTTATAATATCGTTAGTAAAAAAAAGAGTGAGACAACATTGCGGCAAAGAAAGGGGGATTGAAGATAGTCAGTAAGAGGCTGGGAATTGATGAGACGAGAAGCCTTTGATTTCACCCGGTCGAGTACGGCTGTGTGGGTTAAGCCACCCTACACATGAGAAGCATACTCCATACTATGGCGAACAAGACCCCTGTACAGAGGCTGCAACTGAGTGGGAGTGAAGAAACCGCAGAGGCAGTACAGCACACCTAACCTTTTAGAAGCTGTTTTAGAAAGAGAGTATATGTGATCTTTCCAGGAAAGATCATGAGAAAAGGAAACTCCAAGAATGTTAAGAGAAGAGGAAGGATTGAGTTGTTCAAGGTAAGGGGATAGTCGTATGGAAGAGTATGACAAGTAGACAGATGAAGGAACTGAGTTTTTGAGGCATTGAAAGCCACAAAGTTTTCTTTGCCCCAATCAGAGATAGCAAAGAGATCTGCGGTCAGGTGCACCATAGCCGTTTTAGGCGAATCATGGAGTGACTGTTGAGAGGGACGCTTTGTGAAACGGGTGGAGAAGCGAAGAGTGGAATTATCGGCATGGGAGTGGATAGGACAAGAAGTGCAACTTAAGAGATCATTGATAAATAAAAGGAAAAGAGTGGGTGACAAGACAGAACCCTGAAGGACACCACTATTAATTGCTTTAGGAGAAGAACAATGATCATCTACTGTACAACTGCAGCTATAGATCGGCCAGAAACGAAATCAGAGATGAGGGCATAGATGGAAGGAGAGAAATCGAAGGAGGGCAGTTTGGAGATTAAAAATTTGTGCCAGACTCTATCAAAAAGCTTTTGATACGTCTAGTCCAATGGAAAAGGTTTCACCGAAATCCCGAAAGGAGGATGACCAAGATATGCAAGAAGATCGTCAGTAGAGCGTCCCCCACGGAACCTACACCGGCGATCTGAAAAAAGATTGTGAAAAGAGAGGTGTTTAAGAAAGACAAGAAATCAAAGCAATTGGACGATAGTTGGAGGGTTGAGAGTGGTCACCCTTCTTTGGGACAGGCTGAATGAAAACGAACTTCCAGCAAGAAGGAAAAATACCAGATGAGAGACAAAGACGAAAGCGTTTGCCTTGGCAAGGTGTCAGCACAGAAGCACAGTTCTTAAGAACAAGAGGAGGAACACCCTCAGAACCGTACGTCTTCCTACAGTTGAGCCCAGATAGGGCAGAAAGGAGAGCTTTGGAAGAGATTCTAAATTCAGTCATAATTAAGTCAGAGGGAGGAGGGGATGACGGAACAGCATCGGAATCGTCCAGGGTTGAGTTGGAGGCCAAAATTTGACTTTTGACTCCAAAAATTTTACATAACCTGGTGTTAATAGTAGTCTAATATAACTTGGGCTAACATTATGTAAGTAAACTGAATATCGACGTTAAGCAAGATAGATCTCATGCGCGTATATCACATGCAAGGTGATCTTATATCTTATAGAACCATGACTATGCTGCTTCCCCGAATTATTTATTAAAAAATTCAAAATATGCAAAACATGACTATAGAAATTTTATAGTTACAAAAAGACTTGCATGATCTAAGATGTCGAATAAGATGAGATATATATATATATATATATATATACACATACATTCCGCACAAGATGAGGGGGGAGAACGAGCAAATGAAAAATGAGGTACCTCCCAGGAATCGAACCCGGGATCATCCAATTGCCGGTCGGATATGCTAACCACTGCACGAAGGACCCCGATTAGTCAATACTCGTAATTCTCCTACATACGAGCGGAATCAAATGCCCTGAGGGGGCACCTTCGCATGCCGTACATATATACATTTTAACTGCAAACAACAGTATAATTAATGTAAAGAACGACGCTCTTCTACACAAGCGTCGTTCTTTACATTAATTATACTGTCGTGAGGCCAGTTATATTAAGTTAGGTTAATTTAGTTTTTTAGTGTGTCGATGTCTTGTCGAATAAATTAGTATAATTCCTCAAAGAAAAGGAAAATAATATTACTAATTAGTAAATTTTTATGCTTTATAGGAATTTTCTAAGCAAATTTTTGTTCACAACTTCAAGGCTCCAGAGTTACTTTTCACGACATGCAAAACGAATGATATTTACATTTAAAAACTTGTACTAAATTTTTTTTGTACGTCCACTATACACATGACTCAGATATTCTGAATCACAGATTTATATGGTTTTCTGTATACCCTGATTCATATTCAGGCAACCCCGGTTTAACGTCGGTTCATTCAACATCGTTTCGCTATAACGTCATTGGTAAATTAAGTACCAAATTTATTCAACATCGACAAAAATTCGTTATAACTTCGTTTGTCTTCCATATTAAAACTAGAAAGTTTTAGAATGTTCGCGAAAAATCTTCGTTTGACTCGACATCGACTCAACTCCAAATTTCCATTTAACTCCGAACGACTCAGCGTCTTTCGCTCCCTGAGTAGGCTACTCCACCAAGCCACCGCAGTTTCGACTCATTTGTTAATCCCTTCAAGCGCTCCTTTAGTATTGGTCTAAGAACAGCAAACTGTCCATAAAGTGACTTTAATTTCAATTAAATTTTATAAAGTGATAAATTTCGTGTTAATATTTTTAAGTATATTTATTAATGTTATTAATTAATGAATATACCATTAAATGTATTTAAATGTCTATAAAAAGATATTATACCTCCCAAATTCTGGTCTTGGGAACGCTTCTTACTTTTTATGATGGGGAAGACAGGGAAAATAGGGTTCGCTTAACGTCGATTCGGTTGACGTCGGTGTTGTTAGGAACACAACTACGACGTTAAGCGAAGTATGACTCACATTTAATCATCATTATTTCTTTACATAACCAAAACAAACTTGTTATTGTGCGCCAAGTAATAATTGAAGGAAAATTTTGATCAATATACGTTTGGGTAGAAGACATCTTTTATCCATAAATACATGTGATTACCACACTAAAATATTATGCAATCACTCTTTTATATATATATATATATATATATATTAGTGATGGATCGAATAACCGCAACCGCAACCGCAACCGCACTACAACCGCACAAAAATTCACAACCGCAACCGTAACCGCAACCGCCGTTCCATAAGTGCGGTTGCGGTTGTAAAAGCTTAGTTAATTTTAATTTTAGGTTAATTAGAAATATTTATTTTTTTAAAAAGAAAATGATGGGTCTCCTTATGCGTGGAGCGGGAACGTTGTACGATGAGAGGCGTTGCCGCTTGAAAGGTGAAAATGCAGCAAAAATATTATTCTTGAAATTCAAACTGCCTGTCATTAAGTTTGACATCAGTTTTTCAAATGAATAATAATCCATAACTTTCCAATGGGTGGAGGCTGGGGAAAGTGGTAGGTGGGATGAACAGTGCGATGGGTCCTCGTCCCTCATCCTGGTAACACACTTAGTGCAAAATATGATTTTAATTAATTTGACCTATTCTTTCATAATAGCTATATAAGTTTAGAATATACTTCATTTAAATAGTATTTATTTAGTAAATACCTTATGTTGAACACAAGTTTTGCAACACACAAATAGCGTAGCGGTGTATTGCAAAACTTGTGTTCAACATAAGGTATTTACTAAATAAATACTATTTAGTATATATTATGTACCAAGTGTGGCTAAATCGCACTATAGTGGCTAAATCCAGTTAATAATTACGCATTTTTCCTAGTATATGATAACCGCAACCGCAACCGCGGTTGGAAAAAATTCGACAACCGCAAACACAACCGCAACCGCGGTTGTGAAAACCGACCACTCGATCCATCACTAATATATATATATATATATATATATATATCATTTCACGTGTTTAATTGTGAAATTCGTCCCATATATATATATATTCAATAAGGTCTGGTTTCATCGACTGCCCAATACACCGACTTTTAACTGAAACATTAAAATCTGCACAAACGCAAAAAATCTGTATGTAGCAACGTAACTGATATTTAAGACTTAGAGCCAGTCAGAAAAAGGATTCATATGACGCTGAATACAATAGTTGCTCTGAGTTGTCGGTGGGTCGAAACAGATACACAGGGCGATCCGCCATGTTTAATAAATTAGTGTTTTGTTTTAAAAAAATTTAAGAAATATTAGTACATAAACTTACGTTTCTAATAGTTTTACAACATTATTCTTAACGAATGTTAGCTACATGACCTGAAGGCCCGTAAAACCACCTTTTCCGATCCATCCACTCCCTAACTAAGTCGGTATACCGAACCAGTATAAATTTCACTATATAACGATATATATTTCCATTGAAAATCATAGTCCCTATGTTTCCTGACTTTTCGGACATCCATATATATATATATATATATATATATATATTATTTAACAACTGGCACCACCATTGGAAAACAAATCGGAACCACATGTATGCGAAAACGATAGAGAAAAAGTAAAAATAATCCTAGCCAACATTCAGGGCCTTAAATCAAATCATTCCCCGGACAAAATTTTATACCAGAAAGGACTCATGCAAGAAGCCGGAGCAGACTTTGCATGCCTCACGGAAACCCATCTGAAAGACTACCAGGCGAACTGTGAAAACTGTGAGTTCTGTGTTGACAAAAAAGAAATACAAATTCAGAACTATAACATACTCCGAGGCGACAGAACAGTGAGACGTAAAGGAGGATGTGCTATTTACACACGCGAAAGGCATATGGCAGAAATGATTATAATTACCTCAAACAGCTACGTAGAATGTGTAGCAGCAAAAGTTGAAAAATTAAATATGGTACTAATTGTAATGCACAGACCCCCAAACACGCCAACCTCAAAATTTTCAGATTCCATTTCAGAGGTAAGAAACTGGGTAAAAGACCTACACTCTCCAACACCAAATATTTTTCTCTGTGGTGATTTTAATTTTCCATTCATGAAACAAAAGGATAGGAAAAAATATATGTATACACCAGAACAAGGGGGGCACACGGGAAGACCAGGAGCAGGTAAAAATGCTACTAGCTCTAGCTGATGAATTTATGTTAACACAAGAAATAACAGAAAACATAAAAAACAACTCCCTAGATTTGGTATTTATAAACAACAGCAAACTAATTGATAATGTAGAAATATCCCCAACTATAATATCGGATCACAACATTATTGAAATAACAACCAATATAAAAGCAACAGGAAAGGAAAGAACACGAACAGAAAGAAGCAAATTCGAAATTTTTAATTTTCCCTCCAAAGCTATAAACTGGTAAGATGTTACATCCAGCATGGAAGTAATAGAGTGGAAAACCATTTTCGAGGCCAAGACAACGGAAGAGATGCTAATGACTTTAGAGAAGTCTCTGGAAATTGTGGAAATCATGCCCCAAAAATACAACAAAGAGGAAAGAGAAGCAGGTTCGAGAGACAAAAGAGGTCATTGTTCCGAAAGAGAAAAAGAGGGACTGCAAAATTAAGTAACTGCAAAGATAACGTCAGAAAAATATTAAATGATAAGCTGCAGAGTATCGATTGCGTCAGTCAGGAACTAATTGGGAAGCATACAGAAAAAGAAGACGACGACGCTATAGAAGTGATAAAGGTTAGAAGTATGACCGCGAAATGGTAGAATGCAATTGCAATGTTGATCAATGATGCAATAGGGCATATCATACTTTTCCGAGTCTGAATTTCACGCTGGCTAATATGTATTTTTATGTAAAATTTAATTCTAAGAGAGGTTTCTTTTCTGCAACTTTTCCCAAAAATCGCATTATCATGTTCAAAATTGCGGTTTTCTGTTCTATGTTGAAATATCGAATATTCAATTGAACACAACCTCATATTTTTAACCCTTTGTCGTAATTTGTTGCCATTTAGACGCATTAACTTTGCTTAACTCTTACACAGGTTTAATACATACATACATACATACATACATAAGAAAAAAATCTACTCCATTTGAATCTTTATAACCATTTGGGCTCAGAAGGCGAAGTTCAACATTCTCTCAATAGATGGCTCTGAGCAATTACGCCAGTTATAATTGTGAAGTAGAAGTGAGTGGACGCCATTTTTTTCGGTAAGTGTTTTTTGTAATTTTCCTAAGTTTAATCACCATTATTATATTTGTTTTGACTATAATTTCATTCTAGAAGTATTAAGGAAGCTCCCTATTTACTTTAAGTAATATTTTTAATAACTGTGAAGAAAAGACTTTATTAAAAGTTCGTTTCGAAATGGACACAAAGTTTTCATAGGGTCAATTTCTGTCTATGATAACACGTGTGTCCAATTGGATACATGAAATGAATTTTTCATTACGATTGTTTTTATGTACTGTTATATATATATATATATATTAGTGATGTAGGTCACATCCGCATCCGCATACGCATCCGCGGAACATCCGCACATTTTCTCACATCCGCATCCGCACTTTGGACTGCGGATGTCGTGCGGATGTGGCCCGTTGAGATAAAACGTCATTAATAAGCGGAAATTATCAAATTCTACTATATTAATAGAACTAGTTCATTGTGCGCAAAAGTGATGCAAGCGACAAGACGAGAGGCTGTTCTTGTATGAAGTTACTCTCTTAACCTACTTAGATCCACGTTACAAAGCTAAGTTATTTTCACCTAGTACATTAGAACGAGTTAAATCATCACTTGGCAAAGCAGTTGAAGAGCTTCAATCTCTTGAATCTGTCGCTTCGCCACCCACCAAAAGAATAAAAGTTTCAGTGACAGAACCAACACCTTCAACAAGCAAATCTATCACAGAATCTGTCTCTCAGTTTCTTGAGTCAAGCAGCAATGACGAGACCTACGCGATGTCAAAAGATGTAGTAAAAATGATCGAGAGCTATCACCAAGAAAAACGCCTGGCTGCATGTGACAATCCTATTAGTTGGTGGAAAAATACGCAGAATATCTATCCATACTTGAGTAAACTTGCAAGGAAACATTTAGCCTGTCCTCCAACAAACGTACCAAGCGAGAGATTATTTAGCAGTGCTGGATTAATATATGATGAAAAGAGAAACAGACTGGCAGCAGAAAAGGCAGAAAAATTAATGTTCCTTAAGCATAACCTTCCTATAATTAAGTTTGAACATTAAACGATGAACATCTTAGTTTACTTTATTTTAATTACTCATTTATAAATATGCCTAATAAAACTTTAAACTTAATATAAATAGTTATCAAGCTAATTAAAGATCTCTTTCTATAAGGGTGGAGGTTGGGGAAAGAGGTCGGTGGGGTGCATTTGAGTTGCGTTCACGTCCCGCATCCTGGTAACACAATTATGGTTTCTAATTGTGGCTGAAACTCAACAAAATATAACGAATTTATTTGCAGACGAATTCACTGATTGATTTCTATATTAGTTAGATGCTTGATATTATTTTATATGTTCAGAGAAAAGTACAGCAATTATTGTACAATTAATCAATTATACTACATTATAGCTACAGCTCTCTCTATATAATAACTTATTATATACGTTAAACACAACAAATCTCGAATATATCCTAAAAAATAACGAAAATGTAGACATCCGCATCCGCATCCGCGGATGTTTAAATCAAACATCCTCATCCGCATCCGTTTTCTCTCTCTCGTCTTGCGCGGAATATCTCCTATACAAGCGTCGTTCTTTACGTTATTTATACTGCGTGTTCTTTGCAGTTGAATGTGTATATATATAATATATATATATATATATATATATATATATAGAGAGAGAGAGAGAGAGAGAGAGAGAGTACTAACTACCACCCACTAATTACCTTATTAGATCCTTGTTGACTAATGGACACATAAATTATTTCATTTACAAATGTTCTTACAAAAAAAGATTGCTAAAAATGTTTATATATACCCCCTATGCATATTTCAAGTAAAAAAATGGTACTGAATGACAAAGGGTTAAACTTGTTACATCATTATTACGAATTTTAAATTAAATTTGCAATGCCAAATTCATTTTTCTATTACCAAAATAAATATTCATTACCAAATTTAGGCTAACTTGGTAATTAAAAATGCCGGTTAGCAACCCTGATTATAAAAAAAATTATATTCCTTGTCTATATTTATGGCGAAAGAACACTAAACATACTGATATGAATTTGTTACAGATTGGACAAGAGCGAGAATAAGCACCGACTAGACGTGATGGCCGAATCTGCCCCCAAAACCAGGTAAATATCAGGTTCAAAGCTCTCGGATGTTGTGGGCCCGGGGAAGGAGTTCATTCCCAGCGAGGTGCCGACTTGGAGAGCCGTTCTTCAGAAAGGGATTCGTCTGCAGGAGGAAAAGTTCCTCATTCATAACATCCAAAGGTCTAAATACCCTATCCGAGAGATGACTGACGAACTGGCTTCACTCGTGATGACTCAGTGGAGGAAGTCGAATGTAAAGTTCTCCCCGCCTGTGACAATCACGGAAAAATCGCTCTCACATAAGATCTTGTTGAAATGGAAGGAGATGACATACGTTGTGAACGGGAGAGTTAAGTCTGCTACCCAGGAGAAGAGGATGGCTGATCTGCATAAACTCTGTGAAGTCTGCGTTTGCAAGCATCAGATCTTCTTGTGCGGCTCAGAGGGGAGTGGATGCTCAGGATGCTCCCTCAAGGCCCATGTGAACTGTAACTGTCCTTTGGAGGTAAAGATTCCTAAACTGAACCTTCAGTGGCTGTTCTACAGGAGAGTGAAGACTTCCGAAGCTTCAGGAATCCAGATGTCTTTTGTAGACTTCGAAGACAGCAGGAGACAGATCAAAGCAGCGAAAAGGAAGGAGGCTGAAGAAGCTTCTGCTGTGAAGAGGAAGAAGAAAGAGGAGGCTACTAATGAGGAGCTTCTCATGAAAGACTTTGAGGAGGACGAAGAGCCAAACTTGGAAGAAGCTGCAAAAGAAGCCTCTGGCAATGCTGAGGCTACTGAAGCTCCTATGGACGTTCCCGCTGAAGTACCTGCTGAAACTCCAACTTCTGCTACACGAAACTACATGAAGATCCAAGGGACAGCTTCAGCAGCTTTGAGGTACAGGGTGGCAAATGTTCCGGCAGCTGCAGTTACCACTGGCTTCCTGAACGACCTCATCAAGGCCGGACATCTTTCCAAAGACAAGGTTTACTTGGCCAGAGATGGCATGAAAGTCTGGAGGACCAAGGAGGAATTAATGGCCTCATCAGTTGAAGCTCTCATGCAGAGGTCAGAGTCAGAGGAGAAGATCTCTGGGATATTCTTTGATGGCAAGCAGGATAGGAACACAAAGGTGTTGAAATATGACGAAGTGACAGGGAGATTTCATCCTGGCAAAGTGATCGAGGAGCATTACATTATCACGTGGGAGCCTAAAGGAAAGTACCTCTTCCATTTCACTCCTAAGGAACCTGAGGAAGGGGAAAAGCCTGCTCATAAGATCGTTCAGGGCCTGCATGAGTGGCTTCTGAATTACGGAGCTGACGAGAGCCTTGTAATGATTGGAGGAGACTCTACCAACACCAACACGGGGTGGTCTGGAGGCGCCATAGCCCTATTTGAGAAGATGCTGGGTCGCAAGTGCTACTGGATGATCTGTCAGCTCCATGTGAACGAGCTCCCCCTGAGGCACTTAATCATCAAGCTGGACGGCCCTTTAACTCCCCGGTCAGGCTTCAGTGGGCCTATTGGAAAACTTCTTGAGAAAGTGAATGAACCTGAGGTCAACTTCAACTTCAAGCCAATGGAAGGAACTGAAGATATCATAGAGCTGCCAGTAGAGATAGTCAAATCTCTCTCCACAGACCAGCACAACTGCTATCTTCTGATCAGAGCCATCAAGTCTGGAAGTCTCAGTCCACAGTTGGCTGGTCTCAAGTGCGGACCTCTGAACCAATCCAGGTGGCTCACTACTGCACAGGCCATCTTGCTGTTGTGGATGAGGGAGCACGGACTGAACGGGGAGGTGTTGAGGAGGCTCGAGGTCCTCGTGAAGTTCTGCCTTAACTTCTACTTCAAAATGTACTACGACATCGAAGTGAAGCACCACCTCAAATTTGGTCCTGCACACGTTTTTTCAAGCCTGAGGCTGCTGAGGAACCAGACTACCGAGGTCAGGAACATCATCTCTGCTGCAGTGATAAGAGGAGCTTACCACGCACATCCTGAGAACATCCTGGCTTCATTCCTGTGCAGTGAGGATGAGCATCAGAGAGCTTTTGCTGTGAGCCAGATAGAGAAGATCAGAGAAGGAAGAGACTTTGGTGATACGAGTGGGGCCCCATAAAAATCCCAAAGTCAATCTGCAAGCCACTTCACCTGAGGATCTCATCAACTGGGAATCAGAGAATATTTACGAGCCTATTTTCACCTGCAAGATGACCTTGACTGAGCTCGAGGATCTCAGGAAAACTCCACTCAAAGTGGACGCTTTCTCTGTTCATACTCAGTCCTGCGAGAGAGCTGTACAGGAAGTCTCAACTGCTTCCCAAGCTGTGTACGGTCACGAGAGGAGAGATGGGTGGGTGAGAGCCAGGATAGACCATCGAGAAATACTTAAGAGAAATACTTAAGAGCTTTTCAAGTTCGAGTGGCTGATGAAGAGGCTGAAGACATCGTTAATGCTCATAAGAGCTGAAAGTCCTCATAAGATCATAATATAAGATCTTATGAGGCCACGCTTTACGTGAAATCTAAACATTTTTTCAGCACCCAGAGGTGTTGAAACACGCAAGAAAGCAAGGATGAGGTCAGAAAAGCAGCTTTTAGACTAAGTCAGATACAGAACAGCTGCGCGCTTTGGTTTGGGTGCCCTCAAATCAGAAAATCGCGATTTTGACCATGAAAATGAGATTTTTCGGAAAAGTTGCAAATAATGAACCCATCTTACAATTAATTTCTACATATGAATACATATTAGCCACTTTGTTTTTTCCAAAATTTCAACCCTGAACCCAGAGTATGATATGCCCTAATGATGCAAGACCCCTCTTCCTTCACCTTCTTGCAAGACCCCCCTCCCCCTCCCCCTTGGTGAGATACCTCTCCTTCTTCCCCCTCCCCTTGTTGCAATAACCCCTCACCCTCACCTCCAGGGAGCCAAAAAATAAAAAGAGGCATGGAGGATTCCCCCCCCAAGCTAGCGGGAATCAACCTAACCTAGACTAAGCGAGAGAGTGAGAGAGAGAGCATCCTTCGCCTGGCTCCGCCAGACGCATAATAAAGCTCTTGGTCTTTGCACTTGGCTTAGAAGGTCCTAATCAGCCAGTTGGCTTAATCAACCAGTTGGCTTAGAAGGCTTAATCTGGCTTGTTCAGGTGCATATTATTATTTTTTGAGTTGCCAGATTGCACTATTTATTTAATTAAAGCATATATTCTTGACAGTTGGCTTAGAAGTCTTAAGCAGCCAGTTGGTTTAGAAGGCGTAACCTGCCATTTGGTATATATATATATATATATATATATATATATATATTATATATATATATATTTTATAATTAAATAATATCGTTTATGTATACAACCAAAAGAATTAAATAAAACACCATTACATCATTCTGTTTATTTAGACGAATTATTGGAAATAATTTCATGAAATATATAGAAAATAAATATACACAGTTTAAACGAGGAATATATATATATATATATAATAAAATTATAATAGTATAAGAAATACACAAGTTGAACGAAGAATATATATACAATCAAAAAATAATAATATAAGAAGTACACAAGTTGAACGAAGAATATATACAGGGTGTACATAAAGTCAGGATCTATTTTTGTGAAGCACTTGGAAATTATATGGAATTCAATCATAAAATGATAAAGTGGTAACATTTATTTAATAATTAAGCGTAGGATTTGACCTGACGCCCATCAGTATCCCTGCACAGCTCAAATCGTTCCGCAGCATTTCTAAACACATTCTGGAGCATTTGCGGGGTTATGTTATCTGCAGCAGTTCGTATACGTGTACGTAAGTTTTCAAGACTCGTAATCTTCGTCTGATAGACGTGCGATTTGATAAAGCCCCATGCAAAGAAATCTAAAGGGGTTAAATCTGGTGATCTCGCTGGCCAAGTTCTGTTGCTTCCGCGTCCGATCCAGCGATTTGGATAACGTCCATTTAGATAATCCTGAACAATTTTGGCATAGTGACAAGGAGCACCATCATGTTGATAGACGACGGTACTAACAATCCTATCCCCAATCAGCTGAGGTTCAAGGAATTGCTGCAACATGTCCAGATAAATAAGCCCCGTAACTGTACCTTCAGCAAAGAAAAAAGGACCATAAACCTTAGATTTTGTTAAACCCATCCAGACATTAACTTTAGGTGAATCTCTTTCCCAATTTTGGACGAAATCATTCGGTCTTTCATCTGCCCAAATTCGACAGTTATGGCGATTTACTTTTCCACACGTATGGAAAGTGGCTTCATCACTAAAGAGAATGTTGTCCATTAAATTATCACTCCAGATTTGTTCTACGAGATCAGCACACACAGCACTTCGTCGAGGGAAATCTTCCTCATGTAAATCATGTAAAACCTGCAAATGATAGCTTTTCTTCTGCAAATTAACTTTCAGAATTTTGTGCACAGATGACGTCGGGAGGCCGAGTCTGTGTGATGCAGCACGAACAGACGTACGTGGCTCCTCAGTGATAATTCCGCGTACTGCATTCACGGTAAGATCTGACATACACGGTCGTCCTGATCTTGCTTCATCATTTACAGATCCCGTTCGTTTAAATTTGTTCACCAATTTTCGTATTGTCTTGTCTATTGGCCCCGGCTTAAGAAATCTTCTAAACTTCTCTCTGATGTCATTGTATTTCTTTCCCTCGATTCGCCAAATTACTATTGCCACACGCTCTTCTGTATTCATTCTAAGGGCTTCTGAAAAGAAAAATAGAAAAAAATAATTATTTCACAAAAATAGATCCTGACTTTATGTACACCCTGTATATATATATATATATATATATATATAATCAAAAAATAATAATATAAGAAGTACACAAGTTGAACGAAGATATATATATATATATATATATATATATATATATATATATGAATAGAAACGACATAAGTGTTAAGGAACGTTTCTGCACACGAGGAGGAGAGATAACGAATAATGAAAAATGAGGCGCAGTTATATGCGCATATTCACGATTTGCGAGGGTGCCCTCTCAGGGCATTGGTTTCTGCCCTATGTGGGAGAATTTCGATTTGTGATTGAGTGAGGTCCGTAGCATAATGGTAGAGCGTCCGACCGGCAATTGGAAGGCCCTGGGTTCGATTCCTGGGCGGTTCGCCTCATTTTTCATTATTCGTTATCTCTCCTCCTCGTGTGCAGAAACGTTCCTTAACACTTATGTCGTTTCTATTCATTTATATACTGCGCGGTCATTGCAGTTATATGCGCATATTCACGATTTGCGAGGGTGCCCTCTCAGGGCATTGGTTTCTGCCCTATGTGGGAGAATTTCGATTTGTGATTGAGTGAGGTCCGTAGCATAATGGTAGAGCGTCCGACCGGCAATTGGAAGGCCCTGGGTTCGATTCCTGGGCGGTTCGCCTCATTTTTCATTATTCGTTATCTCTCCTCCTCGTGTGCAGAAACGTTCCTTAACACTTATGTCGTTTCTATTCATTTATATACTGCGCGGTCATTGCAGTTATATGCGCATATTCACGATTTGCGAGGGTGCCCTCTCAGGGCATTGGTTTCTGCCCTATGTGGGAGAATTTCGATTTGTGATTGAGTGAGGTCCGTAGCATAATGGTAGAGCGTCCGACCGGCAATTGGAAGGCCCTGGGTTCGATTCCTGGGCGGTTCGCCTCATTTTTCATTATTCGTTATCTCTCCTCCTCGTGTGCAGAAACGTTCCTTAACACTTATGTCGTTTCTATTCATTTATATACTGCGCGGTCATTGCAGTTATATATGCATATATATATATATATATATAATCAAAAAATAATATGTAACCATCAAAATACATAAAATTTATGTTCTACTGCGCTTAACTAAAATACTAAACTCGCACGTGATCGAGTCTACAGTTACATCATTGTTGCTTTGCACTATGCGATAAATACAATTTAATATTATTTCACAGCTCAAGTTATAGGGATGCATATACTCGATGTAAAGGGCCTTCAATTCGTTCAAAACTATTTTTGTGCCCACTTTACATTCGGCTGGCAAGTTATCTTTAAACACGGCCAGAATACAATCAAAAGCACGCACAAAGAGGGCATCGTTAGCCACAACATCATTATTAAATTCAAGTTTATAAACACTCCTTTCCAATCGAGGGTTTATTCTTACCGATCCGAGCTTTTCAATCTTGAACTCATCTTCACAATGCATAGCGACAGTTGAAATAATCTTCTAAGTCGTAACGACAGCTGCTCATTATATAAAGAAACAATTCTTCAGGGTGAACGGTGTAGGCGAGCTCAGCCCTGTACCGCTGAAGTCCTTTGTACCAAAGTTCATGATATTTCGAAGAGTCTAAACCTTTCAAATAAGCATCCAGCTCTAGATCATTCTCGTCTTGTTCAATCCTACACTCGGTAAACCCGTCGAGCAGGGCGGTGTACGCGTACTCAAGAACCGTATCAAAATAAATCATATCCATAACAGTGCGTCTAATATAGGCTTCAGCTTGCGGAAACCCACGATTTCAAACAGTCTGTCGAGGATGAATCGGTTTCGCGTGGGGACAAGAACGTTTTTATCAGACGCATTCCTCCACATCAGTCGTATATCAATGCATGGCTGATCGTTATTTATACACAAAGAACAAACAATGGCATATGAGGGGGTATCACTAATCTGTTCTCCTCTTGTACCTACACCTGCAGGTATTTTATAACGATCCTCGCTCCACTTCTCAACTACCACGAAGACTATTCATCTCCTCAACACTTAAATAAACAACATTCCGTTTACCAGAGTTTGTTTGTCTACAAGTCGTTTCCAGTACATAGCTAATGGCACTGGTTTCACGCCTGAACACGCACAATGACTTCGTCACGGACACATAGTACACGGCATTGAGAATGCCGCTCAGAGGAAGCTCCATCGTATTCTATTGTGAAGAGTACACTTCGAGTCGGTTCAAGCTTCGAGAGGACTATGAGCCACAGGTCGGGGGGTCGGCTCGACGGGAGGTGTGCAGGAGTGAGTCACACCATAAATTGATGGAACGTGTACGGTGTTGTACCAACATGAAAGAATCATGTGAATACCTGTATCCCATTATACTGGCCATTCGTTTAGAAAAATTTTCCGACACAAAGTAATATCGGCTTTATTGTTTTATCACTCCCCAGATTACGCACCAGACATTTTCATTCAGGGGGATTTTCACGAGCTAAGCACATTTTATTCACACTCCGGCGCAATATTTGAGAGAAACGTGCCAATATTTTTGCTTTTTGCTTAACAGACAATACTCGTCTCTAAATTCTATTAAAAACTCACGAAAGCCGTTAACCACAACCTCACTACAAACCTCGCCATGATATATATTAATGTAGTGGAAAAATACTTCAGATTCTCCATTACGACAAGATTTACATTCTCAGCCGCAGATGACGAGTACTAGGTATAATGCAGCATGACATAATACCGCTTGTTATACCACTCATCAACAAGACTCACTAACCATAACCGTTGCTTCTCTTCTGTACGTGTTGTTTCTTCCACTTCACGGTATGTGTAAGCTTTTACACAGTTTAGTCCTACAACATAGTCCATTACATCGTTTGTACCACGAAATCCTGCAATGCTCTCGCCAGAATAGCCATAGAGTATTTGAACCTCTTGTTCCTCAAGTTTCGCATGGTTCAATGTAGCTTTAAAAGTATCGAAGGAGGATGGAATAGGGAGTCTTTCAGTATCCACCACATCTTCACACTTTACCGAATACCACTTCATAAACGTCGAGCACGCAATATTAAAGGTAGCCATCACTATTTTTCGTCTACGTGAGATTTCATCAAATACACGTCTGAGATCCAGGGCTTGCAGCGGTCAACTGAACCCGCAGGTAGTAGCAGGAGTCACGTGACCATTACTCTATCATACAGGGGGCTGGGCTTAGGACTTTTCCTGTACATACGCACACACGCACAGACAAAGGAGAAAGTGAAACGCTAATTGAAACACGATTTATTTAATAAACATATCATCGAATTAATCAAGGTGTATATTATATATTTACAAACACGTGTAATAAATAAAATAAACATATCGTTAACAAGTGTGTGTGTGTGTGTATATATATATATATATATATATATATATATATATATATATATATATACAGGGTGAGTCAAAAGTCTCCATACATAGGCAAAATGGTCACTTTATTATGCAATCACTTGTAAGTCACAAAATATGCTCTATGTGGGCACCATTACACTGAATGCACATACGGATGCGTTCCCCCCAGTCATGGCAAACGCGCGTTAACACGTCTGGTGTTATGCGTGCACACGCATCACGAATGCGTTCCTTTAGGTGGTCCGCGTTGTTTTGTATTTTCACCTGGTACACCATGGCCTTCAAGTGCCCCCACAAGTAAAAATCAAGGGGGGTGAGGTCTGGGGACCTCAGAGGCCACTCTACGGGACCACGGCAGCCAATCCAGTGACCTGAAAACTGCTGATGCAGCCACTGGCGCACGCAGATACCGTAATGGGATGGCGCCCCGTTTTGCTGAAAGTACGCTGGAAATCCCTCGTCCTCGTTCAGCAGGGACGGCATGACTGTGTCTTGCAGCATGTTTAGATACATTTCGGCATTCAGATTGGTGTCAATGAAAAAAGGGCCAACAATTGTGTTGCCCCATATCCCGCACCACACCATCACTTTTCCAGCGCCTTGCGTCTTTGAGGGACTCATCCAGTGCGGGTTGTCATCACTCCAATAACGTACGTTTCGACGATTAACCTCTCCATGAACATAAAAGTTGGCTTCATCTGAAAACAGGATGCCAGCCGAGAACTCCGTGTCTTCGTCCACTTTTGTTCTTGCCCATTCACAGAATTCCAGCCGCCTGTCCAGGTCGTCTTCGCTAAGATACTGCAACATTTGCATTTTGTATGGATGCCATCTGTGCTCTTTCATAATGCGAACGATACTCCTTTGGCTGACATCGCATTCTGCAGACATCAGTAGAGTGCTTTTTTGGGGACTCTTTGCGAACGCTGCCAGCACCATGGTCGCTGTGCCTTCATCGGTGGCTGTTCGTGGACAGCCACTTCTCGGTTGGTCTGCAACACTTCCAGTCTTCTTGAACTTCTCAATGAGTTTGGCAACGGTGTCGTGTGGGATATGCGTGCCGGGGGCGTGTCTCCTGTTAAAATCCTCGGCAACCTTGCGACAGCTTCCTGATCCTGCCAGAAGAATGATCTCTATACGCTCTTCTTGGGACAAAGGCATCTCAGCACATCACCTGCAAAAAAATAAATAATCATTTATTTATCATGACCATTTTGACTATGTATGGAGACTTTTGACTCACCCTGTATATATATATATATATATATAAAACAATCAAGGATTATGGTATCCATAGGTTATGGTATCATAGGTACCAGGCACCTAGTAACGTTTCCTATAGGTGTTATGGCACACCTTCGTACCCCTAAGTTCTTTCACGCCCCCTAGCTTCTGCGCCCGAAAATTGTCGGTCTCTACAGTCAGTTGAGGCGATTGGTCACCCTCATCTTTCAAGCACACTAGATCCTTCAGCGAGTCAAAGTTAACGACCCGTCGGTTCGCCTGGTTAAGCGTGATACCCTTAGCCTTTACGATATATTTCATATCCTTCCCCACCCTCACCTGTACCCCATAAGTTTTTGGACCTGTTGAGACAAAAGAGTCGGCGTATGCGATGTCTCCATACTCATCCTTGATCTCATCAGTCAACTCTCCGAGAAATTCACCAATAGGCGGCATGTATTCACTCTCCCTCGCCGTGAATATCACACTATCTGTGTCGGCGTACAGAATCCTCCGTCCAAGAGAATACAATAGACTCCAAAGTTTGATGAGTGCGTATGCCGATGTGAAGCTGGCTACAGGTATGCTTGTAACACGCGATGTGTCTGTGGCCAATTCGGTAATGTACTTTATTATATACGTATTACCTACATTCACGATCTTCATGACCTCTTTATTGGGAGCGTTGGCATGATCCCACACCTCGTTTTAACTTTGGGCTAGGTGAACGTTACCCTTGCCTGTATTCTTTGTAAATTTTCCCCAAAGACTATTTAGACACAACTTTGCACTAAAGCGCCTCCTGGGTTCTTTACAATTTGGGAACGGTCAAGTTGTATCCCTTCACGGTCACGGTAACGCTGAATATAAGCCGATTTTTCATCTTCGGTATCAACTCTTCGCGGATACCCTGATGCTTCTACCATATCCTTCAAAAAAGTGTTTATATATGGAGTGAAAAGGTTGTGAAGATTCTGAAACCTCCACACCTCATATATCTTCAATATTCTGTAGCCATGGCGAACGGCTAGGGAGAGCTCAGGGCTTGCATATACGCCTCTGATCTTAAGCTGGTTGGTTGTATGATTACAAGTCACATTGTCCTCCTCTGCACACTTCATGCACAGGGGAAACATGAGCTTGTGGTCTATAACGACGGGTAAGATCGGCATCCATAAATCGCGAGGGGGGGAGCACGTCTACGAAAGAACGACCGAAATAGTTCTTATTCAAATTTGCTGAGAACTCTTCGATGTTGGGCAGGGCTGGTCCTACCAGTTTTTTAGGTGCGCCTACGGGGTACGGATTGTTCTTCATCACGTAGGGAGGGGTATAAAGACCAGAAGTCGTAGTAATGAAGTTTCACGCCCTCCGTACGCGGAAAGTATAGCTTGTAGGAATTTGTACGCACTCCGAACAAGCTATCACCACATTTGAGAGGATTCAGCACTATTGAATGCTTGATCGTGTTTATCTCTTCACGGAACTGTCCATCTGTTTCCATGTGTGCATCATACTCATGCTCCCACAAGATCTTGTGAGTAAACTGGGTGCCTATAAGCTGATCGCGAGTGCGGGTCCATGCAAGACTGTCGGCAGGAGATCTACCGTGGATATCTCCTACGATCCCGCACTCAGGACGGCAGCATCCGTGCCACCAATAGCCGTTAAAGGAGTACACAGTCTTCTCACCAGTGGCACGTTTTCGCTTAGACCATCGACCCATCGACACGACCATTAACCTTAATGGGTACTTCCCCCGTGTTGCGGGCATGCTTTATGTATACAGTATACACTTGTCTCCTGCTGAATGTGTATGAGTCAGAAAATAGCGTTGTGCCCATAACTGCGAGGGTTGTTTCTGTGAATGACGGCTAAGGTGTCTTTAGGCATGAAATTGTTCTTGAACACCGTAAAGCACAATGAGGCGATCGTGATTGCAACTTGCACGGATCGCGTTTGAAATTATCTATGTACATCCTTCTAAAGGTCTGGAAACATACTCTAAGCACGCGCACATCATTCACGCAATAACGCTCACATTCATCAACTATATTCTAAGGATTAGATTCATTAAAACTGTTATAGTAGCGGTCAAAATCTTCACGTTCACCTGTACTCATAGAGTCACAGTTCAAATGTTTGGGTGGAGGTAGTCCAACGTAATTTAAAGTATCGCTAGTCAGGAAAGTGTAAGGGAAATACCCTTTTGAAACTTCGGCGGCTAAGCCCATTACCTTGGGTAGCTTTGCTATGTTACAAGGTGTGAATAATAAAGTGTATTTAAACTGTACATTACCTCTTATTTGCATCTGTATAAGTTTGTTTCCTCTTCTTAAGGGCTCACCTGTAAATATCTCAGATGAATCGTGCTCAAGCAGTTCCGTATAAAGGAAATGTGTGTCAAATTTTGCCCCGTTATGGGCAAGAATATACACAGTCATTTTTTTTTTAACTTGTCCGCTAACTTGACAATATAGGACACAAAGAGTTTCACGGGACTATCGTGTGCAATCGTTTTAAAAACGTTTGTCCGTTTACCACACTTGCGATACTCATCACACTCGACTTCCATGCACTCATCGCAGATGTCTGGCTTACACGTAGATGTTGGATAACCTCTTTGGTTTCAGTAACCGTGTATGTTTCTACATCGTAGTACACAGTTATACAAGGTCTATTTTTAGGCTTAGCATCTTTCATATAACAAACATGCTTTACTCCATTTTCATGCACGTGCCAATTGACTTATGGAGCTCAAATCAGTTATTATTGAAAAATGTGTGTCTGCATACATTACAGTCCCTCTTCTCAGCTTCAACCACACGGCTTTCACATTTGGAGCTTTTACATTGCGCACATACCATGTGGCAATTCTTACAATATTTCACTATATCATCCGCAAACTCGAGACGTTCCTTACACAAATCATGATGCCTTCCATATTTTCGACTTTTATCATAACTCGCGTAAAGGACCCTTATATTATGGATGGGTAGATACGTTGTACTTGACAGCCCTAAAATAAGTAGGGGTCTTGTACGATCTCTCACACTGATTTTAAAAATATACACGGTCCTACGACGATCACCCATTCCAAATACAACTATACGAAAATTTATTTCCTGCTCTACCCTTCTCAACTCTTCAGGGCCTATATTACAATCAAACTCAAGCTTGGAATCTAAAGCCAGTTTAAGAGCACGCTGCACAACCGTAGGCAACCAAATTTTTTGGGCCCGTGTATTTAGCACAGTAAACATACGGGCCGAGACTAATGCTATAAAGCCGCAACCACGATCGCTCTTTATATGACGTCTGTAAATAGCCTGAAAATTGAAGTTAAGAGTATAAGGTGTGGCACTATGACCTGCAACACGAAACACACGGTAAATATCTACCGTGAAGTTGTCCATATTGAAGGCTGTACTACTTTGAGAGGCCTGCATTATACGGCCTAATATATACTCTATATCTACAGCTGCCAAGCGTCTGAATTGTATTACTACACAAAAATCATCTACATCCCCGTCATCTGACCCGAACCCAAAGGACAGCCGCGTCCTGACTTCACGTTCGTCGCTGTTCTGAAGGGCAAACTCCACAATACGTTCAACTAGTCAGTGCTGGGGTTGGGGTGGCGGTGCGCACCAACTCGAATGTTATACCTTCCTCTACAGCACGAGAAGTAGGAATAAGGGGGTACATCTTTATTCGAGGAAGGTACTAGTGTGAGGGTTGTGTCTTAAGACGTAGAGGGTTGGGGCTCTATTACTGGGGGTCTAACAATCCGCGCACTCTTGACACGCTTTATACCTGACGTGGAAGGTTCTTCATCATGCTTCCGCTTTGAATTGTCGCGTGGTGGTGTTATTGTGTCGCTGGTGAGGGCTCATCAGCTGGCATGGAGTTTGTGACCACAACTACACCATCAGCGGGATCGCCTGTAATATCGATGATGGGACATGATGCTGTACCTCATCGTCATTCACGGTTCTGTGGAAGAAGAGGAAAAACAAGACTGTAGAATATAAGAAACACCACTTAAATTTGTATAATATTTTGTAAATGACCCACTTAGGGGTATGACGTGTTTATGCTTAAAATCATTAAAGATAAGAGGGAGATGTTCTCAAAATTTGTGCATAAAGTTATATGGTGCTATTCGACGTACCAGTCAGTATTCAACGAGTACCAAGATGATATTTTGTTCCACAAAGGTGTATATGACGTTAATTTGTTAAAGGGAAATGAACATACAGTCATTATAATTGACGATCTCATGTTAGAAATGGATAAAACGTTTGCCGAGAAATTTACAGTATTCTATCACCATCTTAATATAAGCGTGTTCTTCATCAATCTGAATCTATTTTTCAAAAATAAATACATGCGCGATGTGTCCTTAAATACAAAATATGTAGTCTTATTTGCGCAATGTACAGATGTGTCACAAATTGGGGTACTAGCCAATCAAATGTTCCCGAATCAGCGTAAGGAGTTTTTGGAAGTTTATAAAGAAGCTACAAGTCAGCGTTATGGATATTTGCTTTGTTACCTTCATCCGCGAAACACGTTTAGGGTGCTTCTAAGAACGAATATATTTCCAAACGAGCCTAAAACGGTGTATATCCCAGAATGACAAAGAGGCTAAAGAAATACCATGAATTAATAAAAATCTATCATCGACTGCCCCGGGCAATGCAACAGATGTTTGTTAAAAATATCGACTCTGACTTTTTAAAATGTATCTGTGAAATCTGTTTTAACCTTATAAATTGCAATGCATCAATAAAACCCCCTCAGAAGGCTCGCCTACGCCGTTACAAGAACATAATAGGTACACTTGCTCGTAAGTCATATTGTGGCGAAGAAAATACGAATTATTGTACAGAGAGGGGGTCCTTTACGAACTAGATTAATATAATGAAGAAAGTGGTAGTGATTCCACTCGAGGTGTATGCTTCACTGTAAAGCTCAAAGAATCCAGACACCTGATGAGAAAAGAATCTTATACCAAGAAGCTCAGCAGAAATTTCTTCAAGAGTACGAAAATTATAAGAATCCTACAAAGATCCCCGTGGTTATTAGGAACAGCCCGGACAACGGTGAGCATGGCGACATAGGACCTGGGCCGACGATAGAGCTGACCAATCAAAGAATAACGGGTCGGCCCTACAACATATCGAGCATGTATTAAAAAGCACCCTCCCACATACGTTCATTGAGGAATAAAGGTTTGTCTTTATAATCTATTGAATGAGGACCCCGCCATACAATGGACCGATACAGGTGAGATCATTGTGGAAGGAGCAAAGGTACAGGAATCGAATATCGTAGACATCGTCCATGATCTGGTGAGAAAGTGAGATAGGCCCTCACCACCAGGATGGAAGCATATTAAAGCAAGACTACAACAAATAAATGTTCCCAAAACATTGATAGGAAATCTGAACAGGTTAAAAAACTTGGAAAATGCCTCGCATGTGCCACAACTGAGAACGCCATCACCCCTAGCGGTACCACCTCTGAAGAGGCGAAAGAAGAAGCCAAACAACAACAACGGTCAACCCTCTCCACGTGCCTCTAAAATACGCAAATGGTTAACATATTAAGACGTTATTATGACATTTCTAGCCCAGCCTCCTACGGAGGCGTTGGTAGACTGAACAGAAGTGTTTACAATGATGGAGTACGGAAAAAAGATGTTGAGAGGTTTTTGCGGGAGCAGGAAGCTTAGACACTTCATAAGCCTGTCAGAAAAAGGTTTAAAACAGCCAAGACAACAGCGGCATCGATTGACTCTATTTGGTAAGCAGATTTAACAGACATGCAAAGATATTCAGTGTATAACGATGGTTACCGCTACATCCTATTCATAACACTGGTCTGCGTTTGAAATTTTTTTTTCTGAGGTCAAGGTTTTTTTAGTTGTTCTTTTATAATTTTTGCATGCTGAATTAAAAAATGTAACTCATTTTGCTCAATCAGGTCAGGTTTTTATGCTATCTCAATTTAAAAAAAATAGATAATTCGAAAATAATCGTTATGAAATTAGCAAGTTTATTTTTTAAAACGGACTTAAATTGACAGAAAATGTACAAAGTATATAAAAAATGGTACACGAGTACAGTTAATGTGGACGAAAGGGCTTTCTCAAAAACTTTCGTCTGTGTTCCACAGCTGGAACGTCTCTCTTGAGGCACCAGCAGTAGTCCGCGAGCATGTTCACATCCCAGCGGCCCTGATACCTCTTTTCCATCACTCGAATATCCTGGTGGAAGCGCTCTCCTTGCTCCTCGCTGACATCACCGCAGTTGTCCGGAAAGTAGTCTAAATGCGAGCTGAGAAAATGCATCTTTATGGACATACGTGCACCAAGAGCCTGGAAGCTCTGCAGGAGCTCCTCGACAACACGTTCGTACTCTGGACTTCGGTGGTTGCCCAGAAAATTCGTGACAATGGACTTGAATGCGAGCCAGGCATTGATCTCATTGTCCTCCAGACTTTCGTCGAATTGAGCATCTTTCATTAGCTCCCTGGAGCTAACAAACGATTTTCGCGAAGACGTGACCCTAGCAACTGAGCAGATTCTTTGGACAAGCACAAATCTCTTGTCAAATCGTTCAACTCAGCTTGGCTCAAGAGTTTGGGTTGACTTGTCTCGGCAGTAGGTTGGTATGTACCAGATATGTCACCGTCATCCATTTCTTCATCTGAGTCGGACGACGAATCAAAGTTGTCGGGCGGTGTTGGAATTGGAATTTCTGGTCCAGGCACTGGCTTTATGGCAGATGGCACGTCTGGATACTTTACGTGTTGCTTGTTTTTTCGATTTATGCCTGAAAGGAAACAGATAAAGACAGATAAAGATAAGATAAAGACATATCTCATATATTATCAGGCATATTTTTGTAAGTATAAAATGAAATTCATACTAAATTCATACTAACTTACCTTGTAGGTTTGTCATACAGAAATAACAGTCAGTAGTATGATCTCTTCCTTCCCTCCACACCATTGGGACACCAAAAGGTAGACACTCTACCTTCTTGTGGCTCCAGAGCCGCAAACTTTCAACGCACGTTTTGCAGCATATGTGAGGGGCAAAGGCTTTGTCCTGGTCACCAAGTTTAACTCCAAAGTAGGCGTGATAGCTTTTCCTCACAAAATGTGTGATGTTTGACTGCCGGTCTGACATAATGACTTTACCACAGATGTAGCAGAACCTGTTTGGGTCATTCTTGCACATTCTATTCATGCTAAAAAACAGTAATGACAATCGTAATTAGAAATAAGTTGTGTCTGTTTATTATGTATAGCTTGGCTAACACTTGGCTAAAATGTAAGTCTGTTTTAAAAAAATAAACTTGCTCATTTCATAACGATTATTTTCGAATTATCTAATTTTTTTAAAATTGAGATAGCATAAAAACCGGACCTGATTGAGCAAAATGAGTTACATTTTTGAATTCAGCATGCAAAACTTATAAAAGAACAACTAAAAAAACCTTGACCTCAAAAATGACGCAGACCAGTGTAATAGATGTATTCTCTAGATATCTGTGGTTAATTCCTCTGAAAAACAAATCGCCTGAAACAGTTGCTGAAGCTACCAAAACGTTGATGTTGAAAGAAAACAGGGTTCCTGGCTATTTTTGTACGGATATTGGGAAATAATTTATAGGTCGAGCTTTTCAGAACATGCTGACAGAGTTTAATATCAACTACTACACTACCAATTCTATACATAAGGCCTCTTTAGCTGAAAGAGTTCAACGTACCATACAGGAAAGCATGCACCACTATTTTACACATAAAAACACATACAGATATATAGACATTCTGGAATCATTGGGCTCATCATACAACCGCTCACACCATCGCACGATTGGGACAACACCTAACGAGATTTTAGAAAGAGATACACGCACAGAGCCTGTGGTAGAACACCGCCACACTCTGCGCGTTTCAAAATCAATGATTATGTAAGGCTGTCGCGTTCGGGAAATAAATTCGCGAAGGGATTTGAGCAAGGTTGGACATGTGAGATTTTTAAAGTTATGGCTATGAGACCTAAAGGCGAGATAATGCTGTATTACGTTGAATATTTGAATGGGGAAGAAATCGCAGGAGGCTTTTACCGCGAGTTGCAGAAAGTAACATTTAATTTAGGAAAAAGTGTGTTTAAAATTGAAAATATTTTAGGAAGCAAAGGCTCAGGAAAGAGAAAAATTTACCTGGTGAAATGGCTAGGGCACCCAGAAAGCTTTAACACCTCTATAAAAGCTGATGCAATAATGAAGCTTAAATAGTAAGCAACATGGAGCCTAATCATTTCTACGTCACACTACCGTCCTCTTCTTCTCTGTCTGTACATCCTAACAACACCCTGGCCAACTCTGTAACAGAACTCCATGGGCCCACTGAATTGGGTCATGATTCGTATGAGGTGGGGATATGCGAAATTCACCTCTTTTTAAATATTGATTATAAAGAACCGATTTTTACGATTCTTAGAGACCTTGATGAGTGTGAAAAAGCCGGGGTAACTCGAGATGAAACCATACGTATCGCTCAGATTGGGAATGCACGGTATTATAGTACAGTAGTAACACTAGGTCCGGGCCGTTATAGTGCGGCTGAAAATGTTGTGAGAAACTTAAACGTTAGTTTAAAAAGCTCAAATCTTACGGTTGATTTAGTATACGAAATCGTAAACAAAGAAAACCAAGCACATACTCTGATCCTAAAATGACATGCGAACAGAAATATTAAAGACAAAGGGTTGTTCAAAATTATAACCGAGGGGCGATATCGATCAGCCTTCCAAAGAGATATCTTTCACGAGGTACAATATGACTTGTCCAGCGTAATGTATCAGATGAAATTGGAGAAATTTGCTTGATGGCTATACACCCGCAAACATGTGCTATATTTACAGCAATATAGTGGAGCACCAGTTTGTTGGGAATACCCAGGCACGCCTGCTGCGCATCGCGCATATCCCCAACCATGGAGGGAAGAGCTTGAGTATTACATATGACAGGCCCTATTATGTGAATGTCGCAGCTAATCTAATAACCAGTATCTCAATATATATATAAGAACGATTGAGGGACAAAATTTCCCACTCGGTGATGGGAGCTTAACAGTGAAGCTGCACTTTCGACGCACTGAGTTATAATGGACACAAAACCTTCCACAGTCTATCGAGGTGTAAGATACCATCGTGGTAGTGGGCTTGGGTCCATTTTTTCAACCATACTACGTACGGTCGTCCCCTTGCTGAAGAGGGGTGCCAGATATCTCGGGAGGAAAGTGCTACAATCAGGTCTTAATACGACAGAAGACATATTGGCCGGGGCTAAACTTAAAGAAGCTCTAAAAAAACACTTAAAGCGTACACGGGACGAAATCATCATAGATGCAAAGAGAAAAATGTGTGGTGGTGGGAAGAAGAAGAAGAGGCCTGTGCGGAGGAAGGGATTACCAGCACGTAGCGTTAAACGTAAAAGGACATCAATAAAGAAGTGTTCTAAGTGCCTGAAACCTATGGTTGACCATTTTTTTGACTGATATAAGCTAAGGACATTGATCTCATCAATCATAGCCTGTTTACTACTGATCGAGAGAGGTGGCACTATTTCTGACTCGTCATGGCACGCTTCATCCATCCGTGTAGTTCACAATGTTGTAAATCAGAGCTGTCCCTCTTGGACATGCCCCCAACTGAAGTTTCTATTGAGCACAGTGAGCACAGTGACTTTATTGTAATTAATCCGTTAAACACAATTAGTTCCCACGAGTGCTCCTATAGAATTCGTGATACCCAGCTCAGGCCCTTACTTTTTTTATCCAAGCTGTGTGCACATGAACGCTAAACTACGTATAGCCCATTCTGATGGAACGGACTGCGATGAGAAATATGCTGTATACCCTGAAACAAACTTTCTGCACTCCATATTCAACCAGTGTGATGTATATTTAAATCAGGTGACCATATCAGCAGGAACGGGGTACTATCAACTACGAACCTATCTGGAAAATGTGCTGAACTTTTCCAAAGAAGCGAAAAATACCTTTATAACTGCCGAAGACTATTATCAGACTAAAGACGAAAGTAGTATAAAGGACAAATTTTAAAATTTTAAAAAGAAGATATACGAGTGTTTTGGACGCCTGCATACAGAATTCACATTCCAAGAGAAGTTGCTTGTGAATGGGGTGGATATGGAAATAAAGCTCACCTGCACGAATCCCGAGATTTGTTTAAATCTAGGGGCTGATCAAGAAGAGTGTGCAAAGCCCGTTGTGATTCATATTATGGAAACATAGCTTCGCGTACGCCGTGTGAAATTAAGTTCGCTTAAAGAAACAGAAATTGAGAAAAATTTACTAAATGCCACAGTAAAATGACCAATTAATAGAGTACAGATCAAACTATACACAGTGCCAGTAGGGTTGGCCTCGAAACAGATAGAAAACGTGGCCCTGGGAGTTCTACCTAAATGGATATTAATTGGAATGCAGGAACACTTCGGTGAATGGAAAATATAAAAAGAATGCCTTTAAATTCGAGAATTTCGGCCTTAAAAATATAAATCTATACTTCAATGGCGTTGCGTTGGGCGGGGCTATGGATACGGATTATTCATCAGACGCTGTGTTCCCGCTTTGCGCGAGAGCAGATAGTAATCTGGCCCATATTGCAGGTGCTTGTGATGAGTTTGAGAGTGGGGTAACGCAGAGAGAATTCAACGATCAATTTAATCTTTATCAATTTGACATCACACCTGACTTATCTGCTAGTGTAAATACACACTTAAGTCCACAACAGAGTGGAAATATCTTAGATTGGAATTCGCAAAGCTAATAGACGCGTCTATTAGTGTACTAGTATACCTCTAGTCACAAGCCCTAATAGAAGTTGACAGATTTAGGGGCGTTGTCACTGACTTTTAAAATAGACTCGAATACAATTCAGAGAGTAATGAAAAGTGAACGAATCACGCGCTCCAAATTTATCGATGTGTTTGCGAAGAATGAAACATTGAAATTGCCAACTACGAGAGAATGTGGTGGTCTTATTGTTGTTGTTGTTGTTTAGCCGATCAACCCACCCTGATCGAGCAAGCCGGCAAAAGCAGGTAACCGATCGCCCTCTTCGGAGTGGACCAGAGGTTCAGCGCACTAGTGATGTTGTGTTGTGTTCGTTGTTGTGCTAGAGCGGTACAGTCTGTCATAATGTGTTCAATTGTTTGTGGTGTGTCGTGGCACAGGTGGCAGGTGTCGTCTGTGGAGTTGTCTAGTCTGTGTTTATATGTTAGTAAGTTGGGGTGATGTCCACATCGGAATCGTGCTAAGTTAACTCGATCCGATCTGCTCAGGCTGATCTCTGACCTGTTAATGGGTGGCGGCTTTGCACATAGGACCGCATTCGAACCGATCGTGTCAGTGCTTTGTGGGTTAGGTGTGTGTGTATGTGTTTTCTGTACTGTGTGATGTCTGTGGGGCGTGGTATGGAATGGAGTATTTGGTTATAATGTCTCTCTGGTGTTACCTTAATGGTGCGAGGTGTCGGTGCGTGATTGTACATGTAGTGGCAAGGGTGTTGTGGGTTAGTTGTCGCTGCTGCCATGAATTGTGTTCCCCTCATGTCTAAATGTTCCCTAACTTTCAGTATTTTTGTTTCTGTGTGCAGGTGTTCTATTGGTGTTGTTTGAGTGCATCCTGTAATGATACGAAGTGCGTTGTTTTGTATTGTCTGTAAGGTGTTTATGTGTGTGTTTGAGATAATGGGTGCCCAGCATGGGCTAGCATAGTCCATAACTGAGCGAATATATTGTTTGTATATGAGTGATGTTGTTTCCTGCTGGTGTCCAAAGTTTGTGCCTGTTAGTACCCTAAGCGTGTTAAGTCTTGACGTACATTTGTTTTTAATATCCTGAATGTGGTTTGCAAAAGATAATGATGTGTTGTATGTGACCCCAAGTATTTTGGTCCTGTGAGTGTGTGGAATGTTGATGTTGTTTAGTGTAAGCTGTGGAATTAACTGGTGTTCTTTTGTATTGCTTGTGAGCAAGGTGATGGTTGATTTTGTGGGCGCTACTTTGAGTCTATTGTGTGTGAGCCAGTCTTGTATACTGTTTATGTATGTTTGTAGGTTATTTGTAGCGGTGTCGATGTTGTTGTGGGTGGATGTTAGAGTGATGTCATCTGCATATGATGATAATGTAAGCTTGTTAGCTATGGGTGTTGGAATGTCATGCATGTATAAGTTGAACAGTGTTGGTGAGAGAACAGAGCCTTGAGGGACCCCGTTCGGAAAAAGCTTGTTTTTGGATGACTTGCCATTAAATGTGACATGTGAGTATCTTCCTGAAAGATAGTTGCTCAGCCACCTTTTGGTGTTATTGTGCAGGTTTGTGTTGAGTATTTTGTTTATGAGAGGGAAGCGTGGGATAGCATCAAATGCTTTACTAATGTCTATTGTTGCTAATAGTGTACGTTGAGCTGGTCGTCTGGAGTTGATGCCATCCATGATGTGCTGCGTGAGGTTAGTGAGTAATGTCGTGGTTGAGTGGTGAGGTCTGAATCCATGTTGAGTAGGCGATAGTGGAATGTGTGGGTTGGTGATTTGTAAGATTAGTCTTTCTGTTACTTTGGAAGGTGTGCATAGTAAAGTAATGGGTCTATAGGAAGCTGGTTCTGTTGGATTTTTGTTTGGTTTGAGTAGTGTAATAATTTTACCTTGTTTCCATATGTCAGGAATAATACAGTGGTGGTATGAATATGTGCTGATATTTGTGAGAGCTAGTATTCCTTATGGGCCCAAGTGTTTAAGGTGTATGTTAGATATGTTGTCTGGTCCAGTAGCCTTCGAATTCTTAATGTTTTTGATGATCTTGGTGGTCTGGTCTGTATTGAAGGGTGTAATGGTTGTGTCGAGTCTGTTGGTTTTCTTGTGTCTGGCTGTTTGTCTGTCTGTATGTTTCTGGTTGTTGTCTCTGTTTAAGTGACTTATCTTTGCGTAGTGATTAACTAGAATGTTAGCTTGTTGTGTGTATGTTGATATATTATTTTGGCTGCGACAGATAGCCGCGTGTGAGGTGTGAATGCCGCTGTTAGAGTGGCTAATGCCGTTTATAGTCTTGTATAGCCTGGATGTATCTGTGGAGTGGTTTAATGTTGTTATGAATTCCCTGAATGTTTCTGTTTGTTTTTCTTTGTTTGTTGTTTATTTCTGTGTTGAGCTGTTGTATCTGCTGTTTTATGGCTTCTGTGTGTAGGGTTTGTGTGTTATATTTGAGGTTGTTACGTTGCCTTATAAGGTGGGCTATTTCTCTAGTGTAATTTGGGTTGTATTTCTTAATGTTGCCCTTCGGTATGTATTTGTTTGCATTATTGATGATCTGATTAAATGTCTTGAATGTTGTATTGATGTTTATGATGGGTGTGCTGTTTAATGTTCCTCAGTCTGTATTTTGAACTGTTCCCAATCAGCTTTCTTGTAATTTCTGTAAGTGTGCCTAAAGCTGTTGGGGCAGAGTGTAGAATGTGTTGTAATGATGATGGGCAGGTGGTCTGATGATAGTTGTTTTTCTGTTCTCCATTGTGTATGTGTTGCTAGTGAGGGGGAACAGAACGTTATGTCTGGGGAGGAGTTTGAGTATCCTGCTTGATGTGGCATGTGTGTATGTTCTTCTGTATTGTTAAGAATGAAGAGTCTCTTTAGTTGTGTGGCTATGTTGGCGCATCTGGTGTTGCTTTGGTTGTGCAGGTACCAACTACTGTCTTTGGCGTTGAAGTCTCCTCCTAAGATGACATTAGTGAGAGAGGCCAGATTGTGTAACTGTGGATTGTAATTGGCTGGCACCTGAGGTGAACTATATGGTGGGATGTAAATGTTGATTAGTGTGGTGTTGTGTTTTGCGCGTGTTTTAATGTTAACTGCCTGTATTTCTATCGTGTTATCTGCTTGGATTGTGTTTGTAATGTTTTGGGTAGCATCAGTGTAGCTAATGCTTTTACGTATGTAAGTGATGAGTCCACCCCCGTTACCCCCAGTACGATCTTGACGGATCGCCGTGAAGTCAGGGATGGTGGGTGAATACCGATGTTATTGGTGGTGAAGGGATTCAGCAGATAGTTATCTACTTTAAAATAGGAACCGCCTGTATTATTTTAATTCACTCGGGAATCATCCATGGAATGACGTTATTATTGTAAAATTTCTCGAACAGTTACACATTCCCCAAATTTTCTGGAATCCCTATCGACTCCAGGGATACTTTAGTAACGTATGTGGTATATATTGCCTTTCATTTCTCATGCACATGTCACGTGGAAAGGAATTTATGAATTTTTAAAAATTATTCGACACGTGTCACACTCACCGAAACGACGAAATGGTATACAGACATAAAAAAAGGCTCCGGTTTGTTCGCACTCGATGTGTTGTATGTTTTTCTCGTATATATAAAGTGAATATTTGCATCAGTATTGTTTCCACTAATATTAGTTTCGTATTCAGTAGCTTATTTAAAATGTAATAGAAACTAATTCTGTAACTAATTTAAGATGGATATAAAAAATTTTACTATTTTATAAAACATGATTTCTATCATTTAATAAATTGATGAAAATACATTAAGTCTTCTTCTACCCGAAACACATGAAACAGAAAAAAGCTCTTACCCGAAACATAAGATAAAGAAAAAAGCTGATATTTCGTTGATGTGGCAATCGCTGGGTTGAGTGCGCGGCAAAATTTCTACCTCCGTATTCAGGTCCACGACATGCGTTTCTTTAGTGCTATCACGAAAAGGTTGTGTAACACGAGACAAGTCCTCATCGGACTTTAAAATAGAAAGGATAATTTTAAATTAATTTGATTAGGTCATACATTTTTCTGAATCTTTTTAATAAAAACACATTTGCTTTTCATAAAAACATGTAAAGTGTGTATATATATATATATATATACAGGGCGTCCCAAAAAAATGTATACACACTTTAAATAATTATAAAGGCAGTGTTTATTAAAATACATTTCATTTTCAAAATGTAATAGAATCTACAGACATTATTTAATTGTTTTGTCAACGCCTGTTTTCAAACCGACGTCCGTTCTGGTCCAGGCACTGCTGATAACGCGAAGCAATGGAATCGCAAACATCACGAAACATTTCGTTTGGTATTTGTGTGCATTCTCGTTCAATGGCTGCTCTCAATTCAGCGACTGTTGCAGGTTGTATAGCGTAGACTTTGTCTTTTAAGTATCCCCATAAAAAAAGTCTAGTGGTGTGAGGTCTGGTGAACGCGGAGGGTATTCTACGAAACCCCTTCGTCCAATCCACATCCACATCGTGCCATGTACCACTCGCAATACTCCACTCTTCGGTCCGGATCATCTTCATTAATAGCATGGACTAATCTTGGAATGTAACTTTTCCATTGACAGCGCTTCAAAATGCGTTGGACAGACGATTCTGAAATTCCTACCTCACGACTCGCTTGCCGCACAGATTTTCTTGGACTTTGGTGATACGTTTCCAGTACTCTTTCTTGCTTTGTGGGGCTTGTCGATGTCCGTGGTCTTCCGGAACGCTTCTTGTGGACATTCTGAACAGTTCCATCGGCTTCAAACTTATCTCTAATTCGAGTGATGGTAAGTCGCGTTGGTGGATCTGTTTGAAACTCCCTCCTAAACTGTCTTTGCACTTCAACTGCGTTTTCACACTTCCAGTAGCATTTTAGAATGAATTTCCTTTGTTCAAAGCTTAGTCTGACTGCCATTATTAATTCTAATGGGTTTAACTTGGAAAGAAAGAAACATCAATTGAGCTATCAGCTGTTAAAGTGTGTATACATTTTTTTGGGACGCCCTGTATATATATATGGGAAGAAAGTTACAATGTGAAGTATCAAATATCTTCGAACCGCTCAGAGAAGTTTGACCCCTTTACGAGAAAATGCCGAACTTTATATTTCAAATGAATTTATTATGGAATTTTATAAAGGGGTTTTGATTGTTATAAGATAAAAAAATTCAACGAATTTTGATGAATAGAAATATCAAAACAGGACTTTACCATAATATTAATTATTAATTACTAATGGAAACTAATCTATAATTAAAAATTGAGGATAACTGCTATTTTGATGAAACATTTTACAACAAAATGTAATGAGATGAAAATGTATTATTACAGTCAATCCATATATGTATATATATATATATATATATATATGAAATAATCACGAAGGAAACAGAATTGTGCTCAAGAGCTTTCAGCTAATAACATCTTCAGGAATACTTAAATAAATAACAAGTTCGCGACTAAATTTAGGCCACAAAAAAATAAAATTATAGGTACATAAATTTTTATACTCACATTTCAACTGCAATCCCTTGCGCCGGGACGTATGGAGCGTCATTGCAAATGTCATCAACGGTTTGCGTTGAAAATAATCCGTCCCGATCGTTTGCGTTAAAAAGACTAATTGCAGCCACCGCGGCAGTGTCTCCATCTTCATATAAAGCCGGTAAACTGTAAAGTTGTTGTGACTGACTCATGATGCGTGTGTTTATTCACTGGTGAAAATAACTGATGTGAGTTGCAGCTGAAAATACTCACTTTTATATGCATGATTCCCAATTGTAAGCACCACCCTCCAGAAGACTAATAGGCGGTTCGTAAGTTTGCTGATTGGTTGTCAATGTAACTGGGCGGACTATGTTAAATGTGTGCTCCAATCAGCTGTCGTAATACCGATATAACGCAACCACGCTTTGGGCATTGGTCATGATTGGTTACCTTCACGAATAATGAAGGTGTGTCTCTATCAGATTTGGCTTATTCTCGCCGCAGATTTATTTTCAATGCTCACATCTCAAGGTGAATGCGTATATTCCCCACTCGCACGCTCTGTCACGGTGCCCTCAGATATTTCCCATTATTATATAAGATTTTTATTTTCCATTATTATATAAGATTTGAAATATTTCCACAACGTTAATATCATTACAGCCATGTCAAGAATTTTTGTTCAGAAGATGTGTGTGAATACTTTATTTGTGCTTATTTGATTGCATTTGTACTATTATAATCCTCTCTATATTTCTAATTTATGTAATTTGATTATATTAATAAATAAAAACAAACGTCGGTCTCTTTGCACTCATACGACTCACAGCTTCATCCTCAGATTTCCCATAAGGACATGGGTTAGGTTAGGTTAAGTTACATTGGTTATGGAATCCGAACCATGGATCGCTACATCATCTGGAGACGGTTTCCCGTCCAACTACTACCCACACCTAACGTCGCTTAACATCACTGATCCAACGGGGAGCTGTGTTAGAACGAGGCCACAAAGCATGTGAAATACATATACTAAATATTGTACATTATGCAGTTAATTAGTATTTTTTGTTTTTAGAAATATAATTTCGAAGTGACGTATAACATATTGGAAGCATTCGTGAATTTAAAATAAATAAAGAGGTTTATATTGTCCGTTTCTTTGCACTCATACTTCTCACAGCTTCATCCTCAACTTTCCCATTTTGGACATGAGTTAGGTTAGGTTAAGTTACATTGACTATGTAATCCGAACCATGGATCGCTACATCATCTGGACACGGTCTCCTGTCCAACTACTACTCAGACCTAGGTTAGATTAAGTTAGGTTCCTAAGAAAGACCAGACCTAGGGACAATATATATAAATCTTCATAAACCATTAGTTAGAGAAAGGTACTTTTTTAGACTAGATTGTCCTTGTATTCTTTCTTAGGCTTTTAGGCTAGGTTAGGTTAAGTTCCTAAGAAAGACCAGACCTAGAGACAATCTCTATCTATAAATCTTCATAAACCATTAGTTAGAGAAAGGTACTTTTTAGGCTAGATTGTCCTTATATTCTTTCTTAGGCTTCTAGGCTAGGTTAGGTTAGGATCCAGTTACAAGAAGAATCTATGGTCTGAACCGCGGTCACTACATCAAGATGAGTAGGACAGAATAAATTATATATATATATATATATATATATATATATATATATATATATATATATATATATATGAAGGAGTTACAAGGAGAATCTATGGACCAAATGAATTACTCTCTCAATACTGATTTTAATAGTATATACAGGATGAGTAAAAAAAGTTACCCCTTAGAGATAAACTGTCATATTAAAAAAAGTAAGGGGACTAGAGGTTCCAAACTTCATAGACATTTACCTTAGCATGTTGTTCGTCTTCATCAAGAAGTTACTGATGTGTCCCCCTTCCTGCTCAACGCAGGCCGCCAAAAGTGGACGCCACTGATCAATACACCTGTTTACATATCGTCGAGACACCTTCTCCCATCCGAGCAGAATTCTTTCGAGTAGTTCATCTGTGACTCTTATATTGGTACCAGGGATGTAAACTTTGGACTTCAGAGCTTCCCAAACAACATAATCTAGTGGTGAAAGATCGGGGCTACTAGCCGGCCATATATTGGATTCGATAAATCCGGTGTTTCGTTCTCAAGGAATGTGACAGTTTGGCGTACTCTGTGAGCAGGGGTTCCATCTTGTTGAAAAGTATATCTTTCACTCTATCTAACTGATATTCAACGAATTAGTGACCCCTTAGAGGTAAACTGTCATATTAAAAAAAGTGAGGGGACTAGAGCTCCCAAAGTTCATAGATGCTTATCTTAGCATGTTGTTCGTCTTAATTGAGAAGTTGCTCGATGTGTCCCCCTTCTTGCTCAACGCAGACCTCCAAACATATATACACCCTGTATATACGGATGGGTACGATTCTTTATGCAATAAAAGAAATATTCTTTCTCTTACAAAAATTTTAGTTATCTTTTATTTTTCAAGTATCTTAAAGATAATTTGAGTCTTTCGAATATTTTTTTTATTAAAACTCGCGAGGTATTGCTCCGTAGGAAACAGAGAGTTCCTTGTGTTTTGCTTATATAAAATGAATAGATATTGTAAAACTTGTAGAAAACTACAGAGCATTATGTTATTGGCAACGATTCATTTATTTTATAGGTAAAAAGTTTTCACTTTAAGATTATTTGTTTACTTGCTTGCTTGCTTTCGTGCTTCCTCTGCCTTAAATAATTCAACCTAGTATATCTTCTGCATATTATTAAGCATATTTTCAAATGGGAAGTTGGCTAAAATTTGGAAAACTGTTCACTCACTTCCGCCCGAATTGTTCATTCTGACGAAGGTCAAGCTTTTCACTCCACCTTAGACCTACAGTTTAACGTGCAATCCGCCCCACCAACAGCCCAGCATCTTAACCACTAGGCCACCCAGGGTACCCATTTATCTACCAACCACTTTCTGTATTGTGTGGAAGGATAAACAGCTGGGTTTTGCTGCGCGCCGGCTGCCGTCAGTGGGTCTCGAACCCGGGCCGATGGATTCGTAGTCAGCGACGCTAACCACTACACCACCGAGGCGTATATATATATATATATATATATATAATATATATATATAAATGTGTATATATATATATATCGTTTAAAGTGTGTATTAGTATTTTTGCTTGTATATTTATTTTCTGTCATTTGTTTTTCGTTCAATGTCTGTTATTGGATTTTATCTCGTATTTATTTTTTTTCTCAGATGGTATGGATTTACACGACGAGTTTTAATAAATAAATAATTAAAATAAATGGTGCTCTCTGGCAACCCTCTATATATAAATAAATAAATTTAATAACCGGCAACTATTCCATATATAAAAAAATAAATTCAATAACTGGCAACCCCCTCTAAGCATTGAGAGCAGCTTTCTCTTACCTCTAATAAATAAATAAATATTTAAAATAGTGCTCTCTGGCAACCGCTCCATATATAAAAAATTAAAATAACTAACTCATTTATTTTATAGGTAAAAACTTTTCACTTTAAGATTATTTGTTTGCTTGCTTGCTTGCTTTCGTGCTTCCTCTGCCTTAAATAATTCAACCTAGTATATCTTCTGCATATTATTAAGCATATTTTCAAATGGGAAGTTGGCTAAAATTTGGAAAACTGTTCACTCACTTCAAAGAGACGGGGAGTTTGTTAAAATTTTATTATTTAATATAAATGAGTACATAGATTTCTCCTGTACAATTATTTAAGAATATATATATATATATATATATATATATATATATATATATATATATACTACTTTGGTTGGCTTCCACCAGAATTGTTCATTCTGACGAAGGTCAAGCTTTTCACTCCACCTTAGACCTACAGTTTAACGTGCAATCCGAACCACGCCCCACCAACAGCCCAGCGTCTTAACCACTAGGCCACCCAGTGTACCCATTTATCTACCAACCACTTTCTGTATTGTGTGGAAGGATAAACAGCTGAGTTTTGCTGCGCGCCGGCTGCCATCAGCGGGTCTCGAACCCGGGCCGATGGATTCGTAGTCAGCGACGCTAACCACTACACCACCGAGGTGTATATATATATTATATATATATATTATATATATATAAATATATTATTATATTATATATATATATATATATATATTATATATTGTGTGTGTGTGTATATATATCGTTTAAAGTGTGTATTAGTATTTTTCCTTGTATATTTATTTTCTGTCATTTGTTTTTCGTTCAATGTCTGTTATTGGATTTTATCTCGTATTTATTTTTTTTCTCAGATGGTATGGATTTACACGACGAGTTTTAATAAATAAATAATTAAAATAAATGGTGCTCTCTGGCAACCCTCTATATATAAATAAATAAATTTAATAACCGGCAACTATTCCATATATAAATAAATAAATTCAATAACTGGCAACCCCCTCTAAGCATTGAGAGCAGCTTTCTCTTACCTCTAATAAATAAATAAATAATTAAAATAGTGCTCTCTGGCAACCGCTCCATATATAAAAAATTAAAATAACTAACTAGCAACTCCCGACCGTCTACATAACAGATGTTGGTGCCCTTATCTCGGATTATGCGTCTGACTGGTGCCAGGCGAAAACATGAACTCTCACTCACTCTCTCTCCTTCTTAGGTTAGGATACCCCTTTCAGGGGTGAGGCCGTCCCACATTTTCCCCCAAAGCTCTCCCTTCATGCAACTTGAGGGTTTCCCCCTACCCCCTGTTTGCATACCCCCCATTACCCTCACCCCCTTCAGGCAACTTGCGGGTTATCCCCACCCTCCTTGTTGCATAACCCCCTCCCCTTGTTGCAACATCCTTCCCCTTTGCAGCATTATCCCCTCCTCCCTTTGCAACCTCGATCAACATTGCAATTGCACTCTCCCATTTTGCAGTCATACTACTTAGGTTAACTCAAAGTACTTCTATAATGTTGTAAAAAGAAAGTCGAAAAACCATGCGACTATCGGACGTTTGAAAAACGAGGACAATGCTTTATCTGATGATCTAACAGAAGTATTTGAAATATTAAGAGCTCAGTACGAATTATCCAGTATCCCAAAAACTGACAAACTGATATGCGATAGAAACGCGTTCTTTAAAGAAGAACTACAAGGTATAACGGACTTCGACTTTACGACAGATGATATTACACAAGCTATGGGGAAACTAAAAGCACACTCAGCAGCAGGACCGGATAAATGGAATGCCACACTGATCAAAAACTGCAAGAATGCAATCGCTGAGCCCCTTATTGGATATGAAGACGATCACTAGATACGGGATAAATACCGGGCATCCTGAAGAGCGCGAACATAGTCCCAATATATAAAGGAGATCGATCCGAGGCGAAAAACTATAGGCCAGTGTCGCTTACATCTCATCTCACTAAAGTATTTGAAAGAATAGTTAGACAGAAAATCTATGAGTTTTTGGAAACTCAGAAAAAATTCAATGATAACCAACATGGGTTTCGGTCAGGCAGATCATGATTATCACAACTAATGGAAAACTAGAACAACATTATTGATGCACTAGAAAATAATGAAAACTATGATGTAATATACACAGACTTTGCCAAAGCGTTCGATAAGTTTAAACGAAGGGATAGGAATATAATGATTCCTTTACTGAAAACACTAATCATACCCAAATTGGAATACTGCTCAGTCCTAACATCCCCATATAAAAAGAAGACATTAGACAACTAGAAGGGATTCAGAGAAGCTTCACAGCCAAGATCAAAGGGTGCAAAGAACTAAATTACTGGAAAAGGTTACGCGAATTAAACCTATATTCACTGGAAAGGAGAAGAGACAGAGATACACTAGTCCCTAATCTTACTCTGAACCCTGTAACTCCCCAAATAACAGTGGAAAGTAGAAAAGGAAGACTGTATCGTGTTCCCAAATTAAAGGCGAGACGGGAAACATCCTTAACCCTGAAAGAAAATAGTTTTGTTGTGAGAGGACCAAGACTGTTTAATCATCTGCCCAACGAACTAAGGAACACGAGTGGTGTTGCGGTGGACATCTTCAAAAGAAGATTAGACGCCTGGTTCAGAACAATCCCCGATGAGCCGGACGTACCTGGCTATGTGATGTGGAGAGTACAAGAAACCAACTCACTATTTCACCAGGTCAACTCGAGAGGAGGGGCGACAAGCTTGACCTTCGTGAAATGAGGAATCATCGCACAGAACATTTGAAAGGTTGAAAGGTATATATATATATATAAAGGGTGATCCAGAGAAATGGACCCAAAAGAAACCCCTGTAACTCTTAAAGTATAAGTCCTTTTATAAAATCATACGCATCATTCGAAAGAGGATAGTTACAAGTTTGTACAGGATTGTATAGGTTTTGAAAATACAAGACAAGATAAGATACAAAACAAAATAAAAGTGTTAGTTAAAACTAACCCTTCAAGATGACTGCATGGACTGTGGAACAGCTGCGTTTCATAACTGAGCAAAATTATGAGCATGGAAGAAGTGTAGTTTCAGCTCAAAGATCTTTCAAGACAAATTTTCAAATGTCAAAATCACCTTCTAAGAGCTGAAACTACACTTCTTCCATGCTGATAATATTGCTCAGTTATGAAACGCAGCTGTTCCACAGTCCATGCAGTCATCTTGAAGGGTTAGTTTTAACTAACACTTTTATTTTGTTTTGTATCTTATCTTGTCTTGTATTGTCAAAACCTATACAATCCTGTACAAACTTGTAACTATCCTCTTTCGAATGATGCGTATGATTTTATAAAAGGACTTATACTTTAAGAGTTACAGGGGTTTCTTTTGGGTCCCATTTCTCTGGATCACCCTTTATATATATATATATATATATGTGTGTGTGTGTGTGTGTGTGTGTGTGTGTGTGTGTGTGTGTGTGTGTGTGTTTTGCCAGTAAAGTCAGTGTATATCCACCCGGAATAAAGGGTGTATCCATCCACACACACAACCAGCCTACAGACACACGCCTTAACTCCGACAAACGCCTTCAGTTTTATATAAATGAACAGAGTGAATCAGTAAAAATCAAATTAGTAAAAATAATAATAAAAATAAAGAATCCTAAGAAAGGATACGTAAGAATAGAGATTACTGGAAAGAACAAATAAGAGGGTGGACGAAACTATACAAAGAGAATCTAAAAAAATCTAGATTCTAGTCTCTTGAATCACTGAAGTGTAGTGTTGAATGAGTAAGTCAAAATGACGATAAGAGACGCTGAAATCTAAAATAAATAACCCGATTTCCCAACTTTTCTCTTTTCACGTGCGTCATGCGTTATATAAAAAAAATTGCGCGTGCGCAATAGCTCATTATAAACTGAGCACGATAACGAAGTACATTTAATATTTATAAAGAAAGTGGTTTATCAAATAGTAGTATATAATGCATTATTGCAGCTCCTTTCATAACATACCCTTAAACATATCCATGCATAAAATAGGGGTCGCTGACCCCTCTCTTAAAATCCCCTTTCTCCAGTAATGCAAAAAAAAATAATAATAATAATAATAAATAAAAGCAACAAGGAAATACCAACATTAAATATAAAGAGAGAAAAACTTCTTTCATATATTTTGATAAAATATCTTTCGATTTGAATGCATTCCTCACGAATTGAATAAAACTGCAGTGATTTTACTCAAATTTATGAGTCAGTTATTCAATTTTTTCTAGTTTTATTTGTGTAAGTTACTGTGAATTTTCCTTGAGGAGGATTCCCTCAGATGGGGTTCCCATCATATTGTTTTGATAGTTGAAATCTATTGTGGACAACGACTGTAGGGTCATCGTTTGTGATAAATGGCTTCATTTCATATTCATGATATACTCGTAGATACGGATTTCAGTATATCTCGCTATTTATATACATAACACGTTGACCTTATGTATACTTGACAATGATGCCGTGAGCTGCTCGTACCCTGAATGAGTATGGATGAAGTGTTTTTTTTAAAATCAATGAAGCCTTTGTTTTATTATCTATAATTCAGTGTATTAAGATCAACGCTTTGCGACATCAAGTTTGTTAATTATATACTTAAGTTGAATTAATTATTACAAATGTGTTCAAGACCTTGCATAGTTTATCCTCAAACGTATCTATACAAGTACTGCTTACTCGATTATTTACATTTATTATTTTAAATAAATAAGTTAACAAAAAAGATATAGAACAAATATTTAACGTAACTTCCGTTATGCAAAACAGCAAACAAGGAGTAATTGCCGCCTGAAGTAGTAAACAGTACTTTCATAGATATACTTAATAAAGGTAAACTAAGTTTGATGAGTCTGGCTATTAGATGTCGCACGGCGTTTACGCTAAAGTCAGTTTGTTTAAGAGATATATGGAGTTTCATCTTATTTCAAATCTTTCTCGGACACTTTATGTCAATCTACACCACCAAATGTATTAAATAACCAAGCACGGAAATATTTCGGAGATGAGCAGGGCGGCCAACATCCACAAACCAAACTAATTCTATTTTCGGATCAATTTAACATATTGCTTCCCAGGAACCTCTCTTTAACATATTGCTTCCCAGTGTATATCACTTTAACATATTGCTTCCCAAAAATAGACATTACACAACCAATTACAGTTACATTACAGTAGTTTATAATATTTAGAGATTAGCTAGTCGAGAAAATGTAAATGTATGGACAACTTAACTTATTATGCTTTGTCATTTTTTGTGAATGTAAAATATTTGGATCACCTGAAGATCAGGGCCCCCAGCCTTCTTTAGTTAGCATTATAAGGCTAACTAACGAAAATATCACGACCTAACCTAACCAATCGTTAGGTCAACTTTACGCCCTTGACGATTGGTTAGGTTAGGTCGTGATATTTTCGTTAGTTAGCCTAGATTACTAACCTCTTTCTAACCAACCAACCTTTCTCTTTTTAACATATTGCTTCCCAGTGTTAATCACTTTAACATATTGCTTCCCAGGAGGGATCACTTTAACATATTGCTTCCCGAATGCTTTGGGAAGCAATATGTTAAAGTGATCCCTATTTTCTTTTAATTCCTCTTTCGAGATAAATAATTGTCGTCTTGGATCAAAGCGTGGGTCTGTCGACGGTAGTCTATTTATCGACGCATTCCAGGAAATGATGAACGGTGGTTCGTAGGTGCATATTTGAAGGTGAAGATAAATGCAAAAGGATTAAGAATATAAAAAAACAAATAAATAAAATAAAGATAAATAATAAATGAAGAGAAAAAATAAAGAATGAGAAAGTGTTTATTGCAATCATTGCGGATGAAGCGAATCAAAATGGCGAGAGACAATTAATGTAAAAAAAAAAATGTTACCGTTAACATGGAAATATGAGAAAAGAGAGCATCAGCTGAAGAACAGGAACACATTATAAAGGGTTCGCAGAAGTCTTGGAGGGGTTTTATTTGGTTATAAGTTTTTTGTTTGTGATAAAATAAAAAAAGGTTTGTAACACTCGAAAATATATTTATTGTGATTTTAATTACAAATTTAATATCTGGTGAAAATCTTCATTTTCAATGCGTAAATCTAAAATCGCATTAGCGTACGTTATCCGACTCTGATGATCTTGTGGTTTAATTTCTTGAGCAGTTTGAATTTTGTACGGGTAAAGATTGATATCCTCTCTTAAAATTCGATGTAAGGAACTTCTTGAAATGTCTAATTCCTGGCTGCGTCGTCGGACTGATGTGAATTTTCCTCAACGCTTTCACGAACCATCTCAACTCGAGTTGGACTTCGGCTTGTTCCAGAACGCCCAGTCCGTGGTTCGTCTCCCTGACCCTTTCCCATACGAAATTTAGAGACGTACTGCCGAATAGCTCGATCAGAAGGAGCAGAACATGTGTTGAATTTTAATCGAAAAGCTCTTTGAGTTGTTTGTAAAATAAAGTTCCACAATAGCCACTCTTTGTTGCACTGTCCAAGATTCCATTTTCATTAATCGCAGCAAGGGTACTTTAATTGAAAAAGAAAAACAAATAAATTAATCAAAAAAGAAAAACGTTATAGCCAAATAAAACCCCTCCAAGACTTCTGGGACACCCTGTATTATATATATGGTGGTATAGTGGCTAGCATTGCTGACTACGAATCCATCGGCCCCGGGATCGAGACCTGGTGACGTCAGACGGCGCGCAGCAAAACCCAGCTGTTCATCCTTCCACAGAATAAAAATTGATTGGTAGATAAATGGGTACCCCAGATAGTCTAGTGGTTAAGACGCAGTTGGTCTGTTGTTCTTTTAGCACCGATTCGGTCGTGCCCTTGGGCATGGGATGGATGGATGGGTAGAAATATTTTAAAAAACAATGTATTCAAAGCTTCATAGCTTCAAGGATTTGACGATGCCATTACATTATATACGTACAGTATATAACCATAACCTCAGATAGGTCCTATCCTGTGTTGTCTTTTGTATCAATTCGGTTCAACGTTTGCTTAAGTTAGATGGTTGGGTTAGATTAGGCTCAGCTAAGCTAGGCTAGATTAGGTTAGTTTGGGTTACGCTCGGTAAGATAAGGTAAAGATAAGCTACGTTAAGATGTTAGATTGGGTCAGTTAAACTATGCCAGGTTAGGTTAGATCCGTTGAAACTAGGTTTGGTAATTGAAGTTTTAGGAATATATATATATATATATATATATATATATATATATGAAAAATTATTTCACGAAAGTGACAAGTGAAAAGTATTTATGATGAATAAAACCACGAAGGAAAAAAGAAACACAAAGGGGTGCTCAAGCGCTTTCGTCTAATGACATCCTCAGGAACACGAGTGAAAGGACAGATCAAGGCAATATATAGGTTACAAAAATAAACATACATACATACATATTCATATATATATATACACATATATATATATATATATATATACATATACATATATATAGTAAGCATAGAAAAAATTGTGGAAGGAGCAAACATTTATATGGAAGATTGACACTTTTAGCACTTCAGCCGACATTCAATATAAATTCAAATGGCTTGTTTATGAAACAGGTCACAAAAGAATAAAGAAATAAAAATAAATATAAATATAAATTGAGAAAAAATTAATTACAAAATAGTGCCTGTGATATATATGTCACAGCCTAAATAATCATAAAGAAATAAACAGGCAAATAAAAAAACCACAAATATATATACATACATATATATATATATATATATCGTAAAGAACGACGCTTGTATAGGAGATATTCCGCGCAAGACGAGAAAGAGAAAACAACAAATGAAAAAATGAAGTACCACCTGGGAATCGAACCCGGGATCTTCCGATTGCCGGTCAGACGCGATAACCACTACACCATGGACTTCACTCTTCCAAATGCCGTAATTCCTCTACATACTCGCAGAAACCAATGCCCCAAGGGGGCACCTCCCGCTTGCCGTAACATTATATACATTCAACTGCAAAGAACACGCAGTATAAATAACGTAAAGAACGACGCTTGTATAGGAGATATTCCGCGTAAGACGAGAAAGAGAAAACAACAAATGAAAAAATGAAGTACCACCTGGGAATCGAACCCGGGATCTTCCGATTGCCGGTCAGACGCGATAACCACTACACCATGGACTTCACTCTTCCAAATGCCGTAATTCCTCTACATACTCGCAGAAACCAATGCCCCAAGGGGGCACCTCCCGCTTGCCGTAACATTATATACATTCAACTGCAAAGAACACGCAGTATAAATAACGTAAAGAACGACGCTTGTATAGGAGATATTCCGCGCAAGACGAGAAAGAGAAAACAACAAATGAAAAAATGAAGTACCACCTGGGAATCGAACCCGGGATCTTCCGATTGCCGGTCAGACGCGATAACCACTACACCATGGACTTCACTCTTCCAAATGCCGTAATTCCTCTACATACTCGCAGAAACCAATGCCCCAAGGGGGCACCTCCCGCTTGCCGTAACATTATATACATTCAACTGCAAAGAACACGCAGTATAAATAACGTAAAGAACGACGCTTGTATAGGAGATATTCCGCGCAAGACGAGAAAGAGAAAACAACAAATGAAAAAATGAAGTACCACCTGGGAATCGAACCCGGGATCTTCCGATTGCCGGTCAGACGCGATAACCACTACACCATGGACTTCACTCTTCCAAATGCCGTAATTCCTCTACATACTCGCATATAATATAATGTTACGGCAAGCGGGAGGTGCCCCCTTGGGGCATTGGTTTCTGCGAGTATGTAGAGGAATTACGGCATTTGGAAGAGTGAAGTCCATGGTGTAGTGGTTATCGCGTCTGACCGGCAATCGGAAGATCCCGGGTTCGATTCCCAGGTGGTACTTAATTTTTTCATTTGTTGTTTTCTCTTTCTCGTCTTGCGCGGAATATCTCCTATACAAGCGTCGTTCTTTACGTTATTTATACTGCGTGTTCTTTGCAGTTGAATGTATATATATATATATATATAAAGACACTTTTAGCACTTTGGCCGACCTTCAATATAAATTCAAATGGCTTGTTTATGGAACAGGTCACAAAAGAATAAAGAAATAAAAATAAATATAAATATTGTAAGTGGAGTCTACAAATTCAAGCTCAAAAGGGAAGTTTTACAATCAATTTAATAGATGATGCCAAATTGATATATATGTCACAAAGAAATAAAGAAATAAACCAAAAAAAAAAAATTAATTTTAAAAACATAATAAAAAATAATAATAATAATTGAAAGATAAATTTTAAGAGAGGCACACCAATTTATAAGGGAAAAATTACCACATATGCATATTATAGTCACAAACGAATAAAAAAGTACAAGTAATATAAATTGGAAAACAAAATGATGCCTAGATGATATATAAAGAACAATAAAATATATATACAACATATATACGGTATATATACGAAATATAAACGCAATATATACAGAATATATATATATATATGCATAAGGGAAAAAAATTACCAAATTTGTTTTTATAATTATTGTCTGAAAAAACGGTAGGTCGCAAAAGAATAAAGAAATAAAAATAAATATAAATTGAAAAAATTACAAATAATACACGTACACATGTATACCCGCATAACCAAATATATATACATATACACACATATATACAAACACACACACACACACACATATATATATATATATTATACATTTAACTGCATACATACATACATACATACATACATATACACACATACATACATACATATACACACATATACATACAAACACATTTAACTGCAATGACCACACACATACTCACATACACATACATACATACACATACACGCATACAGCAAAAAATTGAAAAATAAAATTGTAAGAGAAACAAAAGACAAAAACAAATTTTTTACCAAAGATTTAACAACCTGCCCTTTTTGTTTAAATCCATTCTGAAGGAATTCAGAGCAACGGGATCGAGTTGAAACAGACCTTTACTCATGTTAAGGTTATTTGTAAGTTGAATTATAGCCGACTCAAGAATATTTCTATTAACAATGTTGCTAGAGTGAAACAAAACTGAAACATTATTCCAATCAATACAATGGGATAACTCTGACAAATGGACAAAAAGGGCACTGGACAACTGTCCCGTTCTAACGGAATATTGATGCTGTTTTACACGCGTTTGCAAATCCTTTCCCGTCTGACCTATGTAAAAGGAATCACATTGCTTACACCCAATTTTATAGATAATGCCTAAATTATTGGTAGGGCTATTTTTTACTATGATGTTTTTCACAATATTGTTATATGAAAAAACTACACTGATATCCAAAAGTTTAAGTACATTAGCAATGCCTAAGAAGCCCGGGAAAAATGGAAGTACTAAAATATTCTTTGACAAGGTGCGAGTGTTATTATTCACACGATAGAAGGTTCGTTTAGCCTTATTAAGACAAGATTCCATGAACGCAGATGGGTAACACAACTCACTTCCAATACCGTTGATATTTTCCAATTCGGCATCGATGTATTCCGGACTGGCGATCCTAAGAGCGCGGAGAAACATTGAGGAAAATATGGCCTTTTTAATAGGGGTGTCATGTCCAGAGTAAAAGTGTACGTAGGACAAATTGTTTGTTTTTTTCCGATAGATACTAAACTTAAAACCCGGGCTATCCCTATGAACACGCACATCCAAAAACGGGATTGAGTTGTCTTGTTCCACTTCTAAAGTAAATTTAATGGAGGGGACTTGGTCATTTAACTGAAGGAGGAAGTCATCCAGGTCACGATTCATGGGCCAGATACACAAAATATCGTCGACGTACCGCAACCAAGGGATGCCAACCCCCAGGATTCTCGGAATGTAAGTAATTTCAAAAAACTCCATATAAATATTGGAGAGAAGGGGCGACAAAGGGTTGCCCATGGCCATCCCAAAAACTTGTTGATAATGCTCGCCATTGAAAGTGAATTTACAATCCTTGATACAAAGCTTAATAAGCTCCAAAACAGTGTGTGCAGGTAATGGTAAATCATAATTATGTAATTCTCTGGCGAGAAAGTCAAGCATATCATCAATCGGCACTTTTGTGAACAATGAACAAACGTCGAAACTGATCAATCTATCGTTGGTATTAATGCGAACATTATTCAATTTTTCAGTGAGATCCATGGAATTTTTTACGTGTGAATCAGAGACAGTTCCAAGAATGGGGGACAAAACATTAACAAGCCATTTGGAGAGTTTATAGGTAATAGAGCCCACCGAGCTAATAATAGGGCGCATAGGGTTACCCGGTTTGTGGGTTTTAATAAGACCATAAAGATAAGGCAGAGCAGGTGAAGTGGACAAAAAAAGGGGAATTAAATCCTTATGATCTTTGAGAATGCGTTTCAAGCCACTATTGAATGATTTGATGACATCATCCTGTGGGTTCTTCCTAAGTTTCACGTATGTGGCGGGGTCCTGAAGCAGCTCATTCATCTTTCCAATGTAATCCACTTTGTCCATAATGACTAAGGTGTTAGCCTTGTCTGCTTTAGTAATATGGAGCTCACTATCTTTTTTTAATTGTGAAAGGCTATTGCGGAAACGTTTAGGAAAGTTATCTTCGTAAGAAATATTCGCAGCACCATAGACCAGGCCTTTAACTATGTTAACCAAAAACTGAGGAAGGTTACACTGTTTTTCAAAACGAGCAAGACTATGACAAATTTGTAAAGCAGTAGGTTTTTTAACAATATAAAAGGACATACCAAATCCAAGGGCACTTTTTGCATCGTCACTAATGTTTTTCGAAGAAAGGTTCAAAACACACTTTGAGCTTGCTTTTTTACTCCACTGACTATTTCGAATGAGACTTTTAATTTTGCGATCCAAAATGTTTCGAAGTGAAGAAGTTCTCCGACGCAACTCGTTGTAAATTTCATCAAACAAAGGTTGGATCCACGGTTGGGGAATAACAGTCAAAACATTACGTTTGGCAATGCCTAAATTTTTGAAGGTGGACCACTCATTTTGTCTGGTGACTTCAATATGTTTCTTTAAAATTACTCTGCTAAAGTTGTTGAACGGATGGTCGTCCATTTCTCTGAGGCGAATCGGAAGGAGGGACTTGGGAAGGACCTGCTCCTCCAGACAATTAGTAAGAAACTTTCGTCGGATCCGAATTGCATGCCCCTTCATTAATGTAGAAGCAAACACCGACACAAACGGGGACAATAGAGGGAACAGCAAGGCGAAGGAACGCGTGGTGTTCATTATATGAAAAATTATTTCACGAAAGTGACACGTGAAAAGTATTTATGATGAATAAAACCACGAAGGAAAAAAGAAACACAAAGGGGTGCTCAAGCGCTTTCGTCTAATGACATCCTCAGGAACACTGGAGTGAAAGGACAGATCAAGGCAATATATAGGTTACAAAAATAAACATACATACATACATATTCATATATATATATATACATATATATATATATATATATATACATATACATATATATAGTAAGCATAGAAAAAATTGTGGGAGGAGCAAACATTTATATGGAGATTGACACTTTTAGCACTTCAGCCGACATTCAATATAAATTCAAATGGCTTGTTTATGAAACAGGTCACAAAAGAATAAAGAAATAAAAATAAATATAAATATAAATTGAGAAAAAATTAATTACAAAATAGTGCCTTAGTGATATATATGTCACAGCCTAAATAATCATAAAGAAATAAACAGGCAAATAAAAAAACACAAATATATACATACATATATATATATATATATATATATATATATATATATATATATATAAAAAGACACTTTTAGCACTTTGGCCGACCTTCAATATAAATTCAAATGGCTTGTTTATGGAACAGGTCACAAAAGAATAAAGAAATAAAAATAAATATAAATATTGTAAGTGGAGTCTACAAATTCAAGCTCAAAAGGGAAGTTTTACAATCAATTTAATAGATGATGCCAAATTGATATATATGTCACAAAGAAATAAAGAAATAAACCAAAAAAAAAAAAAATTAATTATTAAAAAAATAATAAAAAATAATATATAAATTGAAAGATAAATTTTAAGAGAGGCACACCAATTTATAAGGGAAAAATTACCACATATGCATATTATAGTCACAAACGAATAAAAAAGTACAAGTAAATATAAATTGGAAAACAAAATGATGCCTAGATGATATATAAAGAACAATAAAATATATATACAACATATATACGGTATATATACGAAATATAAACGCAATATATACAGAATATATATATATATATATATGCATAAGGGAAAAAATTACCAAATTTGTTTTTATAATTATTGTCTGAAAAAACGGTAGGTCGCAAAAGAATAAAGAAATAAAAATAAATATAAATTGAAAAAATTACAAATAATACACGTACACATGTATACCCGCATAACCAAATATATATACATATACACACATATATACAAACACACACACACACACACATATATATATACACATACAAGCTTGACCTTCGCGAAATGAGAAATCATCACGCAGAACCTTTGTGAGGTTGTAAGGTAAGGTAAGGTACATACACATATATATATATATATATATACAGTATATACATTTAACTACATACATACATACATACATATACACACATACATACATACATATACACACATATACATACAAACACATTTAACTGCAATGACCACACACATACTCACATACACATACATACATACACATACACGCATACAGCAAAAAATTGAAAAATAAAATTGTAAGAGAAACAAAAGACAAAAACAAATTTTTTACCAAAGATTTAACAACCTGCCCTTTTTATCCATTCTGAAGGAATTCAGAGCAACGGGATCGAGTTGAAACAGACCTTTACTCATGTTAAGGTTATTTGTAAGTTGAATTATAGCCGACTCAAGAATATTTCTATTAACAATGTTGCTAGAGTGAAACAAAACTGAAACATTATTCCAATCAATACAATGGGATAACTCTGACAAATGGACAAAAAGGGCACTGGACAACTGTCCCGTTCTAACGGAATATTGATGCTGTTTTACACGCGTTTGCAAATCCTTTCCCGTCTGACCTATGTAAAAGGAATCACATTGCTTACACCCAATTTTATAGATAATGCCTAAATTATTGGTAGGGCTATTTTTTACTATGATGTTTTTCACAATATTGTTATATGAAAAAACTACACTGATATCCAAAAGTTTAAGTACATTAGCAATGCCTAAGAAGCCCGGGAAAAATGGAAGTACTAAAATATTCTTTGACAAGGTGCGAGTGTTATTATTCACACGATAGAAGGTTCGTTTAGCCTTATTAAGACAAGATTCCATGAACGCAGATGGGTAACACAACTCACTTCCAATACCTTTGATATTTTCCAATTCGGCTTCGTGGTTTTATTCATCATATATATATATATATTGCATAATCGGAAAGGGGCGTGACCGTCGCTGGTTTTAGAAATGCAAATGAAACTGCAGGCATGACTGCATTACTTTTTTTTTTGAGGTGGGGGTGGTCGTATTCCATCCATTATCAAGTTTTTATTAAAAAAAAATTACATGAAATGTAGAGAGGCAAGATAATGGCTAAAATATAAAAAAATTGAAAACACATCTTACTAGGTTATTATACGAGGAGGCGGGGGTAATCTAATTGTACTGGGTGATCCAGATAAATGGGACCCATAAAAAAAAGCCAAATATTCTTAATATTTAATTCCTTTCATAAAAACTATATATCATTCGAAAGAGTAGAGTTACAAGTTTATTATGAAATATTTATTTTTTTAAAATGACTCCTTTCAAATGTGCTCCATTAGTTGCCAAGCATTCCAGTGTTCTCGCTCGTAAGTTCTGCATCACTTTTGCGAGAGTGTGCGGTGGTGGTATGGCCTGTATCTCATTTGTGATGGCGGCCTTCAATTCTTGCAAGGTCCTTGGGTTATTTCTGTAGACCCTACTCTTTAAATATCCCCAGAGATAATAATCTAAGGGAAGGGAGAAAAATCCGGAGACCTTGCGGGCCATTCAACGTCTCCAAATCTTGAGATTAACTCGCCTGGAAACGTTTGACGCAAAACTGCCATGAAGTTCCTCGTGGTATGGCAGGTAGCTCCGTCTTGTTGGAACCAGTGGTTTTCTAGACAAAGATCTCTTAATTTAGGAATAAGGAAATCGGTCAACATTTTTTCGTAGCGATCACCATTTACAGTGACCGTGTTTCCGGTGGAATCCTCGAAAAAGTACGGCCCTATGATCTGAGATGCAGTAAGACCACACCAAACAGTTACACGCTGACTATGCAACGGGACTTCGGTAATATTCAATGGATTTTCTGTTGCCCAGAAACGACAATTTTGTTTGTTTACAGTTCTATTCAAGTGAAAATGGGCTTCGTCTGACATAATCAAAGTTGCTAGAAAATTGGTGGTGTCATTTACCTTCTGTTGGATCCATTGACAGAATTGTCGTCTTCGTGCGAAATCTCCATCGTTTAGTTGTTGCACTGTTTGAATTTTATATGGAAAGAGCATTAAATTTTGCTTGAATATACGGTGTGTTGTTGTTCCATATCCAACTCCTAACAGCTGAGAAGCACGTCTGATGCTTATGTTAGGATTATCCTGTAAAATTTCGTGAGTTCTTTTAATGATCTCGTATATCCTTGCTGTGCGCACTCTTCCAGTTGGTTTTCTTTTTCCAATGCTGCCAGTTAGGGAAAAATTTCTGACACACCGACGGATTACTTTCTTAGAAGGTGATTTTGACATTTGAAAATTTGTCTTGAAAGATCTTTGAGCTGAAACTACACTTCTTCCATGCTCATAATATTGCTCAGTTATGAAACGCAGCTGTTCCACAGTCCATGCAGTCATCTTGAAGGGTTAGTTTTAACTAACACTTTTATTTTGTTTTGTATCTTATCTTGTCTTGTATTGTCAAAACCTATACAATCCTGTACAAACTTGTAACTATCCTCTTTCGAATGATGCGTATGATTTTATAAAAGGACTTATACTTTAAGAGTTACAGGGGTTTCTTTTGGGTCCCATTTCTCTGGATCACCCTTTATTAACCCTTAACTGGTCGCGCTGGCGCATGCAGTGCGCCAAACCGCCAAAAATTTGAAATATTTGGTGAATTTCGCTGAAATATATTTGCCGTTACAGGTACCCTCCTAGTCACTCACGAACTGTCGCGTAGAGTGGTTGCCGTTCTCTGCTGCGTTTTCTGTCCGTTAGGAGCTCCGATTTCAAATTTTTTCGGAGACATAGCACTTTGTGCGCCGCGCGCCCAGTTATGTAAGTAATCTTTAAGGGATTTTTTTTTTCTTTTCGACACCTGTTTATATTCATGTTATTAGTTTTATTTGTGAGTTTTGATTATTGTCTTTGTTTTGAATGAAGAGAAATACTATATTTGATAATTGCTTTTCAAAAATTATTTTTTTACCTGTAAATTTCATTTTTTATAGGGCTGAACAAATGGTGTGTGATGATCATATTGCTGCCACATTGGCAGAGTTATCAGAACAGGACATTGATGGAAGTGATGAAGATTCTGAAGAGGAGATTCTAGTTGAAGAAGAACATGACTCACTCAGAGCAGGCGGCCTCTTCAGATGATAATTCTAGCTCGAGTGAAGTAGAAGATGAAGTCAATTGCTTTGTTGGAAAAGATGGAACAACAATTTGGAAGAAAACTCCTTTTAGAAGTAAGTTTAGTAGAACTCCCTCTACCAATATCGTGACCAAAATTAAGCCAAGATCAAAAGTAAGTGCTCAAAATGTGACAGATGAGTTGTCAGCTTTTTCTAACTTCTTTGATGAAGGAATGATAGATACTATTGTAATTTGCACGAATTTGACCATTGAAAATAAACGTTCAACTCACGACTATTCCAGAGACAGAGATATAAAAAACACTACAAAAGGTGAAATACTGGCATTTATTGGACTTCTTTATCTTGCTGGTCTAAAGAAAGCAAATCACACAAATTTTCTTGAACTTTGGACTGATGATGGTACAGGCATAGAAATATTTCGTGCTACAATGAGTTACAAAAGGTTTCTGTTTTTGCTCGCTTGTGTACGGTTTGATGACAAAAGGACAAGGCTTATAAGACAGGAAACTGACAAATTAGCAGCCATAAGGACAATACTTGACAAATTTGTGGCAAATTGCAAAGACTGTTATTCACCAAGTGAGTTAGTTACCATAGACGAGAAATTGGAATCATTTAGAGGACGATGCAGTTTTATACAATATATGCCAAAGAAACCTGCAAAATATGGTATAAAAATTTTCGCACTAGCAGACTCAAAAACGTACTATACATGCAATTTGGAGGTATATTGTGCGAAACAGCCAGATGGCCCATTTTCCGTTGTCAACACGCCATCAGCGATTGTAAACCGGCTAATCGATTATCTAAAAGGCTCTAATCTGAATTTGACCTGTGACAATTGGTATACTAGTTATCCTCTTGTCCTGTCCCTATTGATTTCCAAAATAACATTCCTTGGTACAGTAAGGAAAAATAAGAGAGAACTGCCAAAAGAGTTTCAACAGAACAAGGGGAGAAAAGTAGTCTTCCCTATTTGGATTCCAGAAAGATGTAACAATGGTGTCTTATGTACCTAAGCAAAATAAGTCTGTAATATTGTTTTCAACAATGCATCATGATGCAGCCATCAACTCGCTAACAAGCAAACCAGAAATGATCATGGATTACAATATGACAAAAGGGGGAGTAGATACAGTAGACCAGATGTGTGGAACTTATTCAGTGTCGAGAAGAACACGAAGATGGCCCCTTGCACTGTTCTTTGCATTGCTAAATGTAGCACTAATCAATGCTCAAGTGTTATTCAATGCAACACATAGAGAGACTGCACACAAATACAGAAGAAATTTCTTGAAAATGCTAGCAAGGGGCTTACTAAGGAGTCATTTGAAGGAAAGAAAGAATATAAAAAGCCTTCCAGGAAATATTAGAGCAATACTTTCAAAACACATAAGTCAAGAAGAGGAGGAACCAGCAAATAAAAGAGCACGAGAAAGCAAAGTAGAAATGAAAAGGGGAAGGTGTTATATATGTGGGCGTGCAAAAAACAATAACACAACTCTGAAATGTGGAACTTGCACAAACTTCACAGGCAAAAATCACATGGAAATAACATACACATGTGAAATATGTCACAGAAATGTTGACATAGACACCGAATAACAAGAAATGCATACATAAAAATCTTAATAAAATACATTTATTTTACTCAAAAATTATTTTATTTACCTTTAAAGTCATTAAAGGACTACGTGCGCCGCGCGCCCACTTAAGTTTTGAATAGGGGCGCGCCCACTTAAGGGTTAAGGTTGGGAATGGTTGAATGTTAACGTATCCATATTAGAACCCAGATAGTGGTAGCGGATTTCTTTTCAGAGATGATTCAGAAGAAATTACTTAGCTATGTTTAAGTTGAAGGCAGAACTGTAGTCGTTGAGGGTTGGCTTCTCACATGGATGCTTCAACACTCAACCATTCCCAACCTTAATGCAATTAGATTTCCCCGCCTCCTCGTATAATAACCCGGTACGATGTGTTTTCAATTTTTTGATATTTTAGCCATCATCTTGCCTCTCTACATTTCATGTAACTATTTTTTAATTATAATCATAGGACTGCATAAATATATTGTATGAAATCTTTTAGTCACTATATTTGTTCACTTTTTTACTTTTCATTTTTTAGCACTGCGATGGAAATTGAATTTCAGAAACGTCTGACTAATAAACATGTATTACCTTCTCGTCCTCTTATTCCTTACTAAGTTGCGGTTCCCCAAGAACAAACCTTTCAATCAAGTTATATATATATTTATATATATATATATGGTATGAATTTTACAACTAAATCCGTGAAATGAATGAATGATGCAAATCCACAAGGAAAAAGAAAAATGATTCCAAGGACTGTGGGTTTGCATCATATATATATAATATATATATAATATATATATATATATGAAAAATTATTTCACGAAAGTGACACGTGAAAAGTATTTATGATGAATAAAACCACGAAGGAAAAAAGAAACACAAATGGGTGCTCAAGCGCTTTCGTCTAATGACATCCTCAGGAACACTGGAGTGAAAGGACAGATCAAGGCAATATATAGGTTACAAAAATAAACATACATACATACATATTCATATATATATATATATATATACATATGAATAGAAACGACATAAGTGTTAAGGAACGTCTCTGCACACGAGGAGGAGAGATAACGAATAATGAAAAATGAGGCGAACCGCCCAGGAATCGAACCCAGGGCCTTCCAATTGCCGGTCGGACGCTCTACCATTATGCTACGGACCTCACTCAATCACAAATCGAAATTCTCCCACATAGGGCAGAAACCAATGCCCTGAGAGGGCACCCTCGCAAATCGTGAATATGCGCATATAACTGCAATGACCGCGCAGTATATAAATGAATAGAAACGACATAAGTGTTAAGGAACGTCTCTGCACACGAGGAGGAGAGATAACGAATAATGAAAAATGAGGCGAACCGCCGAGGAATCGAACCCAGGGCCTTCCAATTGCCGGTCGGACGCTCTACCATTATGCTACGGACCTCACTCAATCACAAATCGAAATTCTCCCACATAGGGCAGAAACCAATGCCCTGAGAGGGCACCCTCGCAAATCGTGAATATGCGCATATAACTGCAATGACCGCGCAGTATATAAATGAATAGAAACGACATAAGTGTTAAGGAACGTCTCTGCACACGAGGAGGAGAGATAACGAATAATGAAAAATGAGGCGAACCGCCCAGGAATCGAACCCAGGGCCTCGTGTGCAGAGACGTTCCTTAACACTTATGTCGTTTCTATTCATTTATATACTGCGCGGTCATTGCAGTTATATGCGCATATTCACGATTTGCGAGGGTGCCCTCTCAGGGCATTGGTTTCTGCCCTATGTGGGAGAATTTCGATTTGTGATTGAGTGAGGTCCGTAGCATAATGGTAGAGCGTCCGACCGGCAATTGGAAGGCCCTGGGTTCGATTCCTCGGCGGTTCGCCTCATTTTTCATTATTCGTTATCTCTCCTCCTCGTGTGCAGAGACGTTCCTTAACACTTATGTCGTTTCTATTCATTTATATACTGCGCGGTCATTGCAGTTATATGCGCATATTCACGATTTGCGAGGGTGCCCTCTCAGGGCATTGGTTTCTGCCCTATGTGGGAGAATTTTGATTTGTGATTGAGTGAGGTCCGTAGCATAATGGTAGAGCGTCCGACCGGCAATTGGAAGGCCCTGGGTTCGATTCCTGGGCGGTTCGCCTCATTTTTCATTATTCGTTATCTCTCCTCCTCGTGTGCAGAGACGTTCCTTAACACTTATGTCGTTTCTATTCATTTATATACTGCGCGGTCATTGCAGTTATATATGCATATATACATATATATAGTAAGCATAGAAAAAATTGTGGGAGGAGCCAACATTTATATGGTCACAAAAGAATAAAGAAATAAAAATAATATAAATATAAATTGAGAAAAAATTAATTACAAAATAGTGCCTTAGTGATAT
>JAJOZX010000093.1:675000-917500 GCA_023014485.1 Bathynomus jamesi | reverse complement strand
TGTGTTTATATGTCTGTAAGTTGAGGTGATATCTACATCAGAATCGTGCTAAGTTAACTCGATCCGATCTGCTCAGGCTGGTCTCTGACCTGTCAATGGGTGGCGGCTTCGCAACTAGGACCGCATTCGGACCGAGTCGTATCAGTGCTTTGTGGGTTAGGTGTGTGTGTGTCTATGTGTTTTCTGTACTGTGTGATGTCTGTGGGGCGTGGTATTAGGGTGTGTCAATTTTGGGGGTGAAATAACTAAATTGAAAATCATGTGATTTGGTAGCAATTTAATGTAATCATTTGGCATACAAAATAATATTGCTTCAAAAACAATAAACAATAACTCCTACCTACAATTTTTCCGTAAATTCGTAACAAAATAACAAATGTGCGCAAACATCCTATCAACATTTAAAGTGGCAATAAGATATCATTCAGAGTCTTTATTTGAAAGTAACCAATGCAGTCACGCCCTTTTTGCTGCGGTTCCTTGACATCAGCATTCGGCTTGCTACTTGCGCTTTGATGTAGCCTTCTCGCCTCTCGTGACTGTAAACTTGACTAGCTGCTTCTGTGACCATTTTCACACATCTCTCCACACTCTGAGTGTGAGAAGGCCACTTTGGCACTTGCATTGGGGCCTCTTTAAGTTGTGTTAAATCTTTGTTTGTTATACATGTTGTCAGTGGTGGCTCCAAAACTTCCGAACTCAAGTTAACTAATTCTGAAAATTTCGTGGCATTGACGTTTATCGGAGGTACCTTCCTTGTCTGAACAGAGCAGCCTCCCAGCTGGTCATCATCTAGTGATGTTCCTCTAAGCTTTAGAATGATTTCCACAGCCTCAGTTCGCTCTTTGGTACATTGGCTGCAGAGTATTGCTTGCAAAACTGCCTCTGGCCTAGCATACCAAGCGGACCTTCTCACCACAGGTAACACGATGTCCACCACTACTTTCCTTTGGGTTCTCAGTAGCTGTAATTGAAACAAGATGTGGTTGGGCCCCTCCATCCACATTGGATTAAGTTTTACATTGAACCAGTGAGGAAGATAAAACCCAATAATAAATTCAACAATCAACATCAAATTCTGTAGTATTTTGCCCTTCAGTGCATGTTTGGAAACCCAAATCCCGCAGAAACGAATCGCTGTAGTTAACCAACGACTGTGACTTACGGGTCCAATCTCCAAGAGAGCCAGATTTTGAGGCAACTCTCCTGATCTGATTGCTTGAACAATACGATAAGCGTAAGATTGATCCGTGCTGAGGTCTTTGATAACTTCTTCAGACAACACTGGAAGGGGAGGGCCTACTTCGACCTTTGGAAATTTTGTATTTATTTCTAATTCCGTTGCTTCATCTAGCATGTTGCCAAGGGGGCCTGACCACTTGTTGTTGCTCTTTGTAGGACCATCAAGTTCCTGGATGAGACGACGAAGAGGTAGTTCCCCTGTGTGCAAATCACATACAATCCAAACAAGCCTTCTTCCAAGTTTTTTCTCTAAATGCGTCATAACACCGCCCTGCCATCCAGTGTTCACCGCAGTCAAGTCTTCTTTCTTGAAGCCAACATATTATTTGATCAGCAATTGCCTCTGCATGTTTCTTGCCTTCTACTTCTGCTTCAGGAACAAAGTTAAACAAGTAGCGGCCACCAGGTTCGGAACACACAGAGTAGTGTTCTTCTTTGATGAGACCGGGAAACTTTCTGTCCATTCCCTCTACCTCTAGGAGAACTTTTGTGTCATCTCTTCTTCCATCAAACAAAAGGCAAGAGAGACCTTCCTCCTTCAAATCTTTTTCATGCTGATCAGATATTTCCTTCATTATTTTTTCTTGTGCTCTTCTTATCTTATTATGATCTATCACTAAGGATGTATCCTCTCGGCTGATGAGGCCTGCATCTATCCAAGCGGCAGTGGCAATCTCTGCAGTCTCTCGTAGCCCCGTATGGTGGCGAATACTGGCAAGGGCAATGTTTGAGATGTCTTTAGTGTTGTATTTCATTCTCTTCAGCGAAGGTTCAGATGGCATTTTGGAGCTATCATCTGATGTTGCTTCTTTCTGTTCATCTGAAGAGCTTTCAAAGAAGTGAGAAACCTCTTGATAGAGCTCTTCATCTCTTTGGGTGGCTTCTTCACTCTTCTTTTTCTTCCTTTCTTCCCTCTCTCGGATTTTCTCTTTTTTCTTAGCAATAACAATCTGTTTTTTGGTTTCTGAATAATTTGCCGAACCAATCTGCATACTTCCTTGGCCTCCTGCCTTTGTTCTCTGCGCCTTTATAAAAGCCACCTCCAAAATAGGGATCTTCTTCTCACGAGGACAGCGACAATCAATGTGAGGGTGAGGTTCTTTTCTGCATGAGGGAGAACAATTGGCTTCAGAACACAACTCTATGGGACACTGGCAGTTACAAATGTCAAGAGTATCAAGTGTGTGCAGAAATTTATTTTTCTTTGCTAGTTTTCCTTTACCAAGTGATGTCTCAACTGCTTTGTGCCACAGCTTTGTTAATTTTAGCTCAATAGTTCTATACTGATTGAGTACAGGTGGTTTGAATAACACATTAGCTTTTTTCCACTGATGCAGAAGAGGGGGAATCATGTCCCTTATGAGCTCTTTCTCTGTGTAGTTTCTTCTATCCTTTGTATTTTGTTCACGAAGGAGTAACCCAAGTCTCAGCATGTCTCGCACTGTTGGTAGTTCTGATACGGGAAGCTCCTTGCCTGTACCGACTAACAGGCTCAAGTGGCATGACGACTGACCTCTTGTTTTCAATTTTGGCATCTTAGGAATATCTGAAAAGAAAGAAGAACATTTAAGTATTTTATATCAATTACGATGTTTCAAAGTTTAGTCATTCAATGTTCTAAAATTCAATAAAAAAATATTTCATGCGATTACAACATAATTAGACAGAAGAATATGATAATAATAAATAATTGTAATAATCAGTAATCCATACTTACAGTTAAACTGTAGTATTCGTCTAGTAGAATAACTATGAAGTAGGTACAAGAGCAATAACAGCAAACCACCGTCTATGACATCTAAGAGGCAACTGAGGACTGAGAGTGAGGGACAGTTCTATTCATGTTGTGACTTGTACATTGTACAACAACTATATGACCTTGAAAGCACTCCATATGCGATCAGTGGGATAATTCTGTGACAGATGAATAGTTAATCAATTTATGTCCTATTATTTAGTAAAAGAGTCAATTTCTGAAACTTTAAGGTAAAATTGATGTAGGTAAGGGTTATTTTATTTAATTTTGGTTGGCCAATTTCAAGTTTTGACATGAAAAGACTATATTTCCACTACCAAAATTGATTTGAAAAAAGTTGACAAAATTGACACACGCTAGCGTGGTATGGAATGGAGTATTTGGTTATAATGTCTCTCTGGTGCTACCTTAATGGTGCGAGGTGTCGGTGCATGATTGTACATGTAGTGGCAAGGGTGATGTGGGTTAGTTGTCGCTGCTGCCATGAATTGTGTTCCCTCATGTCTAAATGTTCCCTAACTTTCAGTATTTTTGTTTCTGTGTGCAGGTGTTCTATAGGTGTTGTTTGAGTGCATCCTGTGATGATACGAAGTGCGTTGTTTTATATTGTCTGTAAGGTGTTTATGTGTGTGTTTGAGATAATGGGTGCCCAGCATGGGCTAGCATAGTCCATAACTGAGCGAATATATTGTTTGTATATGAGTGATGTTGTTTCCTGCTGGTGTCCAAAGTTTGTGCCTGTTAGTACCGTAAGCGTGTTAAGTCTTGACGTACATTTGTTTTTAATGTTCTGAATGTGGTTTGCAAAAGATAATGATGTGTTGTATGTGACCCCAAGTATTTTGGTCCTGTGAGTGTGTGGAATGTTGGTGTTGTTTAGTGTAAGTTGTGGAGTTATCTGGTGATGGTTGATTTTGTGGGTGCTACTTTGAGTCTATTGTGTGTGAGCCAGTCTTGTATACTGTTTATGTATGTTTGTAGGTTATTTGTAGCGGTGTCGATGTTGTTCTACAGATCTACAGATCTACAGAAGCTAAGGCTAACAAAGACCCTAAGATCCACTCTAAGGTTAGCCCGAGAGAAAGGAAAGAGTAGCGGGTTAAGAGAAGAGAAGAGAATAAGGGGTTAAGTAAGAGCAACACCTATCACTCATGGGTTAACATTCATTCAGAAAAAGAGGAAAAGTGACTCACCATCATCATCCGCCGGCCACTGCCGACAAGTCAGAAAAATAGTCGGAGAGAATAGGAGAGGGGTGAAAGATGAAAAGAAGTAAAATAAGAACGCTTACAAACCATGCAAACACAGTCTTAACTCACTGTCATACCATGCAAACTACAAACATGCAAGAAAAGAGTTAGAGACATGCAAAGTAAGGAGAGGATAAGAGAAGGAAAAAAAAAAAAAAAAAAAAAGTAGGTAAGTTAAACAAAAAGTGGGTTAGTTTACGCTATGAGCTACATCTACATTCGTGTTAGTCTAATTTTTTTATATTTTTTTAATAATTTTATTGCTGGCATCACACGCTGGCATGTCACAAGCTGGCATTCATCGTCAACAAGCTGGCATTCATCGTCAAAAAGCTGGCATTCATCGTCAATAAGCTGGCATTCATCGTCAAAAAGCTGCCAACCCTTGTTGTGGGTGGATGTTAGAGTGATGTCATCTGCATATGATGATAGGGTAAGCTTGTTATCTATGGGTGTTGGAATGTCATGCATGTATAAGTTGAACAGTGTTGGTGAGAGAACAGAGCCTTGAGGGACCCCGTTCGGAAAAAGCTTGTTTTTGGATGACTTGCCATTAAATGTGACATGTGAGTATCTTCCTGAAAGATAGTTGCTCAGCCACCTTTTGGTGTTATTGTGCATGTTTGTGTTGAGTATTTTGTTTATGAGAAGGAAGCGTGGGATAGCATCAAATGCTTTACTAATGTCTATTGTTGCTAATAGTGTACGTTGAGCTAGTCGTTTGGAGTTGATGCCATCCATGATGTGCTGCGTGAGGTTAGTGAGTAATGTCGTGGTTGTGTGGTGAGGTCTGAATCCATGTTGAGTAGGCGATTGTAGTATATGTGGGTTGGTGATTTGTAAGATTAGTCTTTCTGTTGTTTTGGAAGGTGTGTATAGTAAAGTAATGAGTCTATAGGAAGCTGGTTCTGTTGGATTTTTGTTTGGTTTGAGTAGTGTAATAATTTTACCTTGTTTCCATATGTCAGGAATAATACAGTGTTGGTATGAATATGTTGTAGTAGTTGTAGTGTTGTAGTAAATGCAAAAAACTTCACTTTTCTACGTGAAGGTCAAAATATGATAATAAAACCCCACTCTAATAGACAGAGTTTATTTCCACAACAGTTTCGATGCCCACTAGCATCCTCTTCGGGTGGATACAGAAAAACGAAGAGGATGCCAGTGGACATCGAAACTGTTGTGGAAATAAACTCTGTCTATTAGAGTGGGTTTTTATTATCAGTGTTGTAGTAGTTAGCATCGCTGACTACGAATCCATAGGCCCCGGGATCGAGACCCGGTGACGGCAGGCGGCGCGCAGCAAAACCCAGCTGTTCATCCTCCCACACAATAAAGAAAGTGGTTGGTAGATAAATGAGTACCCTGGGTAGTCTAGCGGTTAAGACGCTGGGCTGCTGGGGCGTGGTTCGGATTCCACGTTAAACTTTCGTCAGAATGAACAATTCGAGCGGAAGCAAACCAAAGGTTACCAAAGGTTCTGAAATGCTTTTCCTTAGCTTACTCCACAATGTACAGCACCTGAATTTGTTAATCATATACCATAGCGAAAATGATGTTAAAAAGTTTTATTACTCAGTAAAATGACAAAATAATTTTATTTTAGTTTCATAAATTGAATACCAATATTTAAAGTAATTGTTTTTCCTTATGTTGAACGAATTTTCTTTCTTCAACAATGTCAACAACAACAAAAAATTTTCATTAAAATTTCAAATCCCTGGTGGCCAATTTGAATAAAAAAAATGTGTATATATTTTGGGTTTATGAAATTATTAAAATACTTAAAATAGTCAACATAATAAGATGGTTTAATATATAAATTATAAAGTACACATTATTATTAATATAGAGTAGAAGATTACAATAGTTTATAATATTGAGAGATTAGCTAGTTAGAGAAAATGTAAATTTATGGCCAACTTAACTTATTAAGCTTTGCCTTTTTTATGAATGTAAAATATTTTTATATAATTACACTTTGAAATGCGTATAAATGATCATAAATAGCGTTCTTTGTCTATTCAATTTTCTATAAATATAGATTTTGTTTTGTAATGAAATCGGTGAGAGAATCGGCTAAATTTGGCCGATGCCGATGCAAAAAAAAAGGCCTATTCTAACGGTGCCGATGCCGATTAATCGGCACACCACTAATATATATATATATATATATATATACTTTTTATGTTAAAAAAAACGAGTGACCAGTTTGCTAGATGATGCAGATCGACTATCTATAGAAATTTAGCAAAAGTGTCTGAAAATCAAGCTAAATTGACTTATATATACTGAACAATCTATTCTGTTATTATAACTAGCTGTTACCATAATATGAGTTATGCAATAATTAATTAATTACTCATTACATATTTTAAGTTGAACTAAATTTTATTTTAGAGCTCAAAAGTGGGTGGACCAGTTTCCATTGTTGCCCTACCCACTTTAAAAATTGGGTGGGCCAATGCCCCTCCAGCCCCCGCCCTTTTTTTACGCCCTTGGTATCCGTCAAGGTAATGAACGATACAACTAATTATTAAATAATAAATTTTAAAAACAAAACAGAAAAGTACGGTAATAAAAGAAATAACAATAATACACTCCAAGAAGCGAGAAATAATAAAATTACTAATAACACCTTCATAAAAAAAAAAAAAGTACATGTAATGCAATGGCTAATGCAGGAATTAAGTGGAGCAGCAGTATGGGAGCATTTAAGGAGAGTGCACTGCAATTGCATGCAATGTGGGAAATGTTGTAAGTTGCAAGAAAAAGGGGTTATAGCCAGGGAAGGGATGTGGGGGTGCCTAACCTCAAAAATTACTCGAATAGAACCTAACTCACTCAGCAAACCATACCACCTCAGACCTAAGCCAACCAACCATCTAACTGACAATTTATTCAGGCGTTTCATTCCATATACAGCATTTCGGCGTCCCAACATATTATTATTATTATTATTATTATTACATACAAGAGCTATTCAACTTTTTCCAACGTCTCCTTTCATTAATGTAGCAGTTAATCAGTCTCTATAATGCTATTTGATTCATTATTATTATTATTATTTTAATGTCTTACATAGACATAATTGAATAAAGGATAAATAAAACACTTGTACACTGCTTATTAATATTGTTTTTAGTAAACTAACAATCACAAATTTAATTACATTTTTCATAGTTTTATATAATACATTCATCATAAAATTAGGAATAAAAATACATACTGTACATTCAATATTCAGTAACATATCTAAACAATAATTGTTATTAGTATACTTTCATATAACAAAATATGAACAGGACAAATAATCATAAATTAATTACATTTTTCATAACTTCATATAATACATTCATCATGAAATTGGAAATAATAATACAATATTTATTAACATCTTAAGAAACTATTTCTTTGTGAATATGCTGAATTCGCAAATTATGGTGGAAATAGACATATTCTCGTTGTTTTGCACGACGCACCCAATTCTATATATAAATAATTCTATAATATAAATAATCACTAGTTTTTTAACCGAGTATAGTTCAGAGTTCATGTCGATGGGTGAGGAAGTCTTCTAAGTCGTGACGGCCGTTGTACCTTATATAAAAAACTATTCCTGCGGATGAACGGTGAAGGCGAGGAGGGTTTGTAGCGTTCTAATCCAGCGTCCCAAAGCCAATGATACTTCTCGGGGAAAGTGTCTTCTAAATATTATATAAGTTTCAACCCATTCTCGCCTTGCTCGTCTCTGCACTTCGTGAAGTTGTTGAGCAGAACAGTGTATGTATGTTCGAGGATAGTATCAAAATAGTGCATATCGACAGCACGAGCGTCTAATTAAGGATTCAGTTTGCTGGACGTTACTGTTTTAAATAAGTTGTCGAGGGTGAACCAGTGACGAGTAGGTACAAATCCATTATTAACACTGCTTTTCCACATCAGATGTATATCGACGTAGGGTTGAGTTGTATCACGGTTCACACTTAACATGCAAATAATAGAGCATGAGGGTGTATCTTTACTCTTGTTACACTCGTACCTGTTGGCATTTTATAATTCTCCTCCGTCCACTTCCCAACTACCATAAAGATTTTTACCATTTCATCAATATTCAAATAAATAACATTACGTTTTGTGGAGTCAAAACGTCTATATTTTGTTTCAAGCACGTAATTAATTGCGCCACTGCTAATTTAAATACTCTCACTGATTTGTAAAGGGTTACATCGCATTGGGAGTTAGGATACTGCTTAGTGGTAGTTCCATATTTCTTTGTTGATGTCCTTGGTGGTACTGCTGCTGATGCTGCGAGGAGAGTACGTCACGACGCCTCAAACACAGGACCCATTGTGAGGTAGTAGAATGTTTATCTCAGCTCGTGAGTCTGGACCGGTGGTGAGTTATACATCTTAGACTCTGGACCACAACTGTTACTAGGGGCTGACACGAATGCTCCGGACGAATCATGTAAAGATATATTTTAAATTGTACCTTATAGGCAAGTTCTCTGTGACCTCACACGACTTTGCAAAAAAAGGGGGCTCCCTTGGTGAATTTGCGCAATGCTCATTACCCTTCCAAGTATGAGCAGAAGTTGTGTGATTTGAGACTACATCTGGGACGATCTCGTCACCGACCACTTCCCCCGGAAAATTCCCTTCACCGAGAACTTCCTTCGTGATGTCTGGGACAGTCTCTTCAAAGAGCGCTTCCATCGCGGGGTTTAGGACAGCCTCTTCATAGAGAAGTTCCCTTGTCATACTGAGGACATCCAGCGTGTTGTGCATGCTACACGAACTAACTCGATGGACAAGTGTGTTCCGTGTTTGCCTTTCCGTATGAATAACTTCCGACGGCAGAGAACGTTCGGGTTCGCTCCCAGCACCTGTACGCTTAGTCTCGAAATTGGGTGAAAAATCCTCTACCCTTGACAACGGAATCACGTCATCTTCATTAAATAGGGATTCAAGCTAAATGACCAAACAGGAACTTAAAGGAAATGAATCTTCAGATTCATTTGGGATAACCGAAACTCTGGGAACTTCAAGTTCCTGCCTAACTATAATCAGAGGCGGTGACTCGCTCCCGGTGGAGTCACAGAGGTCTACTGTGAAGACATTCAAGTCTTCGTGCTCAAAATTACCAAAGGTATTTTGGCTTTCTAGTTCCTCGTTCGCCGGAACTGGAACGGAACAATTGACGGTTGCTAAAGAATCTTCTCCATCTAATAGCCGTTCCTCTTTATTTTGAGCTGGTTCCATGGAGTCATCTGGGCTCTCTGAAACAATTCTTTCACCCTCCGTCGAAAAGAGCGAAGAATAGGGGTGACAAACATACCCGAAAGATGAGTTCTCCCCTCGAATTAGGCCTGCTTCTCTATCGGCCACGTAGAAATCGTGCGTAATAAAGAAATTCATCCCCAGGATTAAATCTCCATCTCAGTCTCCTTCAAATATGACCACAAATGGGGTCAGATAAGGGGCTTAATCAAATTCAATAGAAAGAATAATTTCTCCGATACTGTATTCTTCTCAATCATCATCAATGCAGGTGAAACGAGACCGCAAATCGAAATTTCCTGTGGCCGTCTTAAGTAATTTCTCGTACACGTCTTGTTTAATTTAATTCGCCTGACAGCAGTCGTCAATAAGAGCCAAAACCGCTTGGTTGTTGACAGAAGTTTTCATGAAAATTTGTGAGTTCTCGTCAAAAAGCACCATTTCCTGAATCCAAGAAGGCGTTTCCGAAACATACGAACATACTTCATCATCGAGAGAAAGGAAAGAGTAGGGGGTTAAAAGAGGAGAATAAGGGGGTAAGTAAGTAAGGTTAAGTAAGTGGGTTAACATTCATTCAGAAAACGAGAAAGAAAGACTCGCCATCATCATTCGCCGGCCACTACCGACAAGTCGGAAAAATAGTCGAAGGGAATAGGAGAGGGGTGAAAGATGAAAAGAAGTAAAATAAGAACGCTTACAAACCATGCAAACACAGTCTTAACTCAAACACTGTCATACCATGCAAACTACAGACAGGGCAGAGTCGAATACTTTCGACTCTCTGTAACTTCCTTCCGTATGAGATGCGTTATAGAGAATCGAATACGTTTGACTTCTGTAATTTCGTATTCCTTTTTTGAAGAATGTTTTTTGTTGACGATTAAAGTCTTTCAAAGTCTTTCAGAGTCTTCTCCAATTTCGATGATTTCTTCAACGCTCCGTTGTGAAGATTTACATCAATGCTATGCGTCGCATGTGACGTTTCCAAGAGAAATTTAATTCGTAATTTAATTCTCCGTGTGCCCAATAATTGTCGTTGCGGTCCTGTTCTCAAACCAGTGAGTGATTCATGATCAGATATCGGATCTTCGTTTCGAATGCGTTCACTTCCTTGTAGCGGGCGCCAATCCGTTGTATGTGTACCAATTCTGGTAAAGGGTCGCCAGTGTCGGCGAGATGGCCTCTTCTTCGTTTAGACAGCCACCGCTGATATTTAGGTAAACTTAGTATGCCGCTTTCTTGCATCGACAATGACGTTTATATTGCTGACGTCCACGGTTCTTCTTTCAAGAGATTAAACGTAAGTTCTGACTGCGTGTTACGGAAAACAATTTATACCTTCACTCAATGGCGTCTCCTCCCTCAATCCGTTGAGAGAATGGAATGTTTATAAATCTCACGTGGAAGGATATAAGTGACGTGTTACCTTTTTCAGTCTTTATTTTACAAGGATAGATCACTTTTAAGATACGAGATTTCGTTTACAAAAGCAACGTAAAACAGAATTCAATGTTGCATCACTACAATGGCTAAGAGAGTTATTAACGAACAATGGACCGGGCCGAACCGGCGAAGTAACCGGCTGCCCGTAGGGTGAGGCTTCGACTGTCCAGAGGGGTGAGGCACACCACTGCCTCCTCTCTCTCCTTAAGTTTGCCCTGGAGGAGCTCTCTGGTGCCATATTTACAAAAGATTATTAAGGTTGGAAAGTTTGTCTAACAATGATATTAGCAAATAAATTTATATAAATTTTGATTTTACTTAACTCTTTTATGTGATTTATAATAGTCGAAAAGAACATTTAAAATTTTGGAGTCTCCATTTAAGATTATAGGTTTGGCAACTCTGGAGTCGTTAGGGTTAAGAAGAGGCCAGATGATCCACTGGGGCATTGAGGAAATTTATAAAATATTAAAAATTCAAAGATTAATACTTTAATTTATGCAAACAGAATAATATCCTTAAATTTTAACAAAAATTTATTTCCTGTGGAAATCCTTTTCTACACCAACTTTAAAAAATCTATAAAGAAAGTTTACGATTGTTTCGCGCGCCTCCACAGTGACTTTCTGATGCAGGATACGTTAATGGTGAATGGAGTTGAGTTGAAAATTAAAATCACTCGCACGGCCCCTGAGATATGTTTAAACCTGCCTAGTAAAGAATCCTGTAGGTCTTTGGTCCTCCACATATAGAGACGTATCACAGCACGACGCGTGAAATTACCAGCCTTTAATCAAATGAAGATTGAAAAAGGTTTGTTGAAATCTACAGCAAAATATCCCATAAAGTGCACCCAAGTAAAAATGTTTACTGTTACAGTTGAATTGTCCTTGAAAGAGACAGCTAATATCATACTAGGCCGTCTGCCCCAGAGAATATTTGTTGTAATGGTAGGTCATTACACTTTTTCCGGTAGATATAAAAAAAAATCGTTTTTCAAATTTAAAATTTTTAGGCTAAAATATATAACCCTCGTGAACGGTGCGCCAATCAGAGGATCATCCTTGGACATGTCTTACTCAACCAGGGCAGAATTTTCGCTATGTGCCGGATCATTCAATAATTTAAATCATGGCATCAAAGAGTGTAATGACGTTGGCACAGGAATAACAATAAACGAATATATAGAGCGAACTAATATATATGCGTTCAGTATTGCTTCTGACCACTGCACGAACTCATGCGCATGCGCAGAAGAATGGTCATATGTCTTTGAAATTAGAGTTTAGCAAATCTTCAGCAAATCCTATCAGCGTATTATTTTATCTGGAGTCACAAGGTCTGATTAAGATTGACCGGTTTAGATCAGTTATAACCCACTTTTAATGGACGAGCTCACAATACAGAGGGTTATGAATAAGGATTACTTTACTCGTAAAATTTTTACAGGGATCAATGCAAAAGATGAAAGATTGAATATGGACATCAAAAAACGCGATACTGGTGGAGTAATAGTCAACATAGACATCTCGGCCGGTAGAGGTGAACAATGGATGGGATTTTTTTTTAAGAGGCGAGCGGAGAGATTTCTGTTTGATAAATACGGCGGTAACAAAATTCTTAAAACAAATAAAGATTGTGTGGAATCCGTACCGGCATCAGAATTTAACCAGCAGTGTCTGCGGTCATTACTCCCTGTTATTTAAACGGCACATGTCGAGAGGGAAATCTTATCAGAGTTGTTTTGAATTGTTTCATAAATGCGACTCAGCTCGAAATGGCAAATTTGTATGCACAGAAATACATGCACTTTTTCCATTTATGGGTAAAAGAACTTGTGTATATTTTAATGCATATCACAACACTTCTTATGTAACATTGCAAGCTCTATGAAGAGTTATTAATTTATTAAAGTAGAAAAGTAAGTTTTATATCTTTATCAATTACCCATTGTATTGTTTCAAAATATAATTGTGAAAAATAATATTACTATTTTGTCTAAACGAATTATGAGGTTTTGTTAACTTATTTTAATAAGTGAATTATGATGTTTTTGTTTTAATAAATGAATTTATGACCCTATGTTGTTCTTAGTTAAAGATCCTTGAATAACTGCACGACAAAATCAAAAACTTTTTCTGTCCTTTAAACCAAACGAAGAGGTTTTTTATAAATTTGGGTGCGCTGAGTTCAAATCTGATGTCAGAATACCTATAGCACCCACCGTTTTGAAAGGACGTGTAATAAAAGTCTTATATACAGATCAGAATATATTGAATACCTCAACATAATTATTATAAGATCAGAACAACAATCAAAATCTTTTTGCTGATGGTTCTTTTTGTACATACTCTCGGGAGTTTCCCTAATGAGAAACAAGCAATATTCAGCCAACATACTGGAATTCCACCTTCCCTGGAACCGTTTTTCCATAATCGCTATTTCCTGATGGAATTTTTCGCCCTGCTCGTCGCTAATAGCGCCCAAATTGGTTGGAAAGAAATCTAAATGAGAGTCAAGGAAATGCACCTTCAAGGACATATTACAACCCGTAGATTTATAGCACCTTAGCATCTTATTCACCACGGTAACATAATCATCAATTTGACTTTACCAAGGAAGTTTGAACAAACCGATTTGAATGCCACCCATGCTGCTTTTTCTACTTCACTTCATTTGCTATCAAAATTGGTATCCTTCATAACTTTCCTTATTTGTGGGCGAACAAAAATTCCTTCTCTGATTTTAGCTTCATTTAACTTTGGAAATATATTCCTCAAATAAATAAACGCCACACTGTTCTTCTCCATAGCTTTCACAAAATTTTTCGTCAAGCCCAGTTTGATGTGAAGTGGTACCAATAACACTTTTTTTTTATCTACTAAAGGCTCATTGGAAATATTTGTCTATCCTGGAACAAAACTCAACCTGACAACCAATCTTTACAAACAAAATGGCGGTCTCTAGCGCGACTCTCCCACTTGCATTAAAAGCTGCAATATTTTGTATACCCTTGCTGCATTCCAAGGAGAAGGCCTATAACTTTTAAATGACCGCAAATATTCCACTTATATTTATTACAGTTAATGGATCTAAGTAAAATACGCATATTCGCATATGTTTCTTTTATGTGGATCGCATGTGCAATTGGGACAGAAGGTTAAGTATTTCCGTTGTGTAGAAGCACTGCCTTCAAGCTTAATTTGCAGGAATCAATGAAGAGACGCCATTCTTCCGACTTGTGTTGATGCCCCAAAGACTCCATTAAATTGTCTACATCATTACAAAACGCAATACCATCACTTGTAGAAAAATGTAGTGAAATCATTCTGACGCTTTCTACATAAAATTATGTTGGTCCACTTTTCTAAAAGATTACACTCTTGCAACCTAAATCGTAGAAGGTCAGTCTGATTTTTTGAAAGATTCAAGTCTCTCAAGAGATCATTTAGTTCTGCCTGTGTAATAAGGTTAGGTGACGATGATGTAGATGGTAGAAATTCTGGATCTGCAAGCTCACTGGCTGCTTGTGGTTCAATTTCAATTTCGGAGTGGCAATATTCCTCTTCTAAAGTTCAATCTTTTGGTGGCTTAGGAACTGGCAGGGTTTCATCGTGAGGAACTGGTCGCAGAGCTGATGGCAGGTTTGTGTATCGTGTTCAGACATGGGCAGTAAATACTTTAGATATATTTAAATAATAAATACATTACTTGAAAATAAAAGTAATTAAATACTAAATAAATACATTTCAAATACAATTTAGATACTTTTCAAAAAGCACATAAAATCACTAACATCAGCTTAGAGTCAAATAAAATCGAGACATTCATTATATTTTTTGTTTATTTGCTCTCATTAGCACAAGCTTTTCAAAGAGCATCTGACAGTTTGCCTCTCTTCTTTTTCACCACTTCCACTTGCTGCAGCCATGTTACAAATGTTGTCCTCGTCTAATATGATCAATAGGCTAAGGCTAATTGCACAGTTAGCGCAAAACTTTACACAACCACATATGACGATGCCTCAGGATAGACTGCAGGCTGCCGCACTGCAGTGTGAGTCTGTGACAATCGCCACTAGAGCAGGCTGGAAGTTCCATTTTTCAAGGTGCTTCCAGAAAGTTCCAGCCTGCTGAACCTGGAACTTTCTGGAAGCACAAGCACCTTCAAGAATGTTTTACTGTGTTCTGTGGTACCAGTTAAATACTGGGTGGTTAGTATTATACATCCTCGCAAAATTGAACAGTTCACAAAAAAGTATTTTAAAAATGTATTTAGAAACAGGTATTTACAAATACTAAATACTTTTCGAAAGTATTTAAATACGTAATTAAATACACTCTCCAAAATTATTTATAAATACATGTATTTAAATACGTATTTAAGTATTTTCAAATACATTATTGCCCATGTCTGATCGTGTTGCATGTTTGGATTTCGAAGAGAAACTTCGGATATTTGTTAAACAAAAGTGGCAGTCACTAACATGATCTTTTGGCTTTCTCCAGACCATAGGGAGAGCAAACGGCATTGATGGACGGGAACCTTGTCACCACGCTCTTACGCTCCTTGCACACGAATTGCAACATATGTGGGGGCTCACCTTCTGTCCTGATCATCCACTTTGCATGCAAAATATAATTCATATGCCATTTTAACCAGAGGGGTAAATGTTTGTTTTAGGGATTTCAATGTTATTTCGCCACACACATAACAAAATAAATCGGCACTGGTTACACATTTTCTAGACATTATTGTAGTTAAAACGCGAAAGCAATGAATTTTTTCGCCAAAAGAAGTTAATAAACACAGTAGAACCATCAGAAAAGTACCTTAACACCAAACATCAACAAAGCACATGAAACAATGAAAGAAAATAACAATTTTCCACTTGGCAGCCACTGTGAAATCACCTGACCACCTTTAGACCAATCACAGAACATCACAACATTTCGAATAACCAATCAGTGAGCAACACGTGTCACAATAATGACCAATAGCCGTAGGGCTGTTCTTTTGCTTAGCAAGCGTTTGATATAATTTGGATAATTTTTGTGGAAAATTAACGTAGTTTTCTGGGAAAATGGTGGGTGTTAGAGAAAAAATAAAAACATTCGTAATCAGCGCATCAGACATATAAATCAGCAGAATCTGTGCAAAGGACAGAAATTGTGTTGTGCAGTGTAATTGCTAAAAAAATTCTTACCTTTCTATACCTACGACAAAGTGTAAACATATATAAACATGCAAATAGATTCTATGTAGCTGACACCGCTGATATATATATATATATATATATATATATATATATATATATATGTGTGTGTGTGTGTGTGTGTGTGTGTGTGTGTGTGTGTGAAAATGAACAATGAATAATTCCTATATAATCATTATATAATTCTTATATGGATCCTTATATTCATTGTCTTCATACAGTACTTATGTTTGTATGGTTTTTATGTTCGAATGTTCATTTTTACATGAGAAACCAAAATCGCCTCAGCAAGTTTGGATAGAATTTCGATTTGTGCTTTCGATTGTGCTATTCTATTATGGTTGTCTTCCATCTAACCCTCGTCCCTAAATTTTATTAGATTATGCATGCACATTGCATATAGCAAGATTGGAACCCGTAGTTGTACTTCTTAGTCCTTAATACACACTCTTTGTCTCTAATTCGTTTCTTTTAAATCTTCCCAATAATGACTTGTACTGTTTGTACGAATTGAATGGCCTGTCTGGTATGACGCAATATAACTATTATTCGACCATATTCATCCATACGTCCATATCTTATCTTGACCATTATCCTATATCAATTTTATGAAATATTCATTTTACTCGTGTCAGTCTATGAAATGTGTACAAAACTTTATGCATCCGTACCTGTTCGTTGAAAGTCGTGAAAATACGTTCGCACGTATTATTTTTTTATTTTTTATTTTAATTATTTCGCCTCTCGCAATAAACTCGAAAATGCTTATGCAAGTGTACGCAATTCGATGATCACAGCATAAATTGAGCATCTGAAAACGTAAAATCTCCTCTCACTCTGATTCAAATTTATAAAACATTATCATGCGTTATGCTATATATCATGTATGTCATGTTGTATAGAAATGTATACCGTATGCGCCCATGTACTTTGTGTTGTACTAATAACCATATATAAATATAAAAACACTGTAAGAATTGTAAGTGACTAATGTACTTAATGATGTAATTAATATACTTAATAATGTAATGTACTTAATGACGTAGTGAATGTACTTTAATGGAACTGTAATTAACGATAATAAGTGAATGTGAATTAATCCGCAATCATAATCATAGTTGTTGTAAACCAAAATTACAATGTACTCAGTGATGTACTTAGATTGTACTCAATGTACTACTCCGAAATTATGTCGCCCTTTAGAAATGTATACTCGGCGAAAATACGATTATTTTTTATTATTTTTTAAAATTCTTATTTGGAATCTTTCAAAATTCTGATCATGTGCTTAAAGGGGGAAACTTAACCTTCAAACTGCACTCCCCAAAATTTAGGTTATATATAAAGCATGTAATTGTAAAATAACTGCTACTTCTTTTTCTTCTTGACTTCACACTCTCCCTTGTTAGCAGCCTCTCAGCGAGGAGGGGGCAGAGGCCCCTTGCCTCCTTAATTTTTTAGATTTCGGCCTGAGCCATGGTCGAAAGAGGTCGAACCTCTACCCCTGTAAATTCAGAGCACTACCTGTACATTTTTAGAAGTAAATTACAGTAAGAGAAACTTTTTATTTTCCCCTTCGAGCTCTCTTCAGAGAACTTAGTAAATAAAGTAGATAAAATAGTTCCCGATAAGTTATAAAAAGAAAATCGGCGAACCTTCAGAGAAAGTATCAGAGTGTTATAGAAAGAGAAAAAAAGAAATGAGAGAAAAATTAGAATATTATAGAAGAAAACTATCGCGAGAAATATCCGTTGCTGCGCCTCCTAACCAGAACCCCCGTCGATTTCGAACCACCCAAGGCCATAGACGGAGGGGTTAACATATATATATATATTAGGGCTTGAAACCGATTTTATAAAACCGATTAAAACCGGTTTTCATATTTAATCCCTAAAACCGAAACCGAGTAACCAAAACCGGATTTAATATTTTTTTTTTTTTTAGTTTTAGTCTCCCTTGAAATTTTGTTTTCTATATTTATAATTTTATACGCAGATGGAAATCGTTCCAAAACGTCTTCAATCGTTTCGGCTCGTTTTAACCCATCAAATCTTCGAGCGAAAAGCTCGAGCAACTTTATAGAGCATTGCTTACAATTAAAGCGACCAGCGTCCAGTCAGAAAGAGCTTTTTCGATTACAGGACTGTTCAGCACAAAAATTAGAACAAGTCTCTTGGGTAAAACGCTCAATGCGTTGTGTTTTTTGAAAGATTATTACCAAAATAAAATCGATCATTAAGCAAGTTCCTAATGTTGTTATATTTTCCTTTAAGAATTTTTTAAAGAACTAGTTTTTCTTTGCAATTTTATTAAAATGAGAGGATATGTTTTCGTGTTAATAAATCATGGATTTATATTTTTTAAAGGAAATTTTTTTAATGATACTTTTTATTCAAATATGTGCATAAAATAAATGTTATATTTGGGCTAGTTTTGCAAGTTTTATATTTATTTCATAAAAAGCAAAAATAGACGTCAAAACCGGTTTTGAAACCGGTTTTGATAATGAGCGTCGGTTAAACTCGGTTTTGAAAATTATCGGTTTTGTGCGAGCCCTAATATATATATATATATATATATATCAGTGGCGTACGGTGGGTGTGTCCACACGGTAAGCGTTAGCTGCAAATATATAAATTATATAATATATATATATATATATATATATATATATATATTAGGGTGGTTCTTATTTTTCGAATTTTTCGAAATTGCAAATTTCACCGTCTCACCCCCTCAATATATTCCATTTGACATAAAAAAAAAAAGGGCTCAAATTTAGTTAATTATCGAAACATAAATACACGATTTTTTTATTAGCGTTCCACTATAAGGGCAAATAACAGCAGTTAAAGAACAGCATAACTAAAATAGACATTGACTACTGATTAATTAGAAACTGAATTGAACTAAACATTTTAAGACTGAAAGCATAGTAGATTTGGCCTAGTAAGGATGGCTCCTTATGCGGCACCTTTAAATATTAATTGATCTTAATAAAACTTCTATGGTACACGTTTTATATTAATAGGAAAAAAATGCGGGGGTGAAACCCCGAAATTTTATATATTTAATTTTTTCTATACATATAAGAACTATCCAATCAACCAAAATTTGGGGGTCTCACCCCCGCATTTTTTTTCCTATTAATATAAAACATGCACCAACGTGCTGTCTCTGGTGACGTCCTCATCAATGACAGTTAGCATGATTATGAAGAGTAGTGGAGCTAATGCTGTTCCTTGTGGTACTGAGCTGAGGAACTCTGATTCTGATGAAGATACTCCTTGTACTGTAACGACTTGCCGCCGCTCACTAAGGAAATTATAATATCCATTTCCCTACTTTTCCTGTTATTCCCATATATTTCAGTTTATGTATTATGATTCCATGGTTACACTTGTCGAACGCTTTAGCAAAGTCTGTGTATAGTACATCATAGGTTTCATTACTTTCAAGTGCATCAATAATGTAGTGTTCCATTAGTTGTGATAGGCATGAGCTGCCTGACCGAAACCCATCCCATATTGGTTATCATTTAATTTTTTCTGAGTTTCTAAAATGTCATAGATTTTCTGTCTAACTATTCTTTCAAATATTTTAGTGAGATGAGATGTAAGCGACACTGGCCTCTAGTTTTTGGCGTCTGATCGATCTCCTTTATATATTGGGACAATGTTCGCGCTCTTCAGGATGCCCAGTATTTCTCCCGTGTCTAGTGATCGTCTCCATATCCAATATAGGGGGTCAGCGATTGCATTGTTGCAGTTTTTGATCAGTGTGGCATTCCATTTATCCGGTCCTGCCGCTGAGTGTGATTTAGTTTCCCTATGGCTTGTGTAATATCATCTGTCGTAAAGTCGAAGTCCGTTATACTTTCCCCTTGTGGCTCTTCTTCAAAGAACGCGTTTCTATCACATATCAATTTGTCAGTTTTTGGGATACTGAAAGATGATTCGTACTGAGCTCTTAATATTTCAGATACTTCTGTTAGATCATCAGATAAAGCACTGTTCTCGTTTTTTAAAGGTCCGATAGTCGCATGGTTTTTCGACTTTCTTTTTGCGAAATTATAGAAGTACTTTGAGTTAGCCTTTATCGCTTCTATAGCGTCGTCGTCTTCTTTTTCTGTACGCTTCTCAATTAGTTCCTGTATGACATCATCGATACTTTGCAGTTTATCATTTAATATTTTTCTGATGTTGTTATCTTTACAGTTACTTAATTTTGCAGTCACTCTTTTTCTCTTTCGGAACAATGAACTCTTTTGTCTCTCGAACCTGCTTCTCTTTCCTCTTTGTTGTATTTTTGGGACATGTTTTTCGACAATTTCTAACGTCTTCTCTAAAGTCATTAGCACCTCCTCCGTTGTCTTGGCCTCGAAAATGGTTTTCCACTCTACTACTTCCATGCTGGATGTAATATCTTCCCAGATTATAGCTTTGGAGAGAAAATTAAAAAATTCGAATTTGCTTCTTTCTGATGTGCGTGTTCTTTCCTTTCCTATTGCCTTTATATTAGTTGTTATTTCAATGATGTTGTGATCCGATATTATAGTTGGGGATATTTCTACATTATCAATTAGGTTGCTGTTGTTTGTGAATTCCAAATCTAGGCAATTCTTTTTTCTTGTGTTTTCTGTTATTTCTTGTGTTAACATAAATTCATCAGCTAGAGCTAGTAGAATTTTTACCTGCTGCTGGTCTTCCCGTGTCCCCTCCTTGTCCTGGTATATACATATTTTTTCCTATCCTTTTATATTTCATGAATGGAAAATTAAAATCACCACAGAGAAAAATATTTGGTGTTGGAGAGTGTAGATCAGGGGTCACCAACCTGGGCGGTAGCGCCCACTAGTGGGCTCACACTGAAGGTAATTAAACATTTATTTCATTATTTATTTTATCGATTATGTTGATTTATTCTTTTTGATCTAAGGTGGGCGATAAGCTTTTTTAATTTTCAAAAAATCGTAAAAGTGGGCGGTGACCAAAAAAAGGTTGGTGACCCCTGGTGTAGATCTTTTATCCAGTTTCCTACCTCTTTAGTGGAATCTGATAATTTTGAGGTTGGCATGTTTGGGGGTCTGTACATTACAATTAGTACCATATTTAATGTTTCAACTTTTGCTGCTACACATTCTACGTAGCTGTTTGAGATACTATAGTCATTTCTGCCATATGCCTTTCACGTGTGTAAATAGCACATCCTCCTTTACGTCTCACTGTTCTGTCGGCTCGGAGGATGCTATAGTTGTCAATTTGTATTTCTTTTTTGTCAATACAGGACTCACAATTTTCACAGTTCGCTGGCAGTCCTTTAGATGAGTTTCCGTGAGGCATGCAAAGTCTGCTCCGGCTTCTTGCATGAGTCCTTTCAGATATAAAACTTTGTCCGGGGAATGGTTTCATTTAAGGCCCTGAATGTCGGCTAGGATTATTTTTTATTTTTTCTCTATCGTTTTCACATACAGGTGGTTCCGATTCGTTTTCCAATGGGGGTGCCGGTTTCGTTGCCTTGTGGCCCTCCGAGAATTTACCTCTTTTTATCTTTGTCGGTACCTGTTGTTCCGATAACGCATGAAGTGTCTTTGTGCGTGCCTTCTGTCCGGCTCTCGGATTCCTATATTTGTCAGCTGATTTTGTAATTGCTGGATAGTATTTAGCAGCTGAATTGTGTTGGCTGCGTCTAAAAAATTGGCACTCTTCTTTGATGTTCGTTTTTCCTGTTCACTCGTTGCGTTTCTTTGAGGATGGTGGTAACGACATTTTTTTTCGTATTTGCAACTCCTCTATCTTGCATAGGTGTTGCAGACCGTAAGAGGGTGGAACTTGCATTTCTTATAAAATTTGCAGTATCCACTTGTGTAATGCGTGTTGCATAATGTGGGATGTGCATATATGCATTGCCCATCCCGATAATTGTAGTTCCCTTTCGCGTAGTATTTACATACAATATTTTCTACGCTTCTTCTTCTTGTTTTCTTATTATTTTCAAAGTTCTTAATTTTGGTATTATCATTATTTTTCTTTGGCTGTTTATTTTCTACGTTTTTAGTTATCTTTTTATCATTTCGCTCGTTGGACAGTTTGATTACTTCGCAACTTTTATTTATTTCTTTTCTTTCATCTATATCTTCCTTGCGTATTATATTGTTTATATTGTTATTCGTCATTAAATTGTTGGTCGTTATTATGCTGTTATTCGTTATTTCGTCCTCTCTCTCATCCACCCGGTGGATACATTTCCGGACCCTTGTGTCCCCATTATTTCATTCTTTTTTGTAACATTCGAGTCTGCTATCTCCATTTCTTTAAATACTGCGAATGAATTTACCGTGTGTATATACATTCACCACATAGAAATTTGATCCCCACGACGTGTTTCGCGTTCGAGACAAGAGTTATTTCCCTATCATTCCAATTCATGCAGATAAAGTCTTGCAGTCGTTGAAAGAAATCACACCGAATCGCCGTGTTTTTCGTTGTTTCCAGATTAAACAAATTGCAGATAAAGTGAGAATATGGACCCATAGCCATGCTATTCCTTAATTAGCGTAAAAAGAAATACCTCCACAAATTCTTTCTTTCTTTATTTATTTTTATTTCTATTTCTTTCCTTTCGATGGTCGAGGATTTTTCAAGGATTTTCTGACCTTTGCGTTTTATAACCATTTTCCTGCCTTGTTTCAAACTTTCTCGAATGCCAACCGTATTTCGTTTTAAATACATACGTTAAAACTGGTGATAAATTATGTAAACTGCATTGCACTTTCTTAGTTTTAATGGATTTCACTTTATATATTATATGCACGGATTCACTTATATAGGGTGTCCATAAATGATTACCCTGATTAAAGCATGCTATAACTTTTAAATAAACACTCGTATTGAAACACAGTTTTAATCATAAGTAGATAAACATACAAAGTTTTGATACATAGTTAATGAACTTAATAATCTTCCACATGTGCACCCCTAGTGGCACGTAAAATGTCTAAACGGTATTCACACTCACGCCACACATTTTCCAACATTTGTGGGTTAACTGTTGCAATTGCATCCGTAATGCGTTCTCGCAATGTCCTGATATCTGGAACAACTGTTGCATAAACCAAATCTTTAACATGACCCCAGAGAAAGAAATCCAGCGGGGTAATGTCTGGTGATCTTGGGGGCCATGGGATTGGCCCGTCCCTGCCAATCCATCGATTTGGAAATGTTGCGTCGAGAGTTTCACGAACAACATGCGCCCAATGAGTGGGTGCCCCACCTTGTTGTAAGATGACAGTTGGCTGCCTGTCCTGCAGCTGGGGGATGGCGTAATTGGTGAGCATATCCAGGTACACAGTTGCGGAAACAGTGTTCTCAGCGAAGAAGAAAGGACCAATTATCTGGTCATGCATTAGTCCACACCAGACATTGATCTTCGGACTGCCCCGAATATGCTCCCTTACGGCACGTGGGTTTTCCGATCCCCAAATACGCACATTGTGTCTGTTGACTCTACCACTAAGATGAAACGTAGCCTCGTCTGAAAAGCAGACACGTAACAAAAAGTCATTATCCTCGTCAATGCTGTTCAAAATGTCAATAGCGAATTGTTCACGTTTTGGACGGTCATCAGGCTTCAGTTCTTGAACAATTTGTACCTTGTAGGCGTGTAACTTCAAACGTTTGTGTAACACCTTGTGCACCGTAGACTTCGGTATCTTTAGTTGGCATGAAGCTTGTCTCACCGATTTCCTTGATGACCGTGTGAAAGCAGTTTGAATGTTTTCCACCGTCCCATCGGAAACTGATGGTCTACCACTGCTCTTTCCCTTTTCCACGTTTCCAGTTTCCAAGAATTTTTTCATCCACGACTTAATTAACTTCACATCAGATGGATTCTTTCCATACTTTGTTCTGAACCTTCGCTGAACACTGACAGGAGATTTTGTTTCTGCAAGCCACACAACACATTGTGCCTTCTCTATCACAGACGCCATCTTAACTGAACAGCTACTACAGCGCTCCTAGCGGCGAATGCGGTAGACGAAACACACTAGCACAGAAACTCTATGCGTGTACGAGATCACCTGTAAAAAGAAAACGGATGTAAGATTCGTTATTAAAACATGAGAGCATACTGTTTTCAGGGTAAACATTTATGGACACCCTGTACTTTATACACTTTCGGGTGTAAACAGAATAAACCGCCGAGTAGTTTATTCCATTCCTATTTGGGTGTTAATACAGAGAGAGACACAGCACGTCCATTCACCACAAGGTGTATATATATATATATATATATATACTGTATATGCGAGGTGCGATCCAAAAGTTCCAGGACTGTACCGACAAAAAATGTAGGCTTACCTTAGGTTCTAATTACTGCTGCCCCTTTCGAAGTAGTCCCCTTGGGAGTTGATACAGCGGGCCCAGCGATTCTCCCACTGTTGGAAACACCTCTGGAACTCCATTTTTGGGATGTTGTTCAGCACCTCGTGCGACTCCGCCTGAATCTCCTCGATCCGCCTCATGTTGAGTTCCTCCGTGAGAATGCGTTGGCATGAACCAAACGATAGGCCAACGATGCTGCAGATGTCGTTAATCGTTCGTAGATGGTCCTCGTGGATGGCCTGACGCACATTTTCAACATTTTCGTCGTTTCTGCTGGTTAAGGGCCGACCAGAACTTTCGGAATCCTCAACCAACGTTTGCCCACGTTTGAACCGCGAGAACCACTCGAAAGTCTGGCTTCTGCCCATGGCGTCATCACCAAATGCTTAAGCATTTCGTGGGTCTCCGAAGTGGTTTTGCCAAGTTTGAAACAAAACTTGATGCACACGCGCTGCTCCTTCAAAGTCTGCTATTTCTCTTCTCGCGTACGTGTATCACAGTGTCACTCGGCACACTGCTTCATGATAAAGCTGTTTAGCGCTATCTACCGGCCCAAGTCCGTACTACGGCCTGTTAGCGCTCCACGCTGCCAGTCCGGGAAATTTTGGATCGCACCTCGTACATATACATATATATACATACACACATTACATTAAAACTAAACATACCTTACAAAAGAGAATTTAATCCTGCATTTAATGAGAAACAATTAAAACTTGGTGTTCCAGTCATTAGCTTCCAAGACAGCCTGAATTCGCTTTGGGTAGCTTGCCAAAAGTGACGCGAATAGATCTTAATTGTTAAGCAAATTTGCTAAAACAGTTTCAATGTGTTGCGTCATTGTATCCTCCGAAAATCGATTTGCTGCAGGTTCTTGAAACAAGAGACATTCAACCTTGTCCTTTACAACTGATCCAATGTGTTCACAGACGTTCAGGTCAGGAGAATTTCCTGGCCATTCTTCATTTCCAAAGAAATCGATCTCATGGTTCCGCAACAACTGTTGAGTGGCTAATGCCTTAAAGCAGGGGGCCTTATCGTGCAGAAGTGTGACCTGATCGACATCCATAACATTGTTTGGGTTTCTTAGAAAACGAATGACATGCTGGGATAGAATAATATCACGAAAATACTGTCCATCCCAACTCTGACCATTTGGCTTCAGCACCCACATGAGCTTCTTTGCAGTGAACAAAACAAACACACCAACACAGTCTGGACTTTTTAATAATTCGCGATAATGTTCATTGTCATCGATTTCATCTGGTGTTGTGGCCCACACTCGATCATTTTGGTAGTTAGGCCGACGTGTTACGTAAACAAAAAATTCATCAGAGACAGCTAAATGCATGAAATCATCCACATCCCAATCTTCAAGATAATGGGCAAACCACATTCTGTCATCGATGTTAAGTTGAGTTTTTCTTGGCTTTGGAAGTTCATGTCAAGGCTTTAAACCTTGCCTATGACGGTCCAGTCGAATGATCTCACCACTAACGATCTTTCCTCTCACCACTTCGATCTCTCTAAAAAGTTTAGCACAGCTGTTTTTGCGCTTACGCGTACCGCTTTCAATGATGTCCTTTGTTTCCTGAGAGAGTGGCAAATTTGGGCGCCCAGATTTGGTTGTATCCATTTCACATTCATCCAAAGTTTTATTCCAATTTCTTTTGACGAAGTCCTCACTTCTTCGCAACTTTTTGGCAACCCATGAACGTGTTATAAAGGTGGCTCCAGCATCACGAGCTTCCCGAAATGTTATTGCTCGTATGCGATCTATCACACGTTGCCTCTCCGAATCACCAATTAATTGAGAAGCCATTGTATTATCACTTTATCAGTTAGAGTAATTTTAATACCTGCAATGAATAAAGAATTTCATATATTTTTTTTAATCACTAAAAACTATTTCGATATAAGTAATCATGTAAGCTGCAAATGGGGGGCTAAGGTTTTTTGGAACCCCTTATACAGGGTGTCCGAGAATTATCTGTACAATATTTGGCTGTTATTAAAAGTCAACCATGAAGTGTAGAAATTCCAGTTTATCCCATTGTACAGAGAATTTCATTAATTTTTTTCTGATACCAAGTTTTGACAAGTTTTTTAGAAATTCCAGTGTGTCCGAACATTATCTGTACAATTTCATCTCTTAATAAAATTCTTGATAACACACGTAAAATTCTTAAACAAGATTATTTAGAATCTGTATTTTCAAAAGTTTCTTTTATTAAAGTAACGTTGTTACAAACATTCGATATGTGCACCATTAGTGATTCGCAAAACATCCAATCGATACTCCAAATGTTGCCATGTACGCTGCAGCATATCCACATCAATTCGCTCAATAGCAGCTGTGATTCTTGCTTTTAAATCATCAATGTCTGTCACCCGCGTACATTTCTAAAACACTTGTCAAAACGTGGTATCAGAAAAAACTTAATGAGATTCTCTGTAAAATGGGACACACTGGAATTTCTACACTTCATGGTTGACTTTTAATAACAGCCAAAAATTGTACAGATAATTCTCGGACACCCGGTATATAAATATATATATATATATACATACGGGGTGTCCAAAAAAAAACTATATACTCTTTATAGCATCATATATTTTATAATTTAAAAAACCAAACAATATATTGTTATAGCAATTGCCAATGAAAGGTAAATTAGTAATCTAAGTGATCAAAATGTTATAGCGAGTTGTTTGCATATAAAATTTAATTAACTACGCCAAGTGCTCAAAATGTTCTCCGGCGGCATGAATGCACTTCTGAATGCGTCGACTAAGCCTGGCCTTGTTTTATCAAAGGCCTTGTAATGGCGAAGCCTATGGACCGAACGTAGTCTAGTCACTCACTAGCTTGCTTCGGACTTAGCCTACGCACTCATTCCACGATACAAACTCTACAGCATTCAACTTTATTAAGTTCAGCAAAAGAACCCATGTTGCGTAAACGTTTGACACCTGAGCAACGAAAAAGTGTTCTGAAATGGTATTGGAAATTTGAAAATGTGTCCGAAGTCCAGCGGCAATGGGTCCGGGAATTTGGTACAAAGCCACCGACACGTCTCGCCATTACAAGCATCCGTGACAAGTTTGAGGCAGAGGGATCTGCTCAAGATATGCACAAGCGAAGATCTGGAGGACGCAAATCAAGTGCTAGTGATGAAAACTCCGTTTTAGTGTTGCAAAAATTTAATCGATCACCACAGAAATCAGTTAGGCAATGCGCCCGTGAGACCGGAATCAGCAAATCAGGTGTTCACCGGATTTTAAAGTCGGCAAAATGGAAAAGCTACATTCCAAGTCTGTTACACGCCATGACTGAAGATGACCCTGATCGCAGACTCGAATTTTGTGAATGGTTTCAGTCAATGAAAGTCGAAGACGTACAGTTTGCCAACAAAATCGTGTGGTCTGATGAAGCTACCTTCAAGCTGAATGGCACAGTAAATCGACACAACTGCAGATACTGGTCACTTGATAATCCACACGTTTATGTGGATAAACATGTTAATTTACCAGGATTAACAGCATGGTGTGGTTTATCATCCAGGGGTTTGGTTGGACCATTTTTCTTTAATGGGACAGTTACCGGTGCCGCATATCTCGACATGCTGCGGACAGAAATTATACCTGCAGTTCGGAAGTTGTTTGGAAACGACGACTTTTACTTTCAACAAGATGGAGCCCCCCCTCATTATCATTGTGATGTCAGAAGGTACCTCGATGAAACGTTGCCTAACCGTTGGATAGGACGAAGAGGAAGCGTTGAGTATCCTCCACGTTCACCGGACTTGACTCCACTTGATTTTTACTTGTGGGGCTACCTGAAGGATGCAGTTTATGGTACAAGACCTGCAACACTCGAACACCTTAAGGATGCAATTAGGGAAAAGTGCGGGACCATCACAGCATCCACATTAGTCCATGTCTGCGAATCAGTTAGTCGACGCATTCAAAAGTGCATTCATGCCGCCGGAGAACATTTTGAGCACTTGGCGTAGTTAATTAAATTTTATATGCAAACAACTCGCTATAACATTTTGATCACTTAGATTACTAATTTACCTTTCATTGGAAATTGCTATAACAATATATTGTTTGGGTTTTTTTTAATTATAAAATATATGATGCTATAAAGAGTATATATTTTTTGGGACACCCTGTATATATATATATATATATATATATATATATATATATATATATATATATATACAGTGTATATATTAGTGATGTAGGTCACATCCGCATCCGCATCCGCGGAACATCCGCACATTTTCTCGCATCCGCACATTGGACTGCGGATGTCGTGCGGATGTGGACCGTTGAGATAAAATGTCATTAATAAGCGGAAATTATCAAATTCTACTATATTAATAGAACTAGTTCATTGTGCGCAAAAGTGATGCAAGCGACAAGACGAGAGACTGTTCTTGTATGAAGTTACTCTCTTGCAACCTACTTAGATCCACGTTACAAAGCTAAGTTATTTTCACCTAGTACATTAGAACGAGTTAAATCATCACTTGGCAAAGCAGTTGAAGAGCTTCAATCTCTTGAATCTGTCGCTTCGCCACCCACCAAAAGAATAAAAGTTTCAGTGACAGAACCAACACCTTCAACAAGCAAATCTATCACAGAATCTGTCTCTCAGTTTCTTGAGTCAAGCAGCAATGACGAGACCTACGCGATGTCAAAAGATGTAGTAAAAATGATCGAGAGCTATCACCAAGAAAAACGCCTGGCTGCATGTGACAATCCTATTAGTTGGTGGAAAAATACGCAGAATATCTATCCATACTTGAGTAAACTTGCAAGGAAACATTTAGCCTGTCCTCCAACAAACGTACCAAGCGAGAGATTATTTAGCAGTGCTGGATTAATATATGATGAAAAGAGAAACAGACTGGCAGCAGAAAAGGCAGAAAAATTAATGTTCCTTAAGCATAACCTTCCTATAATTAAGTTTGAACATTAAACGATGAACATCTTAGTTTACTTTATTTTAATTACTCATTTATAAATATGCCTAATAAAACTTTAAACTTAATATAAATAGTTATCAAGCTAATTAAAGATCTCTTTCTATAAGGGTGGAGGTTGGGGAAAGAGGTCGGTGGGGTGCATTTGAGTTGGGTTCACGTCCCGCATCCTGGTAACACAATTATGGTTTCTAATTGTGGCTGAAACTCAACAAAATATAACGAATTTATTTGCAGACGAATTCACTAATTGATTTCTATATTAGTTAGATGCTTGATATTATTTTATATGTTCAGAGAAAAGTACAGCAATTATTGTACAATTAATCAATTATACTACATTATAGCTACAGCTCTCTCTATATAATAACTTATTATATACGTTAAACACAACAAATCTCGAATATATCCTAAAAAATAACGAAACTGTAAACATCCGCATCCGCATCCGCGGATGTTGAAATCAAACATCCTCATCCGCATCCGCATCCGCGGATGTGAAAAAAATGACATCCGCTACATCACTAGTATATATACATATATATAAATAACCATATATATATATATATATATATATATATATATATATATATATATATATATATATATATATATATATATATATATATGAAAATTATTTCACGAAAGTAACACGTGAAAAATATTTATGATGAATAAAACCACGAAGGAAAGGAAACACAAAACGGTGCTCAAGCGCTTGAGCACCGTTTTGTGTTTCCTTTCCTTCGTGGTTTTATTCATCATATATATATATATATATATATATATATATATATATACATATATATATATATATATACATATATACATATATATACACATATATATACATATATGATGTGATCAGTCTTTCCTCATGTGAGATGTGATCAGTCTTTCCTTGTGATCAGTCTTTCCTTGTGAACAGACGTGTTTTATCGAGTGTCCAGTGTTACCATTTGAATAAGTGGTTTTCGTTGAAGTGTTTTAAAAAAAAATAGTGTCCGGTGCATTCTTAACTAAATTATTTCGTGTTACTAATCATTCATTAAAGAATATATTTAATTTATTGACTTTATTCATTACTATATTATTTGATTAAACCAAGGCTAGTGCACGTGGCTTGCCTTATTTGTTTCCCGAATCCATTATAAACGAGGTTTCATAAGATTGAAATTCCCTTGGTTTGCCTTTTTTGTTTTTCAAATCTATCAGAAAACGTGCTTTCATAAGGTTCATTTTCCTTTCCTTCAGGGGATCAAGTAGAGTGTGGTCACCCACCGTGGGAAAAAGGAAAAACGGAAAGAAAACAGTCGGTCGAATAGCGGACAGATAAGTTTTAGTAATACTTTTTCATTTACAGAGCTTTCGTCGGTAGCTTAATTATATATTCATTTAGTATAAATTTGTGTTACAAGAACCTGTTTCTGCGTTTCAGGAACATTTTTGCGGGTTTGCGCAGGTGACGGCACAATAAGCACGCGGTAGACCTACGTTGTAATTTATTAATTTCCAAACGCTCGTTTTTTTTTGTTTTTTGTTTTTTAACTAATTAAGAGCATGGCACCCCCGTCAAGTACTTGCAGTCGCTGTGAAGGGAAATTTGCCGCTTACGCGTTTACAATGGCTAATAATAATGAACAGTTAGTTTGCAGGTGGTGCTCAAGCATGGAAGTCCTGAGGAACGAGTTAGAACGTGAGAGGGAGGCCAGAGTGAGGCTTGAAGAAAGCGTGATGCTCCTGACGGCAAAATTAGAATCCCTTGAGACTCCAGTTACGACCCCTCCTGCCTCAGTTTCTACTAATAATATAAATAGTACTAATAGCCCTCTCTCTTCCCCTAGTTCCCAACCCTTCGTTCGAGTGCGTAATGGAGCCCCATTGAGGAAACCTAAGACTTGTCTACCAGTAATAACAAACAATAAGTTTTCTGTTTTAGGTTTCGAAGATGCTGATGAACCGGAAATACGACTCGTTGGCGATTCCATTGTTCGAGGGCAGCTCGAGGAATTCTGTGGGAGAAACCCTCGTCGTAGGCGCCGTTACTGCTACCCTGGTGCAAGGGTGGAGGATATAACTAATAGTGTTGACCATTTTACAGACGGTACCTCTGAGGACACAACGTATGTTATTCATGTCGGTACTAATAAAGTTTTAAATTCTAGATCGGAAGAACTGCTGGCTAGGTACAGGGACTTACTAGAGCGACTAAAGGAAAAAACTAATAAGATTGTTTTAACAGGTATACTTCCTCGAATTATCTAACGTAGCCATTTCTACAGCAAGGCGACCTCTATCAACAATAACCTAAAGTCTCTTTGCCAACAAGAAGGAGTGCATTTTGCGAATTTTTGGAACAGTTTCTACGGCAGGAGGGACTTGTTCCTAGGAGATGGACTTCATCTTAATGACGTTGGAGCTGCGCGCTTAGGAAGACTATTTCATAATACTGTCTCTTCTTTTCAGGCTGCAGTAACACGAACGGTCCCAGCGTAATTTCCACAAATTTCCCCGGCACTCGCGAAGGTGTCGCAATTACAAACAATTTGAAGGTTCTATCCTTAAATGCTCGTAGCCTACGAAATAAAATAAACGAATTTTTTTCTTTAATTGCTTGTAATGACTATGATTTAATTGCGATAAATGAATCGTGACTTAGCACTGAAACACGTGACTTTGTAGGGGAGTATCAAATTAGAGGTTATAGACTTTTTGTTAAAAACAGAATAGGTAGGCGAGGAGGCGGTGTTATGTTGTATATCAAAGATAATATTGCGAACGTTATAGAAGTAAATTCGAGAACCGATTGATTCCACTATAGCAGAGCTTAAATTGAACGATTTCAAACTTCTTGTTGCGGTTATATATAGGCCCCCTAATCAGACAGCTGATACGGACGAAGCGTTATATCGTGAACTAAAGAGAATAATAGGTAGTGAGCAGGCTTTAGTTATGGGTGACTTTAATTGCGCCAACGTGAATTACGATACAATGCAGGGAGACGCGGAAGGTAATCGTTTAGTTAATTTTCTCGAGGATAGCTGTCTTATTCAAAAGGTTGGGGAACCTACGAGGTTGGACAGTATTTTAGATTTAGTAATAACTACGGATGATAGGCTAATCACTGATCTTCAAGTAATAGAACCGTTAAGCAATAGCGATCACAATATGGTAGAGTTTGTCCTCTTAGTAAGTCGCTCGAAACCAGCTAACTCGACTAAAATTCCTAACTTCCAGCACGCAGACTTTTGTAAATTTCGAAATAAATTGTCACACGTCAATTGGGAAAACGTAATGGGGATCTCCAACGCAAAAATAATGTAGGAATCGTTTGAAACAGTATTTAGGACTATAAATGAGGAATGTACCGTACAAAATTAAGCGTGTGAAAGTAAACAACAAGCCCTTGTGGTTTACTTCTAGAGTAGGGATAGGGCTTATAGGCTACATAAGTGCGATAAAGACAATTTGTGGTTACGAAACAACTACATATCTCTAAGGCGTGAAGCGAAAGGTGTAATAAAAAAGTCCAAGCGCGAATTTGAAATCTCCATAGCTCGTGACGGTAAAGAAAACCCCAAGCGATTCTTTCAATATGTCAACAATAGAAATCCAGTAAAAAGTGTCTTGGGGCCGTTGAAAAATGTTAACGGAGAGCTAGTTTCTGAAAACAAGGAAATGGCTAACTTGTTAAACGAATTTTTTACGTCAGTTTTTACTATAGAAGATGTAACGAATATCCCTACGGTCATAGACATAATACCTTTTGATAATGGTAATATTTTGGATAATATTGTGGTTAGTGAAGGGGAGGTAAATCACCGGGACCGGATTCCATATATCCCATACAACTAAAAGAATTAAAAGATAGCATTGTTTTGCCGCTAAGAACGATTTTTAATGCGTCTATTTCTGATGGGTGCGTACCAGATAATTTCAAGTTAGCAAACGTAACACCTATCTTTAAGAAAGGCGATAAAGGTGCGGCGGGAAATTATAGGCCAATCAGTTTAACGTCTGTTGTAGGTAAGCTACTGGAATCAATAATTAGGGATCGTATAGTCGAACACTTAGAATTGCATAACTTAGTTAGAAATACGCAGCACGGTTTTAGGCGGAACAAATCTTGCTTAAGTAATCGTTTAGAATTTTTCCAAAGCGTGGTTGACGTTTACGATAGTCATCGGACGGTTGATGTAGTGTATTTAGATTTTCAAAACGCGTTTGACACCGTACCGCACAAAAGACTCATTGAGAAAACTAAGGCTCATGGAATCAGGGGTGTAGTAATAAATTGGCTAGAAGAGTGGTTGCGAGGTAGGAAACAGAGGGTGGTCGTTCATGGAGCGGAGTCATGTTGGGCTAATGTAGCGTGTGGCGTTCCTCAGGGTTCTGTATTGGGCCCCTTGCTTTTTCTTATATATATTAACGATTTAGATGTCGATAGTCAGTACAGTTTCAAAGTTTGCGGATGACACGAAGCTGGGTGGTAGGGCGATTAATGACGAAGATAGAGGTAAAATCCAGGAAGATCTGAATAAAATCGTTGATTGTTCAGTCACATGGCAAATGAGATTTAACGTCGATAAGTGTAAAATTTTACATATAGGTTCGCGTAACGGTAATTTTGCATATAGTATGTCAGGGAAGGAGTTAACATGCATAGAGCAGGAAAAAGATTTAGGAGTTATAGTCACTGGTGATTTAAAAGTAGCGAAACAAAGTACAGCAGCGGTCAATAAAGCGAACAAAGTGCTAAGTTTTATAGCTCGGAATTTTGAGTACAAATCGCGCGATATTATTGTTCCTCTTTATAAATCATTAGTTAGACCCCATTTGGAGGACGCGATCCAATTTTGGAATCCGCACATGCGAAAAGATATAGACAAACTCGAAAGAGTTCAAAGACCAAAGACAAGCAACTAAGATGATTCCGTCGCTTAGGTCAAAGTCGTATGAGTATAGGCTTAAGGAGTTAAAATTGACAGTGGTGGGCACGGTTCCGCTAATCCGCTAACTGCTAATTAGCGAAGCTAACTTTTCCGTTAGCGGATTAGCGTTTCCGCTAACTTCGAGAACCGTTAGCGGACCAATTAGCTTCCGCTAAATTTAGTTCCGCTAACGTTAAGTCCGCTAACCCTAAAATCATACATGTTTATTCCAGTCTGTTCTGAGCGTGTCTGCAACAGTCATTCTGGCACGCTATTGGCTGACTACGTGTAAACACAAGACGTGATTGGTCGACGCAGCAGCAGCTGAGCAGCGTTGTGTAATTCTGCAGTTCAGTTCACTTACGACGTTACAGTCTTAGTGTCAGCGAGAGCGTACGTTATCATAAGCATATTTTCGTCAGTTTACTGAGTCTACAAGTTTTTGCAATGGAAAGTGAAGACGTTTTGGTTCCGCCTGAGGATGTTGGGCCTGTTGATGGCCAGGTCCGCCAGGACCAGCCCAACCAGGAGTCTCAGAACCCGTGGCCCCACCTGGAGGACTACTTTGTCTTTATGTCAAGGGATAAGAGAAACGCCAACCTCTTGTACTTCCGTTGCGTCTTGTGCCAGCCCAAGGAGACCACCATCAAGGGACACGCGTCGAGCCTCTACAACTTGAAGTCGCATGTCAAGAGGAACCACCCAGCGCATGCCATCCAGTTTGAGGAGAGGATCAAGGCCGGCTCTTCCCGTGGGAAACACAGGCAATCTTCTGGTAGCAGTGCCAGTAGCAGGAGCAGCAGCCAGTCGTCGCAGCCACCTGCAAAGAAAATACGCCAGCCCACCATTGGTGAGGCGTTTGGCCAATCAGCTGCTGGCACTGGCGTCCGTCAGAGTCTGTGGTGGACACAAGGATTGTGGACCTGTTCGTCTGCAACATGCTACCGCTGCATGTAGTGGAGTCCCCCACCTTTGTCAGCTTGATCAAGACGCTGAACCCCAGCAAGACGTCGATGTCCCGCCGCACCCTGGGCAGGAGGATCTTGGCCAGTCATAACCAGCTGGAGGAGTATCTTATAAGGTATTTATAATTTATAAAAGTTTATTAAATTATTATTAATGGTATTTCATATTTTTTTCATACCATTTTATCTTGACTATGATTAATCTATAATATAATCTATATATTATAATATATATATAATATAATAATAAGTTTTTGCATAAAATAAGTTTGATTTTTGTTAGCCAAATCTAAGTCAATTTTCCGCCAAATTCTCTACTCCCATCTCCACGATCTAGTTGCCATGTTGCCTCTGTTGATGAGTGAAAAAACCCGAATTCCATATTTTTTCAATTATTCCCAAAATACGTCAGATGGTCCCCTTAAGCAAATCATATCATATATATGATTTGCTTATTAAAATTAATAAATATAGATAGACATAGTCATTACTTAATTATATACTTTTAATTTTACAACTTATGTCTCTTTACAATTTATAATTTTTAATTACAGATTGCTGAAGGATGTCCCCTTGGTGGCGACCACCGCGGACTGCTGGTCGGCCCACAACAGGTCGTACCTGGGGATGACGGCACACTGGCTGGACCCCAAGACCCGCACGAGACAGTATGCCGTCCTGGCCTGCTCTCGGCTCAGAGGGCGTCACACTTTTGATGTTCTCGCCGAGGCCATGGTGGACACCCATTACAAGTTCCACCTGCAGGACAAGGTGACCAGGACCACGACGGACAACGGCAGCAACTTCGTCAAGGCGTTTGTACAGTTTGGCACAGAAGCTGAACTCTTGCCAGACATTCCTGAGCCTGCTGCCGATCCGGACGTGGGGGGCGTCGAGGATGTGGACATGGACGTGGATCCCGGGGATGGGGCTGTGGACGAGGTGGAGTACATCTCTGTTGAGGCCGCTCTTGAAGAGTCCAGCGGCCTGGGCCACAACCTGCCAGTGCACATGAGGTGCGCAGCCCACACCTTGAACTTGGTAGCCAGCGTGGATGCCGACAAGGCGCTTGACAGCGCTCCGTTCAAGTCGGCCTACAGGAATACCATGTCCAAGGCACAGGCGCTGTGGAACCAGCAGAGCCGCAGCACGGTGTCGGCAGACAGCATTCTGGACGAGTTGAAGAGGAGCTGGTGGTCCCCAACAGTACCAGATGGAACTCCACCTATGACTCTGTTGGTCTCAACAACCTGCTGGAGAAGAAGAGGGGAGCTGTCCACAGGGTGATGACGCAGCTGAAGCTGCAGACCTTCACTGATTCTGAGATCGGCTTCCTGAAGGAGTACGCCCAGGTGATGTCCATTGTTGCCAAGGCCTTGGATAAGATCCAGGTGGAGGACCAGGCCTATCTCGGGGAGCCTTCTGCAACTGTAGCGGCTGCCGTCATGAGTTGAAGGACTCCAAGTCAAAGGCCTCCTGTACTGCAGGCCTCTGGTAGACGCGATACTGGCAGGCATCACCAAAAGGTTTGGGCCCCTCCTACAAGACCAGGAGTGCCAGCTGGCCGCTGCCTTCCACCCCAGGTTTCGCCTGTTCTGGCTGGAGAAGCATAATCACAGCCAGCTCAGCAGGGTAAAGAAGGCCATGGAGACCGGCGTGGAGACAGCCCTGAGGGAGACCATTGAGGAGGGCAGAGCACAGCTGCACCACCAGCAATGAGGATGAGGAAGATGACTTCTTCAGCAGCATCACTCAGCCCCAGGTGAGCAGGAGCCACAAGTCACTGAAGTCCAAGGCACAGATCTTGGTGAAGACCTGGCTGGAGGCCGGCTCGAAGGAGGTCCTGACTGACGTCGCCTTCTTGGGTGAGCAAATGTTGATCGACCTGTTCATCAAGTACAACACAGCCATCCCATCCAGTGCTGCAGTTGAGCGCCTGTTCTCCATAGGCAAGGACATCTTGCGCGCCAAGAGAGCCACCTTGTCAGATGCCAACTTTGAGAGGCTGATGTTCATGAAGGGCAACCAGCATCACGTCAAGGCGATGGAGAAGGAGCAGGAGGCCAAGCCAGAGTGAATGCATTATTAGATTATTAAAGTTATTTTTCATGTGTATTTTTATTTCTTAATATTTTTGATTCGTTTAATACTTTTTGTACTGTAAATAAACTGTATGTTCAATGTAAACTAATGTTTAATTTCATTTGTTCATTTAATTATTTATGTACACGTTGATCATCATCTGATCTTGGCATGCTATACCTTTTTGAAAAGCTCTATGTCTAAGCTGCAACATATTAAAATTTCAGCTCTCTCTAAGGGTTTTAGAGCCAAAAAACCAACCGAAGCTAAATTCATATAATAAAAGTTAGCGGTTAGCGGTTATCGTTAGCTTCCGCTAAATTTTTTTAGCGGTTTATCGGTTTAGCGTTATCGAAGTTAAGTTTTGAGTTAGCGGTTCAGCGGTTATCGAAGCTAACTTTTCGGTTAGCTGTGCCCACCACTGAAAATTGACTACACTCGAGACTAGAAGGCTAAGGGGTGATCTAATCCAGGTTTTCAAAATTATGAATAGGTTCGATAACGTAGATAGAGATAGCTTTTTCGAAATATCTCAATATAATAGGACTAGAAATAACGGGTGTAAGTTGACAAGTAGAAGGTTGGTTCGAGACAGCAGTTGCCAAAACATTTTTACGCATAGAATAGTAAATAGCTGGAATAGTTTGCCGGTAAAAGTAATTAGTAGCACGTCTATAAACATGTTTAAAAATCGATTAGACGCATATGTTTAGAGAATGGGTATAAATTAAAGTAGTAAAATTAAGGCTTTGTGGTTCGGAACCCACGTAAAATTGAAGGTCCCCTTCGCCACCACGGAGGATTTGCACAATACACAATTACGAATAGAGTTAGGTAGACCAGCCATGAGTGGATCCAAGGGTCTTTGTTGGTCTGAAACATTATAACATTATTATATATAAACACACACATATACTTATATAAACACAGATATATACATACACACACACACACACACATATATATATATATATATATATATATATATATATATTATGCACACACACACACACACACATACATATTATATATATATATATATATAATATATATATATATATACACAAACTCAGAATGGTCCCCTGAGAAACTTATATGTTAAACACAGACCGTGCATGGAACAAGGAACTCTTCTGGGAAAATTAAATCCACTATAGTCCGAATAAGTAATGGTAAATGACAAATACCATAGTTTTTCTTTTTCATGATGCTAGCCCGACGTGGGCAACGGGTCTCTCGCAAAGAGGTCCCTCACCAGCTATCTGCAAAGCAGACAGGATCCAGCTTTGGGACATGGATCTAGGGTTTAAAGCAAGCCTAGTCCCACTACATTCAGAACCTCTATATAAGTAAAAGACTCGTTGCATTCACGTCGGATTGAATAAATCAAAGAAAAAGGGGTAACTATTGTATTTTTAGCCAAAAAAAACAAAACTTAAACCTCAACCGGGACATTGAGCGTCCACTTTTCAAGGCACGTAACACGTCCGTTTAATATACACAAACTCAGGGACCATTCTGAGTTTGTGTATATTAAACGGACGTGTTACGTGCCTTGAAAAGTGGACGCTCAATGTCCCGGTTGAGGTTTAAGTTTTGTTTTTTTGGCTAAAAATACAATAGTTACCCCTTTTTCTTTGATTTATTCAATCCGACGTGAATGCAACGAGTCTTTTACTTATATAGAGGTTCTGAATGTAGTGGGACTAGGCTTGCTTTAAACCCTAAATCCATGTCCCAAAGCTGGATCCTGTTTGCTTTGCAGATAGCTGGTGAGGGAAGCTATATTTATGGGACCTCTTTGCGAGAGACCCGTTGCCCACGTCGGGCTAGCATCATGAAAAAGAAAAACTATGGTATTTGTCATTTACCATTACTTATTCGGACTATAGTGGATTTAATTTTCCCAGAAGAGTTCCTTGTTCCATGCACGGTCTGTGTTTAACATATATATATACACATATATACACACACATATATATATATATACATATATATATATATATATATATATATATATATATATATATATATATATATATGCACACACACATACGTATATATATATATATATATATATATATATATTATATATATATATATACATACACACATTTAAACTGCAAACACGCAGTATAATTAACGTAAAGAACGACACTTGAATAGGAGAATATTCCGCGCAAGATGAAAGCGAGAGAACGAAACAAATGAAAAAATGAGGTAACCACCCGGAAATCGAACCCGGGATCTTCCGATTGCCGGTCAGATATGATAACCATTACACCACGGCCTCACCCAATCAAATGCCGTAATTCCTCTACATACGCACAGAAACCAATGCCCCAAAGGGGCACCTCTCGCATGCCGTACATTATATACATTTAAACTGCAAACACGCAGTATAATTAACGTAAAGAACGACGCTTGAATAGGAGAATATTCCGCGCAAGATGAGAGCGAGAGAATGAAACAAATGAAAAAATGAGGAACCACCCGGGAATCGAACCCGTGGTGTAATGGTTATCATATCTGACCGGCAATCGAAAGATCCCGGGTTCGATTCCCGGGTGGTTACCTCATGTTTTCATTTGTTTCGTTCTCTCGCTCTCATCTTGCGCGGGATATTCTCCTATTCAAGCGTCGTTCTTTACGTTATAAATACATATATATATATATATATATATATATATATATATTATATATATATATATATGTACATACACTATATACATATATATACAGACATATATACATATATTATATACACATATATACAGTTAAAACGTATATATGCGGCATGCGGGAAGTGCCCCCTCAGGGCATTGGTTTCAGCTCGTATGTAGGAGAATTGCGACTTCTGATTGATCGAGGCTCATGGTGTAGTGGTTAGCATATCTGACCGGCAATCGGAAGATTCCGGGTTCGATTCCAGGGTGGTTACCTCATTTTTCATTTGTTCGTTCTTCCTCCTCATCTTGTGCGGAACGTTGTTCTATACAAGCGTCGTTCTTTACGTTAATTATACTGTGTTGTTTGCAGTTAAAATGTATATACATACATATATACATATATATACATACCTACACACACATATATATATATTATATATATATATATATATATATATGTAAAAATGAACCATAAATAATTCCCATATTCCTATACTATCATATTCTTCATGTAATTCTTGTATTTATTTATATAGTTCTTGTATCCATTTTAAAATTCATGTGTTTATATGGTTCATGTATTTATATAATCCTGTATATTCTTATATATTTAACTTTATATAATGCCTATATTCATATGTATGTACGTGTGTGTATTCATTTTTACATAAGGACCAAAATCGCCCAACGCAAGTTTGGATAAAATTTTTTATTTGCTTTCTACTTTGCCAAATAATTGATGACCTGTTCTTTTTTAAAATCTCATAATCATTTTTTTAGATTTCGCTTAATAAGGAATCGTGCTTAATCTTTGCAATGTTCATATTTTGTATACATTTTCTTTCGTTATAAAAGATGAGATCATGTCTTGCCTAAGCATTTAAATTGTACATCTTAAACCTAAAAATTTTGCTCATATGCATATTTTAGTGTAAAGATGCATAGTCCGATTTCCACTTTTAGTTAACTTGGCAGATCATGATAACATCAGATCTGAAAAGTCGCGGTTTAAGATAAAAATATGGTTTCATCTTCAAATATTTTGTTTACTCGTTCAAGCCTTACCACAGCTAAAAAATTTACCTTATTTTCGAATGTTGTGCAAAAATAATACAGCCTTTTTAGCATTTAATAATCATGATGTTAGCAGTTTTGGGGTATATAAACCCCAGTAAAAATCTCCCATTGTCATTAAGAAATAGATTCAAAGGCTGAGCACTACATGTACCTTTTTGCAGTAAAATCCAGTAAGAAATAGTCTTTATCTTCTCCTTCGAGCCTTGTTTTCTTCAGGAACTTAAGTCAGTCAAATTCCCCGATACGATATAAGAAGAATCCGGGAATCTTCAGAGAATTTTAGTAAGTCTACCAGAGTCCTCCGAGCCACTATAGAAGAACTCGGAGAGTAATATAGAAGAAAACTACTACAAGTCACACATCCGTTGCTGCCACCTAACTAGAACCCCCGTCGACTTCGAACCAACCCAGGCCATAGACGGAAGGGTTAACAACTGGCGACCCTGCATCAGGATTCTTCCAGTCTTCCAGACCCAGGAACTAGAATCAACATCCAGTTGACCGGTGTCTCACGACTTCCAGTTCGTCACATCCACCCTTGAACCGGTGTGTCACGACTCCATGTTCTCCACGCCTAGTTTTCATTCAAGAACAAGCGGCCAGCAAGACACGTCTTCAGGAGACGTCTCCAAGGATTTCGCGATAGGAATCTTGTTAAGTACAAAACTCTTTTTTTTTTAAATAATCTCAACACTTGAAAAGTCAGTATTATTAACAGTTAATAATTAATATTGAGCCAGAATTAACAAAAAACACAGTGAACATTCCATACACCAGTGATACATTTCTTTTTAGTAAAACCGAGTTATTTCCAGTATTATAGTTATTAGAGTATAATTTTATTTAATGTACTAAGCATAGTACCAGGATAATCTTGTTTACATTTTTTTTTTATTATTATTTGCAATCTTTTCAAATTCTCCCCTAGTTAGGCAAATTATTTTGCATTTATTTAATGTGTATTTTTTTTAGATAGAGTAGTTAGGAAAACCTCTTAAGTGATCATTCCATAAATTAAGATCGGTCAAGCAGACTTAATTTCAACACATTAATAGTACCTTCACACATGAGCGATTCAGACGGTGCGCTTTCTGACATTGAAAATTTCCCTACACCCGTTCTTCTACCTACCCCGCGCCCTTCAAACATATTCCCAAACACACAAACTTCAGATCCAGAACAAGCCAATATGTCTCAGTCTCAAACCCCCGCCTCAGCGTACATTAACTTAGGTAGACTAGTAAACCTTCCCCATACTGTCTTAATTTTTAAGGGGACCATAGATAATTCACAGGCCTGCAAAATTGAGGGTCCTAAAAACTTTTTTGAAATTGTATGCTGGTTTTATAGGAATTTGGGGTGCTAAATCCAAAACGGCCTCAGATTTGCTCCATCACGTATAGTTTTTTTCACAATTTGCTATGACGTTTTTATGTTGTAATATGTTACTGAATAAAATAAGTAGTGAAGAATTACCACATGAAACCTATTTCCTGACCATTTCTGAATATATTTATTTTAAAAAACTATAAAACTTGGATACTTACATCTTTACTTAGTGGAATGGCTTAGTAGTCCCGTTTTCTTTTGCCAGTGAAGCTGCGCCTGTTGCATTTCCTTTTGTGCGCTGCTTCCGGATTTTCACGATGCAGCATCCAGCAATAATCCCCCATCATATTAACGTTCCACCGGCCTTGGTATCTCTTTTCCATCTCCTTAATGTCTTGATGGAAACGTTCTCCCTGTTCCTTACTTACTGCACCTAGATTTTCTGGGAAAAAAATCCAAGTGTGCATTCAAGAAATGAATTTTGATACTCATTGAGCATCCCAAAGCTTTGAATTTCTCCAGCATGTTTTCAACAATGAGTGCATATTCAGGGTCCTTATTATTCCCAAGGAACTTAGTAACCACACTTTTGAAGGAATTCCAAGCCTCTTTTTCTACTTCAGTCATCGTAGACAAGAAGTTTTCATCTGATAGCAGTCTTCTAATGTCTGGACCTACAAAAATACCTTCTCTTAATTTTGCTTCTGATAGGTTAGGGAACTTCTTGCAGAGGTACTTAAAGCATTCTCCACTTTTTTATAATGTCTTAACAAACTGTTTCATAAAGCCTAGTTTTATATGAAGAGGTGGTAGAAGTACTTCCTTTGGGTCAACAAGATTTTTACGCAAAATATTCTTGCTTCCAGGTTCTAGAGATCTTCTTTGTGGCCAGTGTTTCTGCTCCCAGTGTTGACTCTTTGCTCTGCTATCCCATTCACAAAGGAAACATGGGAACTTAGTATATCCTCCCTGCTGCCCCAGAAGCATGCACAATACCTTAACGTCTCCACAAATCATCCAGTGATGATCATAATATTTTATCTTTGTAAGAACCAATTCCAAATTCTCATAACTTTCTTGGAGATGTACCGAGTGACCGACAGGTACAGAGGCATACTTGTTCCCATTGTGCAAAAGAACAGCTTTTAGACTTCTTTTAGAAGAGTCGATGAAAAGTCTCCATTCATCTGCTTTGTATTCAATGCCAAATGCCTGTACCAAACCATCAATATCACTACAGTAAACTAAATTGCCCTCATGTGAAAAGTAGTGAATAAACTCCTTTTCTCTTCTTCTATACAAATATATCGATGTTCCAGCTGATAATAAATTTCTTTCTTTTAATCTGGAGCCTAAGAGTTCAGCCGATTCCTTGGATAATCCCAAATCTCTCACTAAATCGTTTAGTTCAGATTGAGTGAACAACTGGGGGTCTTGACTTCCTATATCACACTGAAATTCTTCATGATCAGTATCTGAACCAGAATTACTAGGCAAATCTTCCAATGTTTCTGGTGGAAGCGGAACTGGAACTTCTGGCCCATGAGGAACAGGTCGAAAAGCTGATGGAAGATTTGGATAGAATATGGCTTTCTTATTTTTTGAGTTATAGCCTTTAACATCACAAGAGCAAAAATAGCAGTCATCACAGTGATTTTTTGGCTCCCTCCATACCATTGGCACACCAAATCTGAATGCTTTCTTTTTGCCTTTACACCATTTCCTTAGATCCTCTACGCAAATAAAACAAACTTTGTGTGGTGCCCATGGTTTGTCTTGGTCTCCTAGTTTCATTCCAAAGTAGGCATGGTACACTTGCCTAATAAAATTTGTTACGTTTCTTTGATGTTTCTTGATCACAAATTCCCCGCATATGTAGCAGAAGCTGTCGGGACTGTTGACACATCCACGGCTAGCCATGATTCACAACTTACTACAGTACCCAGAACACAATAAAAGTCTTGAATTTAATTTAATAAAGGCTAAATAAGGCTTTCTTAACACTATCAAAACACGCTAGTTCGCTGATATAAAACACAAAAAACAACTCAAAATCACTGAAAAAATTCGCTTCGGATGAATCATTGTGCGCACGTCATGAAATCTGAGTAACAACTGACTCATACGGCTTGGCAACCCAGTATTTATAGTCTCTTAGAAGTTTCTCGTAATTTCCGGAAATCTGGCATTTTCTCGAGGTCGCTTCACAAAAAAATCGAATTTGTGAAATAACTTTGTGTCGTATGACATTTTTATTGTGTTTTTCGAATTCAGCACACAAAAATACATTGTAAACAGCTAAAATTATGAAAAAGTTTTTCCATCGCAGGCCTGTGATATATAATCACTTTGTTGAACCACGCGTAAGACCTTGGATTGAATCTTTAGAACAACATTTCTTACGCGAAAATATCACCGATGACGATATAAAGATTAGGGAAGCAAAAAGATTTATCGATCCTAAAAAGGGAAATGCTCATGACACAGTCACCTATGTCCCATCGATTAGCGAAGCTACAACATGGGACAATTTTAAACAAAACTTATTAGAATTTTTTAAAGAAATAACACTTGCACAACCCTTAGCCACGTTAGAAGCAGTCTTCCAAGCTAAATGGAAGAAAGAAGAACATGAAGATTTAAACAATTTTATTACACCAACACAAACTTGTAGAAGCCCTCCGTGCCGCTGAAAATGCGTGTGGCATTTCTTTCACTTCGAAACAAAGAAATCTAATAGTAGCAACAACTATTTACCAAAACCTACCCGGAGCACCTAAAAAGAAGTTTCAGGAGTTTTTAAATGTTGACAAACCTGTAAATGTAGCCATAAACAAAACACGGGAACATTACCCCGATTTAGCAAACCAGAACTACCGAAAGGGTAGAGAAACCCCTGTACATTACATACAGCAGCAGCAACCACAACACTAACAGCAACAACAACAACCCTATAAATCGAGGCCAATGCAGGGAACACCACCCCAGAAACAAGCCCCCCAAACCCAGAATACACGCCCTCCTCCACAGTGTTTTAACTGCGATAGCTTTGGGCACATGATAAGTCAGTGCAATTATCCCTCTTATTGCTCCCACTGTCACGAACATGGTTATCGCCGTGGCGATCGCCAAAAGTGTGCTGATAAAGCCTCTGCAGGGTATAGACTCCATTTTCAGAAACCAAACCACCCACGTTCCCAAAACGTATCCCAAAAGTCTTCCAATCCCCAGAAACCAGTCCATTCCCAGCCTCAGTCAAACCACCAACCCAATAGATTACGACCACAGGGTCAACCACACTCTTACCCCATGTACAAACCCCAGTACAACCAGCAAAGTCAACTAGTTCGGTACGTAGAAGTACCCGTGGAATAATCATTTTAACCAGAGTACAGTTTTCAAGAACACCCTCCAGCGTATGGTAATCTAGTAGAATATGACCCAGGTCCTCCCATAGAAGACCATTCGAGCCCTTTTCTAGACCCTACTTTGGAGGCAGCAGTTCAACCTCCTCCCTCCTAAATTACAGTAATGAACCCGGATACACAGACAAACTCCCCATTAGGATAATAGGTGCAGACTTCCTAGATTTAATAATAAATTGTAGCACTGATAACCAAGATTTAACTGCTCTCCTAGGTACAGGAGCACACGCGACGTTAATTAAAAAACAATGTGTAGATGAATTATTAGAGAGTACGAATTACAAATGTGAAATTAAGGCACCCTCCTGCCAACTCAGAGGAGTTACGGGCACACCCATACCTACATACGGAGAAATCGAATTATATTTAGAAGTTGGAAACGCGGTATATCCCGCGAAATGTTGTATAGTGGACACAGTCGCCACCTTTCAGACAGACATCCTACTAGGTATGGATTTTTTTAACCGGAATCAATGGGAGATTTACCCACCGGAAAGTTAGTAAAATGTCGAATTAGTTCAGTTCAGATTTCCGAAAGAAATAGGAAACCCCCTCCACTTGATAGCAGTTCAAGTCAGTCGGTTGGATCCAGAGGGACAACCGCTCCAGAAATCAGACCCCCGAGTAATCAGTTCGAGTTGTTGAATCCAGTTGGATCAACATAGTCAGTTTCCAGTCAGTCAATTTCCAGTCAGCCAGTTTCAGTTCACCCAGTTTCCAGTCAGCCAGTTTCAGTTCAGCCAGCTTCAGTTCCTCCCATAAGGCAAATTTTATTCGCCTAACCAGAGTCAGATTCACAATTTTTCATATGCCCTACCGAGCATATAATAATAGCACCTTATGAGAAGATTTGTTTCCTAGCAAAAGTAGTCGACAGTCAAGGAAAATTATTAGAGTCAGAGCGTACTCTGATTACAGAGAAAAGTAATTTCAAAAGAAATGTTCTTATTGCCCAACTCCTTAGTCAGAGTCAGAATTCAGCTATCCCTCTTGTTTGTTTAAACAAAGGAAAAAGCCTATAGAATTAACTTCAAATCAGAAAATAGGAACTGTTTCCACAGTAGAAGTAGATTCAGATTTCCCCATCAGTATGATAAATCATGTTTCCAGTTCCTTAGAGTTAAATCCTTCAGTATTAAAAGAAGAATATAAGAAATGTCTGGAGCACTCCCTTCAGGAGTCACCAGCTTTACAGGATCCCAAACTAATGGAATCACTTCTCGATTTCCTGATTAGAAATAGAGATGTGATTGCCCTAAAAGGAGATCCTCTGGGCCGAACTAATTTGGTCCCTTTTGAAATGAAGCTGGAACCCAACTCCAAACCCATTTTCATTCCTCCCTATTGGGTTCCACATTCCCAATTAGCCTTCAGCTAGTCCCTGGTCTGCTCCTATGATTCTCGTCTCCAAAAAGGACGGAACATCTCGCCCTTGTATAGATTTTAGACGCCTGAACAACATTACCATCCCAGACCGCTTCCTGATTCCAAACATGCAGGAAACAATTCTGAACGTAGGAAAAGCGAACTTTTTTCATCCCTCGATTTAGCATCGGGTTATTGGCAAATGGTCAGTCCCGAATCTCGGGCATTGACTGCTTTCTCCACTAACCGAGGCCATTACTAATTCCAGGTTTTACCTTTCGGAGTCCGAAATGGGCCTGCTAATTTCTCTAGGTTGATGAATATAGTCCTTTCCGACCTATTAGGTGTCGAAGCTCTCGTTTATCTTGACGATATTATCGTTTACAGTTCGGACATAAAAACACACTTTCATCGTCTTCAGAATGTGCTATCACGCTTGAGAAAAGCACACCTAAAACTGAAACCTGCAAAGTGCAACTTTTTACAAGAGTCCCTGGTATACCTAGGATTTTTACTATCATCCACAGGGATTAAACCTGATCCAGCCAAACTCGAAGCCCTGGAAAGGTACCCTGTACCCAAAACCATCGACGACGCCCGTGCATTTATTGGCTTTGTCGGATTCTATCGGAATTTTATCCCCCAATTTTCAAATATTGCAAAACCCATTACTAATTTGTCCCAGAAAAATTCGAAATTTAACTGGGAATCCGATCACCAACATGCCTTTGAAACTTTAATTAATAAACTAACCTGTCATCCCGTCTTACAATATCCTGATTACACAAGACCCTTCATCATAGCCACAGACGCTTCCTCCTATGGACTAGGAGCCGTCCTGTTACAGGACGTAGACGGTGTGGAATTACCCATTGCTTATGCCAGTCAACTTTTCTCTGCACCTCAACGGAATTATTCCACTACGGACAGAGACGCCCTAGCGGTATATTGGGCTTTGAAAAAATTCCGAAATATCGTCTATGGCTACGATGTAACCATCAAGACTGATCATAAGCCACTCACGTACCTCTTCAAGGACAAGCTACTTGAAGGACGATTGAGTAGATGGGCTCTTTTGATTCAGGACTTTGCGGCAAAAATCGTATACAAACCGGGAAAACTTCAAGTTATTCCAGACGGATTGTCGAGACTCAAGCCCGACGCCCAAGTGAATAAAATATGAATTCTTCCTGTGTTCGACTACGAGTGTCTGCAATACTCCCAACAACAGGACCGACACACCAAAAACCTTCGGGCACGCCTAGAACAAAAGGAACCATCGAAGGTAAAAGAACAGTACAACCTCAAAGATGGGCTCGTACATTTTCGGAACGAAAATGGAAACGACCTCGTGGAGATACCAAAGAATCTTTTCGACATAGCCATTGGACTTTGTCACGACTCACCTTTGTATGGCCACATGGGGCCGGATCGCACCATCAAGAGTCTTCTGGAGCGATACCATTTTCCCGAGATGAACAGAAAGGTACATGAATACATCGTCGAATGTCCGTCGTGTTTAAAACATAAGGGCAACATACCATCCACAGCTCCAATGCATAAATATCCAGTATGCCAAAGGCCCTGGCAAAGAACTGGAATGGATATACTGGGACCATTCCCGAAAACATCAAAGGGAAACCAGTACATCATTGTGTTTACAGACCACTTCTCGCGTTACAGCGAAGTAGCTGCCATTCCAGACCAGACCTCGGAAACTGTGGCCAGAGCCCTAGTGGAATGCGTCATCCAGAATCATACTACTCCTTCCATCGGATAACGCTCTTAGTTTCACGTCCAAACTGTTCGAATCACTCTGTAACATGTGTAAAATTAAAAACACACACATTGTGGCATACCATCCGCAGGCAAACGGCTTAGTGGAAAGGCACAATCGAAAGATCTTAGAAGCCCTGCGCCACGTTGTCGATGCATCCTCCCGTACATGGGATGATTCCCTTCCCATGGTACAAACAGCCATCAACAATGGCTATAATGTGTCCATCGGGGACACCCCTCATTTCGTCCTCTATCACTACGACAAGCGTCTACCTTTTGATTTGCCCGACCAAACCGACCCGGCAGTTCTAACATCTTCCGAAATGGCAGAAGCAAATCAGCAACTAGCTGAACGATCTTTCAAGATTTTTGACATAATCCGCTATGCCCTACCAACGAAACCAACAGATGGAGCAAGAGCAACATAGGCGTCATCCCCGTCAACGGACTATAATCGTCGGTATGCGATGTTATCTGAAGAGCGTGAAACCGCCAGGTGCTCATCGCAAATTATACCCAAAATGGGATGGCCCATATAGGATTATGAAAAACCTCGGAAAAAATCGTTATGAAATCCTCGACCTCCGGGATCATTCCAAACTAAAGATCATTCACGCTGACAATTTGAAGATAGCTTCCGAACAACACCTTCCCAAAAAACAGCTGCCAGGCGTTCGAGCCGCCTATCCTTCAAAAGGTCAAGGTATTAACAAATCGAGCAGGGATCAAAAAACTGAAGTGGTCACCGCGGGAACCGCTACCCATGACGAAGATTGGTACCTCGTAATACCACCAGTACTCGAGCCAATCTCTGAACAAGAGGAGGCCCCAGAGCCAAGCGTCCCATCGGACCCAGACCCTGGAGAAACCCCTTCGAGAGGATCACTCAGTGGAACTCCACCACCCTCTCCACCTCTGTCACCACCCTCACCGATTGATGATCGACGCACGGACCCTACATACCGCCCGCAAATGCATCAACCACGTGAACTAGAACCTTCACATAAGAAACGAACCCGCTCAGAATCCGAGCTCAACGGTCGACCCCCATTGCCACCAAAACGAGGCCGACCCCTTCGCCCACAAACACAAGTATCCACACAGCCACCCCCAGCTCCGTATAACCTAAGGCGTAGAAATGAATAAAATTGTCCCCCTTATAATTTTCCAAATTATTTACTCTTGTAGCCCTAGCATTAAAATTTCTACCGGAGTTGTTATAGAAAAACTTGCAGAAGGTAAATTTTTGAAAGGGCACGCAGACCTTTATATAAATTTGCAACCCCCTGCTAGAATTAAAATCAATCTCCTTCAGATACAAACCCAATTAAAAACGTTTGAAAGTAAAGTCCAGAATTCTTTCCAAGGAAAAGATCAGATTAGTCGCGTTCTGTTAGAAAATACCCTCGAAAATATTCAAACTACAGCACGCGCCCTATCAGAAATATTAGCCTTACCATGGATACAAACTGAAACTAAAAACTCGGAAAACTTTAACCAAAGAAGTAAAAGGGGACTGATAGATATAGGAGGGAAACTGTTCAAAGGTTTATTCGGATTAGCAACCGAAGAAGATATTAAAAGAATCGAATTCAAATTGAATCTCTTCGCGCGAAATCGACAGTATAATGGACACATGTTAGAACAAACTATTAGGTCACTACACGAAAACAATCGCTTCCTCCACTCCCTTTCGGACAGATTCACATACCTTGAATCCATGTTAGCTCAATACAAAGAACACAAAAGATATCTAGAATTAATAGAGATAATGAACCTACAAGTAACCCTAATCGATAAATACTTACAACGAATAACTACGATTCATTCCAAGGTTTTGCGTGCAACCCAGCTAGCCCATGGAAAAATCACTCTTTCCACCCTAATACCATGGGAAACACTTCAGTCCTTGATTCACACCGCCCAGACACAATTAAAATTATCACCCATATTCCCACTCAACCACACTAATTACCCCAATTTCTAGAATACACCTGGACTGTACATGGACCACGCCCCTACACATACCTCATAATTATACCATTTTTCGATGTCCTCACTTACGACGTATATAAATTTCACCCTTTCCCAACACCCTACCAAAACAACTCTAATGTCTATCGATTGTATTTACCCACCGTACCACCTTACCTTTTCCTCACCAAAGATCTGTCAGCCTATTCTATGATGTCAGATAGCGACGTCCGGCATTGCCGATTCCCGCAACCAAATAAACAACTCGTTTGCCCTCCACTCAAACCAGTTATTCTTCCAACTACTAGGTCTTGCTTTATCGACTTAATTCGTGACCGGCATGCCCCGTATGTTCATTTAAAAAATTTATTCCCCTAAAACCGTCCAACTACGAATTGGACCAGACATCTGGGTTTCTCTCGCGAACAGGACTGCCGCTACTCTCGAGTGTCCGTCAATTATTCCCTCATCACAATCCCTATGGTTATTCGGCTACCAATTGGTTGCTCCTTGCGTTCAAAACCCTCCAAATATACAACCCGTACAAGGTTACCATTAATAACTCATACCCCTTCCCGTCGCAAATTAAATTTAAACCCGTCATAGAGATCTTAAATCTCTCCATAAAACCTGTAACCATCCTACCCGAGCTACATGCCCCTGAATGGAATGATCAATTGAGTGGTTTAAAATTTCGGATGATAACCAAAACAACCTCTTACAAATATTACAACCTGTTACAATTTTCTCAACATCTGCCGTTAGCATCATTATTGTATGTGCTATTATCCTCGGTATATTTGTGGTGAAAAGATCGTTCTGGGAACAAAGAAAACAAGAGACACGAACGACATGAAACTATTTATGCACGACCAAGAGTGCGTACCCAGACCACGTGAACTAGACTTAACCACCCGACTTATGTTGTGTATATAAATCTGTATTATAAAACCCATAGTTATCATCTAGTTAGCATTAGTTAGGATGTTACATTATTATATTAATATCATTCTAGAGGGAAGAGCCCTGTAAAAATGAACAATAATTCCCATATTCCTATACTATCATATTCTTCATGTAATTCTTGTATTCATTTATATAGTTCTTGTATCCATTTTAAAAATTCATGTTTTATATGGTTCATGTATTTATATAATCCTGTATATTCTTATATATTTAACTTTATATAATGCCTATATCATATGTATGTACGTGTGTGTATTCATTTTTACATAAGGACCAAAATCGCCCAACGCGAGTTTGGATAAAATTTTATTTGCTTTCTACTTTGCCAAATAATTGGTGACCTGTTTTTTTAAAATCTCATAATCATTTTTTTAGATTTCGCTTAATAAGGAATCCTGCTTAAGCTTTGCAATGTTCATATTTTGTATACATTCTCTTTCGTTATAAAATGAGATCATGTCTTGCCTAAGCATTTAAATTGTACATCTTAAACCTTAAAATTTTACTCATATGCATATTTTAGTGTAAAGATGCATAGTCCGATTTCCACTTTTAGTTAACTTGGCAGATCATGATAACATCAGATCTGAAAAGTCGCGGTTTAAGATAAAAATATGGTTTCATCTTCAAATATTTTGTTTACTCGTTCAAGCCTTACCACAGCTAAAAATTTACTTTATTTTCGAATATTGTGCAAAAATAATGCAGCCTTTTTAGCATTTAATAATAATATGTTAGCAGTTTTGGGGTATATAAACCCCAGTAAAAATCTTCCATTGTCATTCAGAAATAGATTCAAGGCTGAGCACTACCTGTACTTTTTGCAGTAAAATCAGTAAGAAATAGTCTTTATCTCCTTCGAGCCTTATTCTCTTCAGGAACTTAGTCAGTCAAATTCCGATACGATAAGAAGAATCCGGAATCTTCAGAGAATTTTAGTAAGTCTACCAGAGTCCTCCGAGCCACTATAGAAGAACTCGGAGAGTAATATAGAAGAAAACTACTACAAGTCACACATCCGTTGCTGCCACCTAACTAGAACCCCCGTCGACTTCGAACCAACCCAGGCCATAGACGGAGGGGTTAACATACACACATATATACATATATACCATATATATATATATATATATATATATATATTATATATATATATATATATATATAATATTATATATATATACTGTATATATATATATATATAATTATATATAATATATACACATATATATATACACAGATATATATATATATATATACATATAGTGGTGTGTAGTGGTTAGCGTCGCTGACTACGAATCCATCGGCCCCGGGTTCGAGACCCGACGGCAGCCGGCGCGCAGCAAAACCCAGCTGTTCATCCTTCCACACAAAGAAAGTGGTTGGTAGATAAATGGGTACCCTAGGTGGCCTAGTCGTTAATGCGCTGGGCTGTTGATGGGGCGTGGTTCGGATTCCACGTTAAACTGTAGGTCTAAGGTGGAGTGAAAAGCTTGACCTTCGTCAGAATGAACAATTCGGGCGGAAGCTAACCAAAGGTTTATATACACACAGATATATATATATATATATATATATATATATATATATATATATGAAAATTATTTCACGAAGGTAACACGTGAAAAATATTTATGATGAATAAAACCACGAAGGAAAGGAAACACAAAATGGTGCTCAAGCGCTTTCGTCTAATGACATCCTCAGGAACACCCATCCTGAGGATGTCATTAGACGAAAGCGCTTGAGCACCATTTTGTGTTTCCTTTCCTTCGTGGTTTTATTCATCATATATATATATATATATATATATATATATATATATATATATATATATATGTGTATATACATACATATATACACATATATACACACATATATATAGGTATATACACACACACATATACACACACACACACACATTTATTTATATTTATATATATACATATACACGAGGGTAATTCAATAAGTATCCGCACTTTTTATTTTCACAATTTTATTTTCACATCTGATAGCTTATATACACGTCACTTCTCTACATGGTCTCCCTGTTTCTTAATACACTTAGTCCAGCGATCTACAAGCTTCCTAATGCCATTACAAAAGAATGTTTTTGGCTGTGTGCGTAGCCAGTCATTCACCGCCTCCTTCAGGTCATCATCACCTTGGAATCGCTGACCTCTCAAAGCGTCTTTTAGTGGTCCAAACAGGTAAACATCCGAAGGTGCCAGGTCTGGACTGTAGGCTGGATGGTCGAGAACTTCAAATTTAAGTTCTTGAAGTCATTTTCTAGTCTGTGCAGCGGTATGAGGGCGCGCATTGCCGTGTAACAGAATAACACCTTCCGACAATCTCCCTCTCCGTTTTGTGCGAATTCCTTGCTTTAACTCATTCCGAAGCATGTCAGAATAAGATGCACTTGTTACTGTAGTTCCACGCTTTAGATAATGTTCAAGGATAGGGCCTCGTGTATCCCAAAACAGTGTTAGCATAATTTACCTGGTGACGGCTGCGCTTTGAACTTCCTTGCAACGGGAGATGTTGGATGCTTCCATTGCATGCCTTGTCGTTTGCTTTCTGGTTCATAGTGATGGATCCAGGTTTCATCTCCAGTGATAATGCGCTCCAAAAAGTTTTCACCTTCATTATGATACCGCGCCAAAAGACGAAAGCAGACGTCCATACGATTACGCTTGTGCTCTTCTGTCAACTGTTTGGGCACCCATCTTGCACAAACCTTGTGAAAGCCAAGAATGTCATGAACTATCGAATAGGTTGACCCTTGACTGATGTCTAATATATTTATATATATAATATATATATATATATATATATATATGTGTGTGTGTGTGTGTGTGTGTATATATATATATATATATATATATATATATATATATATATATATATGTGTGTGTGTGTGTGTGTGTATATATATATATATGTATATATGTGTGTGTGTGTGTGTGTGTGTGTGTACATTTTAACTGCAAACAACACACATTATAATTAACGTAAAGAACGACGCTTGTATAGAAGAACGTTCCGCACAAGATGAGGAGGGAGAACGAACAAATGAAAAATGAGGTAACCACCCGAGAATCGAACCCAGGATCTTCCGATTGCCGGTCAGATATGCTAACCACTACACCATGGGCCTCGATTAATCAGAAGTCGTAATTCTCCTACATACGAACATAAACCAATGCCCTCAGGGGGAACCACCCGCATGCCTCACATACATACATTTTAACTGCAAACAACACACAGTATAATTAACGTAAAGAACGACGCTTGAAAAGAAGAACGTTCCGCACAAGATGAGGAGGGAGAACGAACAAATGAAAAATGAGGTAACCTTGTGCGGAACGTTCTTCTATACAAGCGTCGTTCTTTACGTTAATTATACTGTGTGTTGTTTGCAGTTAAAATGTATATATGTGCGGCATGCGGGTGGTTCCCCCTCAGGGCATTGGTTTCTGCTCGTATGTAGGAGAATTATGACTTCTGATTAATCGAAGCCCATGGTGTAGTGTAGTGGTTAGCATATCTGACCGGCAATCGGAAGATCCCGGGTTCGATTCCCGGGTGGTTACTTCATTTTTCATTTGTTCGTTCTCCCTCCTCATCTTGTGCGGAACGTTCTTCCATCCAAGCGTCGTTCTTGACATATATATGTGTGTGTGTGTGTGTGTATATATATATGTACAGGGTGTCCCATAAGTCCGGCATCATAGGAGAAATTCATATTTTTCTATTTCTACAAACCATAATTCATATTTTTCTCTTTCTACAAACCATAATGTCTGTGAGCAAGGAAGAACGAATCCAGATAATTCTACTCATAGGAAATCGGAGTCAAAGAGAGGCCGCTGCTGAATTTAACAAACTGCATCCAGACCGTGAGCCAATAACACAGAGTTGTGTTAGCAGACTTGTTGCAAAGTTTAAGGAAACAGGATCCATAAAAGATAAACCATGCAGTGGACCTTCAAGGAGGTCCACTGACGATGATACAGCGACTGCTATCCTGGTTCATTTTAAAAGAAGTCCCAATAAGTCTCTTCGGCGATTGTCCGCCGAGACAGGAGTGTCGAAAAGTAGCATCCATCAATCCATCATATTCTTCAGGCTCACAAATTGCATCCGTATAAACTTCAGATCCTACAGAAATTAAGCGAAGATGATCCCGACCGGCGGATGGAATTTTGTGAATGGGCTACGGAACAATATGCTCGGGATGCCAATTTCCCGTCCACCATTCTGTTCAGTGACGAGGCTGTTTTTTATGGAAATGGTGAGGTAAATCGACAGAACACCCGCTACTGGTCTCAAAACAACCCTCACTGGTATACCTCTTCAAAGGAACAAGGTGCATCTCGGGTGATGGTATGGTGTAGCATTTGGAAGGATCGCATCATAGGCCCCCTCTTTTTCGATGAACATGTCACTGGAGGCACCTACCTACGTATGCTGAAGGAAGAAGCATTTCCCAGTGTCTTGAACGAAGAAGGAAATTTCCCAACATGGTTCCAGCATTGAAAACAATGGTGGACATACTGAGCACGTTCTGTAAATAAAAGCTTTTGTTTTGCTTTTTTATTATTATTTTTCCTATGATGCCGGACTTATGGGACACCCTGTATATATATATATATATATATATATATATATATATATATATATATATACACACACAGTACATACATATATATATATATATATATATATATGAGCTGTCGCGAGTACGAGGGGGCGAACTGGCTACATTGTCGATTTTACGACAGTTCCACAAATGAATCGATCAACACTATTTTTATTATTCAACAAAACACGTAACCTATTTGTTAGGCGAACACATCCCTCTTCTAAATATACCCTCGCACTCTCACTAAATGGTCTATCTTCACTTCGTAGTTGTTTTGGAGCAGATCTCGGCGATACTTGTTCGTCCAGGCAGTTCCGAAGAAACGTTCTGCGATTTAAGCAACTTGCGATTTTCCTCCTCCTGTTGTACTCCCTCTCTATCATATCCGGTCCTTCACCACCACTCGACAGATGTGTATTATCCATATAGACAAATGAGCTGTTTAAGGGGGGTAGAAAAATACACAGATAAGAGATGGAATGAGAGCGACGTGGGTAAAGGGTTCAAACAAGGTATCCTGTCGTGTTGCATGGCCCTAGCGGCATTGAGCAATTTGGGCAAATGCCGGGATATAGTTATAACTCAAGCCGAAGGGGGGGGGGGTAATTGTGATGAATAAATTGGACTATATGAACAAAATGATGGATTTATTGAATGATGTAACGTCATAGGAGAGGAGACCTACAGGGTATGCGGAAGATGAGGCAAAACGATTCAAACGAGGGATGAGAAGTGTTGAATTGGTCACAGAGGGGAAGAAAGCTAATAGGTTTACTGGAGGAAGACCCCCCCGCCGAGAATGAGAGGCCTACCAAAAGTACATAAGCTTGGCATACCGATGAGACCAATAACATCTGGTATCGGTAGCGCGCCTCATAGGCCGGCCAAGAAACTAGCTAAGCCGCTTTCAGCCACGCTTGGGTCAATAAGTAAGGTCCATTAAAGGAACTCTTCTGACTTATCACAGATGCTGAAGACCATTAATTTTGAAGGAAAGAAACTAGAGAGCTTTGATGTTAAAGCATTATTCACAAATATTCCTGTGGAAAGAGCATTACAGGCAGAGGCGGATTAAGACACCTCTGGGCCTCGGGCCCTCGGGGCAATGAAGAATATGGGGGCCCTTTTCTATAGCTTTTTATTAACAATACATGTGCAGTATATAGTACATTTACACGAATTATATGTACGGTGCTCAGGCTAATTGAGAGACAAACTTAAAAGAATCTTAACACAGTGCATTTTGCCGTTTGCCAAAAGCAAACAGTATCAAACAAACTTTACTTTAGGGCCTATAAGACATAAAATTAAACAGGGAATTTGTCAGTTTGTGTACTCTGTCATATTCAATCAAAGAAGTTTGCGAAATCTCGAATTATATCATCGAAACTCAGTTGATTGGGCGGGCCCCTTAAGCATGGGAGCTTGAGGCTTTGGCCTCAATATCCTCAGTGATAATCCGCCACTGGTTACAGGCTGTCAGGAGAGCGATAGAAAACATCAAGACAACGTTCTTCCGGTAACAGGGGAGGATTACATGGAAATGGGTTCTTTGTGTATGAACTTTGGTGCATTTACATTTCAAGGTGAAGAGTATAGGCAACACAGAGGTCTAGCCATGGGATCACCACTCAGCGCTGTCATGGCTAGTCTCCATATGGAAATGGATAATGGGTAGAAGTGGAGCTTGGTTTAGATACGTTGACGATGTGTTAGTAGCGTTTCCAGAGAACACGGATATAAACAATAAGTTAAGAATGTTGAATGATGTGGATGGTCATATACAGTTTACGGTGGAAGAAGAGAATGGAAAAAATGGCTTTTTTGAGACGCAATAATTTGGACATCGGGTGAGAATGCAAAATTTTCAGTCTATAGGAAGCCTACAAACAAAGATGACTTTGTCTGCTCATAGTGAAAGGACTATTAGGACCTGAGAGCTATTAGAATATGTAGTGAGAATATCTGGTGAATTTTAACAAATTAGGAAAGCGTTTGGAAAGTTAGGTTATCCCGAGGGATTAATAGTTAAACTAAAGAAAAAATCAATTAATATATCAGAACGAAGTGGAGGTGCAACAAAGGGAGAGGGAGTTTATTCCCCCCAAGCTGCATGAAGGGGGGAGAGGGTGTTTGAAGGGAGGCCCGGGAGAAAGACCTCCCCCCAAATGGGCAACCTAACCTAAGAAGGTTCAGATAGGAGATGTTCTTGCTGGCATGTCTCGTCGCATAATGAAGTTCTTGACAACCTCAGTTGGCTTAGAAGGCATAATCAGCCAGTTGGCTTACAAGGCGTAGTGTATGTACGGGGCTCCAATAAACCTTAACCCCCCCGCCCATGGCCTAAACCATTAGATGTACAGTAAAACTAAACATACCTTACAAAAGAGAATTTAATCCTGCATTTAATGAGAAACAATTAAAACTTGGTGTTCCCGCCATTGGCTTCCAAGACAGCCTCAATTCGCTTTGGGTAGCTTGCCAAAAGTGACGTGAATAGATCTTGATCGTTACGCAAATTTGCTAAAACAGTTTCAATGTGTTGCGTCATTGTACCCTTCGAAAATCGATTTGCTGCAGGTTCTTGAAACAAGAGACATTCAACCTTGTCCTTTATAACTGATCCAATGTGTTCACAGACGTTCAGGTCAGGAGAATTTCCTGGCCATTCTTCATTTCCAAAGAAATCGATCTCATGGTTCCGCAACAACTGTTGAGTGGCTAATGCCTTAAATCAGGGGGCCTTATCGTGCAGAAGTGTGACCTGATCGACATCCATAACATTCTTTGGGTTTCTTAGAAAAGGAATGACATGCTGGGATATAATAATATCACGAAAATACTGTCCATCCCAACTCTGACCATTTGGCTTCAGCACCCACATGAGCTTCTTTGCAGTGAACAAAACAAACACACCAACACAGTCTGGACTTTTTAATAATTCCCGATAATGTTCATTGTCATCGATTTCATCTGGTGTTGTGGCCCACACACGATCATTTTGGTAGTTAGGCCGACGTGTTACGTAAACAAAAAATTCATCGGAGACAGCTAAATGCATGAAATCATCCACATCCCAATCTTCAAGATAATGGGCAAACCACATTCTGTCATCGATGTTAAGTTGAGTTTTTCTTGGCTTTGGAAGTTCATGTCAAGGCTTTAAACCTTGCCTATGACGGTACAGTCGAATGATCTCACCACTAACGATCTTTGCTCTCAACACTTCGATCTCTCAAGAAAGTTTAGCACAGCTGTTTTTCCGCTTACGCGTGTGCTTTCAATGATGTCCTTTGTTTCCTGAGAGAGTGGCAAATTTGGGCGCCCAGATTTGGTTGTATCCATTTCACATTCATCCAAAATTTTATTCCAATTTCTTTTGACGAAATCCTCACTTCTTTCCAACTTTTTGGCAACTTTATCAGTCAGTTACAGTAATTTTAATACCTGCAATAAATAAAGAATTTTATATATTTTTATAATCACTAAAAACTATTTCGATATAAGTAAACATGTAAGCTGCAAATGGGGGGGGGCTAAGGTTTTTTGGAACCCCTTATACACGGTGAACCAAAAGTAGGTGGACAGTAGGTTGAATACGGTTTGTGTTATATTATATTATAACTATGGTGTTCATTATAACTATGGTGTTTGTGTTATATTATATTAAATATTATAACTAAATTTATTTAAATTTTATTTTGTATTATAGTATACAAAAAAATTAAATATGTATTCTCAAAATAAACGTTATCATTTACTGTCCACCTACATTTGGTTCACCCTATATATTAAAGGAGACGTTAATTTTGATGTAGAATAATTGCCACACTGCGCTATTTATTTTATTTAATTTGTCCCTTGTGTGTGTATATATATGTGTGTGTTTGTATATATATATATATATATATATATTAATAGAGAGAAGAGATGTTCTCACTGCCATGGCTCATAACATAATGAAGACCAGCTATCGTTCTTTAGCATCATTTGGCTCAGAAGGCGTAACAGGCGTAGTGTATATATATATATATATATATATATATAATATATATATATATATATATATGTATTAATTGGGAGGAGAGAGTGCAAGAATGTAGAGCCAGTGAGATGACCTAGAAATACGTATTATAAAATAAGCATGATTTTACAACTTTTGTAGGACTGTTAATTTTGACGCTATTTATTTAATTTAATTTGGCCCTTGTGTATTAATGGAGAGGAAAAGAGATGTTCTCACTGCCATGGCTTATAACATAATGAAGATCAGCCATCGGCCTTTAGCTTAGAAGGCGTAATTGGCGTAATGTATACATACATATATATATGAAAATTATTTCACGAAAGTAACACGTGAAAAATATTTATGATGAATAAAACCACGAAGGAAAGGAAACACAGAATGGTGCTCAAGCGCTTTCGTCTAATGACATCCTCAGGAACACTGAAGTACATAAAGGGTTACAGCCTATATATAGGTTACAGAAAAAAAAATATATACATACACATATATACATATATATACAGGGCGTCCCAAAAAAATGTATACACACTTTAACAGCTGATAGCTCAATTGATGTTTCTTTCTTTCCAAGTTAAACCCATTAGAATTAATAATGGCAGTCAGACTAAGCTTTGAACAAAGGAAATTCATTCTAAAATGCTACTGGAAGTGTGAAAACGCAGTTGAAGTGCAAAGACAGTTTAGGAGGGAGTTTCAAACAGATCCACCAACGCGACCAGTGGCGGTCCTAGCTTACATGACGCCCTGGGCGAACCTCACCTTCAGCTCCCCCCCCCCTGTTCGCCAACACACACACATTCGAATCCCCCCAAAATAAAGGACAGACATAACTCTTTCACAAAATAACTTTTTATTGGACTAATTGTTGGAACTTCAGAACCAAAACAAAGACTCAAATTTCTGAATTTTACAAATCCTTCATCACGTAAATAGAATAACTCACTTAAGAGAATGTAATTATGATACTATGAACAGGAAAAATACAAATTAAATTGCACAACTGCCATAAATAAACTAGAGAATCAAATTTCTAAATTGTACAAATGCTCTATCACATAAATAGAATAAGACACTTAAGAGAGGGTAATTATTATGCTACACTTTGAACAAGAAACAAAATAAATTGCACCACAGCACAACTGCCATCTAAAGCCTGACTCTTCTTACCTTCCTTGATGCAAAGTCATGAATTAAATCATCATATGAAATCTGCTCAGCAATTGTATGATTTATACTGATGATGGCCAGACCGGTAAGGCGTTCCTGTGACATAGTTGACCTCAGGTAGGATTTGATGAGCTTCAGCTTTGAAAAGCTCCTCTCTGCTTCAGCAACAGTGACTGGAAGAGTAAGACCAATTCTGAGAGCAGTCCACAAATTTGGATATATTTCAGAGAGCTCCCTTTCATGGATAAATGTCAGCAGTTCAAGCAAGGATATGGTCTTTGATGGCAAGTCAGGCAAGTTCTTCAGCTCCTGTGCAAGCTCTCTGCCATCCAAGTCAGATTGTCCCTTAAAGTGTAGTGTAGTACTAAGGTTCACACATTGTTCTGTCAGCTCCTCAAATGTGAGATTTTGGAAATGTGTCAGCACTCCAAACTTCTCTCCCACAATTTCCAACGTGGAAAATCTTTCCTGAATGGCTGATGTTGCAGCATCAACCACTGCATTGAAAAATGTCACCTCCAGCTTCTTCAAAGCATCAATCAAGGGCTCATCAGATGCTTCATAGGAGAAGTGCCGCTTTGTGGACCTCAGCCGTTTTTGTTTTAACACAGCCTCCACATTCATTTGTTCACAGATATCTGTGGCTGCCATTTGTGCAGCCACAAAACCTGTTGCCCTGTAATTGCGGAGACCTCTCTCTGTTTTTTTTAGGAGATTTACTGCAACATCAACGTGCATGCTAGGAGACTGCATCTGCTTGCTCACATGCTGAATTTGGCACAACAGGTCATGCCACACCACTGAACAAATGGCGAAGCGGTATGACCCAACCTCCTCTGACAGAGATTGAGCCTCGACCTTTATTACAGAGTCTTTGGTGTGGTCCCTCACCTCGATCAGTGCATCTCTCACTGCAGCTGCCTGATATCTCAGGGGCTCCACACTCTTGATCTTGCTTTCCCACCTTGTATCAGACCACATCTTCAATGTGATGTTCACATGTTTTTTCAAAATGGCCCATCGTTGTGTGGAGGCTGAAAACAAGTTGTAAAGCTTCTGCAAGATGCCAAAGTAACTTGTGGCATCAATAGATCCCTTAGCAGCATCGGCCACAAGCAAATTCAGAGAATGAGCCCCACATGGAACAAACAGAGCTCTGGGATTAATTTCTAGGAGCCTGGATTGAACACCCTTGTTTTTTTCCCCTCATGTTGGCCCCGTTGTCGTATGATTGTCCTCTACAGTCCATGAAAGGAACTTTTAGCTCCTCCAGTCTCTTCAGAATCAGAGATGCCAAATGTTGACCAGTGGACTCCTCTGCCTCCAAAAACCCCATGAAATGTTCCTTTATATGGGGCTTCCCCTCCAGTGACACAACCCGAATCACAACTGACAACTGTTCAGTGTGGCTGATATCTGGAGTGCAATCTAGAATTATTGAAAAAAACTTTGATTGTTTGATGTCGCTCACCATTGCTGAAATGGTCTTGCTGCTCGACAAATCAATGAGTTCGTTTTGTATGTGGTGGCCGAGGTAGCTGGTGTGACTGGAGGTCCCTTTTCGGACACGATTAATGTGCTCTTGCATTATAGGATCAAATTGTGCCATCAGTTCAACTTCTTTCAGAAAATTGCCATTTGATGGTGAGAACAATTTTTCTGTATGTCCCCTTAGTGCCAAATTCCTAACTGCCAGAGAATGCACAATAGCAGTGAGACGTGTCAGCACCGCTCTCCATCTCAACTTCTCAGCCTCCAGAAGTGCCATCTCCTGCTTGTCAATGGTCTCCCCCTTTCTCATCCTCACTGCCAGTTCTTTCCAGATTTTCATAGAATTTAGGTGTTCTGAACTGTTGTCATGTGATGTGAGCAATGAGCTTGCATGCTTCCAGTCCGAGAGTCCCAAACTTGTTAAATTTATTTTCCTCTTGGAAAATAATGTACAACAGAAACAGAAAAGGCTGTTGTTTTTTAAGGAATAGACCAACCAACTTCTGGTTATATTTTCCCCACTAACCAATGACTTCCTGAAGTATTGATGGTGGAAACTTCTTCCGTCACTGTCGTTTCTAGGGAATACAAAGTCAGATGGTACTTGACTTGGTCCCCTGGAAACCAGCTGTGTCCGAATTCTCTCAGTCAGAACTGAAGGCCAGTTAGCAGGGTCGGTGGACAGAGACTCATCCTCAGGAGGCGATTCTGCTCCAGGCCTTTCTAATAGAAAGAACAAGAGCATTACTCATTAGTATACACACCTAAGTTAGATAACACATTATTCACAGCACTTTGTTATGGTGGTGGTGTTATGGAATTATGGTGGTGAAACACCACACATACCCAGTAACCCAGACCCAGTGATAATAACATTATAATTTATAACTGTTTGCAAAATGCTTTGCAGGGATGCACACACATACACATACACACACACGCACACACTCACAGACATATGTGCACACAAACTCACCTGAAGAGTCCTGCCGGGGAGAAGTAGAAGCAAATGGGTCTTCATCCTCAGGATCAGACTGCATTTGTGGAGACATATGTGAGGCTGAGGAGGTAGATGGCTCCTCAGCCTCAATAATGGCAGAAGTAGACGGCTTCTCATCCTGGCTAGTGGCAGAGGGTGTTCCAAAATATTTCAAAAGTGCCCCTGCAAATAGTAAAATAGAACATAACAGACCAATGCATGAATAGGCTAGTACAATTAATTTAACATGTTATTAAGCACAATTTATTAAACTTTTAGAATAGGAAACAAATGAATAATACAACCTCCTTGGTTAATGGCTAATTATATACATAATAGTACACTTCAAATGACTCAGAAAGCTATATCACAAAATAGCAGTGCAATATAGCAGTGAAGAGTAGATGACATAGCTCTATACCTTTATCTTTTGCTCGTTTCTCCTCTTCTTCTTTCCTCTTTTTTCTAAACTGAGCACCTGATAGCTTTGACCTCTTCTTATCCATTTGCGGTTATTTGACAGACCTTAGTGGCTTAGTGTGAAGATTCGTTCTGAAATAAATAATATACATTTCACTATTTAACCAAACCCAGAAAAATAACATTACATATGTTAAAGTATGGGCCTTTATTCCCAATAATATTAATCTGGAAGCATTTTGCATTGTTTAGGTCTTTTATGGGAAGGTTTATGGAAAATGCAATAGATGGTTTTTTATTAATAAAAATATATTTATTGATCTTTTATTATTATTTATTTTATTTTTTATTTTTATTTATTTCTTTATTTATTTATTCTTATTTTTATTTTTATTTTTTTTGCAGGCGCTCATGCCGCCCCTCCACAAATGCCGCCCTGTGCGGCTGCCCATATTGCCCATATGAGGAACCGCCACTGAACGCGACGTACCATCACTCGAATTAGAGATAAGTTTGAAGCCGATGGAACTGTTCAGAATGTCCACAAGAAGCGTTCCGGAAGACCACGGACATCGACAAGCCCCACAAAGCAAGAAAGAGTACTGGAAACGTATCACCAAAGTCCAAGAAAATCTGTGCGGCAAGCGAGTCGTGAGGTAGGAATTTCAGAATCGTCTGTCCAACGCATTTTGAAGCGCTGTCAATGGAAAAGTTACATTCCAAGATTAGTCCATGCTATTAATGAAGATGATCCGGACCGAAGAGTGGAGTATTGCGAGTGGTACTTGGCACGATGTGGATGTGGATTGGACGAAGGGGTTTCGTAGAATACCCTCCGCGTTCACCAGACCTCACACCACTAGACTTTTTTTATGGGGATACTTAAAAGACAAAGTCTACGCTATAAAACCTGCAACAGTCGCTGAATTGAGAGCAGCCATTGAACGAGAATGCACACAAATACCAAACGAAATGTTTCGTGATGTTTGCGATTCCATTGCTTCGCGTTATCAGCAGTGCCTGGACCAGAACGGACGTCAGTTTGAAAACAGGCGTTGACAAAACAATTAAATAATGTCTGTAGATTCTATTACATTTTGAAAATGAAATGTATTTTAATAAACACTGCCTTTATAATTATTTAAAGTGTGTATACATTTTTATGGGACGCCCTGTATATATATATATACACACACATATACATATATATACATATATATATACAATAAACGGAGAGAGAAAAAATAAAAAAATAAAACATTATTAAACATTAAAGGATTGTGGGAGGAGCATACAAATTTGTAAGGAAAAACTACCGATTTTTAGCACAAGATTAGCGCAAGATCAAATTAAGTCCCCTCCATTAAGTTTACTTTAGAAGTGGAACAAGACAACTCAATCCCATTTTTGGATGTGCGTGTACATAGGGAAAGCCCAGGTTTTAAGTTTAGTATCTATCGGAAAAAAACAAACAATTTGTCCTACGTACATTTTTACTCGGGACATGACACCCCCACTAAAAAGGCAATTTTTTCTTCATTGTTTCTCCGCGCCCTTAGGATCGCCAGTCCGGAATACATCGATGCCGAATCGGAAAAAATCAACGGTATTGGAAGTGATCTGTGTTATCCATCTGCGTTTATGGAATCTTGTCTCAACAAGGCAAAACGAACTTTCTATCGTGTCAATAATAACACTCATACTTTGTCAAAAAATATTTTAGTACTTCCATTTTTCCCGGGCTTTTCAGGCATTGCTAATGTACTTAAACTTTTGGATACTAATGTAGTATTTTCATATAACAATATTGTGAAAAATACCATAGTAAAAAATAGCCCTACCAATAATTCAGGCATTATCTATAAAATTGGTTGTAAACAATGTGATTCCTTTTACATAGGTCAGACGGGAAAGGATTTGCACACACATATAAAACAGCATCAATATTCCGTTAGAACAGGACAGTCGTCCAGTGCCCTTTTTATCCATTTGTCAGAGTTATCCCACTGTATTGATTGGAATAATGCTTCAGTTTTATTTCACTCTAGCAACATTGTTAATAGAAATATTCTTGAGTCTGCCATTATCCAACTCACAAATAATTTCAACATAAGCAAAGGTCTTTTTCAACTCGATCCTGTTGTTTTGAATTCCTTCAAAACAGATTTAGATAAGAAGGGTAGAACGCTAAATCTTTGGTAAACTTGTATGCTACTCAAATAACTTGTATTTTTTTTTTTTTTTTTTTTTATATACATCGAACCTAAAGAAGGGCAAAGTGCTAAAACCCGGGCAGATTTCCAGTATAAATTTGTATTTTTTTTTTATATAACATTGGTTGGAAACAATTAATTTGATCTTGCGCTAATCTTGTGCTAAAAGTCGGTAGTTTTTCCTTACAAATTTGTATGCTCCTCCCACAATCCTTTAATGTTTAATAATTTTTTATTTTTTTATTTTTCTCTCTCCGTTTATTGTATATATATATATATGTATATATATATATATATATATATATATATATATATATATATATATATATATATCAGTGGCGACTCGTGACATTTTTGTTCAGGCATGCAATATTATGGAATGGAAGAAAAACATCCGCCTAACCCTCTTGCCCAAACTTTGCATATTGTTTACATAGAACTTAGCAAGTTAAAGGTGTTTTACAAACTTTTGGGGACCTCTTTGAAGGAAAGTTCATTTAATGTTAGGCTTAAATATGCGAACAAAAAATTAGACATATTTATATATAGTAGTTACCGAATTGATCTAAAGAAAAAGATACAAATTTAAAATTTACCTTAAATAATTGTGAAGCATTATTTGAATTGAAATTCTGCTCTCCTAGTTTTCCTGCAAAATTCTTCGATGACCAAATTGTAAAAGTACTCTCGATTCTCCATAAGCTTCTTGAGGAAATTTTTTTCAATTGAAATTAAGGCAAGATTAGATAGCCTTTCTTCACTTTGGGAACTCCGTAAATAACTTTTAATTCTTTTAAGCGCAGAAAATGATCGCTCAACACTTGCTGTCGATATTGGTATAGTTAGAATCAAATTCGTCAATTTATATATTTCCTTAAGACCTTTGTGCATTTCGCTTTCCAGTAGATATTTTAGGAGCTCAGCAACATTCTTTTTGGCAAAAGATTTGTGCGAATATAAAACACACAATTCAGAACGGAGACGAGGAAACTCAAAAAATGAATTGTAGCTTCTTTTCAAAGATTCAAAAGCTCTCTCTGGGAAAGTAACATCATAGAACTCAAATTTTTTGCAATCTAAAAGCTCAATGAATTCCAATTTTTCCATTGAACTGAAACGCTCTTTCATTTGAAGAAGTATATTATCGAATATTTCATGAAATAGTTGACTATACTTCTCTTGTGGAGAAAGACTCTGTTTCCTTTTACATACAGGTTCACCACATCTTTCTGTTATCAAGTCCCACATATTTGCAAATTTTGTATCCCTTATTTGTTTGATTTTTTTCATAGTGCTTTCAACGGTGATTGAGCTATACACAATATCCATAGATTTTGTTTGCAGCACATTAAATAGATATTCAGTAAAAGGAAAAATTGAAGAAAATACTTCTAATAAAAAATTAAAATCGAAAGTATCGATACCAGCAAGCAATCCGCGTGCACTATTTTTTGTTTTTTCATCAAATTTCTTTGGGTTTTCAAGAATGCTTTTTAAAAGATCTATTAAATCTTCTTTATTTTCCTTAACTCTTTCAACTAGACGAGATGAATAGTTCCACCGCGTTGGAGCCAGTTTAGGGAAACGCTTTCCAACAACTTTGTCAAGCATTGAAGTTCGCTTAGTTGAACTGCTGAAAAATGATGACAAACTTCCTAATACTGAAAAAAAATTATTACATTCGGAAATTTCAGCGACAGCTTGGGATAAAACAAGGTTAAGTTTATGGGCGTAGCAGTGAAGAAAAATAGCCTCTGGTACAGTTTCTCTAATCTTTGTTTGTACTCCATTAAGATCGCTCCCCATAACAGCAGCACCGTCGTAGGTTTGAGCAACTAATTTTTTCAAACAGCCCAGTTCACCTAGTTGCCTTATAGATAAATCAGAAATCGCTCCTGCACTTCTATCATTGCTGACGTCATTGAATTTTATAAATCGTTCACAAATCTCTCCATGTTTATTAACATAACGAACAACAGTAGAGAGTTGAGAAAAACAGCTGACATCAGATGTTTCATCTAATAAAATCGCCACATACATGCAGTCGATAAGCTCACGTTTTATTTGTTCTAACATAACTGCACTAATAGATTGAATTATGTCATTCTGAATAGCAGATGATGTTCCCTTAAAAACAGTCGCAGTTTTTAAATGGTTTTGAAGCTTTTCATCGAATTCTCCCATACAAAATACCAATTCAATATAGTTACCCCTATTGTCAGCGTTTTCTTCTTCATTGTGACCGCGAAATGCTAATTCTTGCATACCTAAAAAACATGTTATCCTAATCAAACGTTTCAAAATTTCTCGATTCTTATTAACTTCTTCGTTATGTCTGGAAATGGCAACTGATTTCTGCTTGTCGAGTATTAAATCAATTCTTTCTGACTTTCCAAATGTTTTAAGATCAACAAATGCATTTATGTGAGCAAGAGATTTTTCATGGCGAGAAATTGCAGTATGTAAATTGTTTAAATCGTCGTATCCACGACTAACAGAATTCCACACAGAGTTATCTCTTGAAAATAGGAAACACGACCAACAGTACAATTTGTTATTTGAAATATTTCCACATAACCAGGGAACATCATCATACAGCTTAGGATTAAATTTCCTAGTGAAGCCTTTATTTTCTTTGCTTAAATTCAAATGTGGAATCGGTCTGCCATTATTCAATATGCGCTTTTTCTCATCAAAAGAGAGTGAGTAAAATCTTCTAGTCTTCAATTGATTAAACACATCGTCAGTCATTATGGGCACTACAATGCTATAATTTATTTAACTGATTATCCAAAATAATTAAAGCACAAAAGGGAACACCGAACACAAGTGGATGCTTGCGGCGGTGGTACTGGAAAGAAGCCTTGTCAGAATTGCCAGATGTTACTTTTGGTGAATGCACCTATAAAACTGAATGCATGCCGTATTATTTTCATTAATTAAAAAAAATCAGAACAAAGCTTTTTAATTATTTTTAGTAAAAATATTAAGTAAATTTTCTAAGCATATTTTAAAACATATTGCCTTTTGAATTTAGCTATGAGGCTCAAAAAATATATCTTATGGATAGTGAGAAGTCTCCTTAAAAAATTGCCCAAGGCAAGGCGGTGTAAACAAAATCATGTCTTATTTCACTAGACAATTAAGAACATTTTTCTGTACCCAGACTGAATTAGTGAATGCGTTAGCTACAAGTATTTCGATCTGTGTACAGAAAAATGTTCTTAATTGTCTAATGAAATAAGACATAATTTTGCTTACGCCCAATAGCCAGTACATGCGTGATTGAAGCCTTAGACTATTTTTAGTTTCTGAAAATTATTTTTGTCAATTATAATCCTTACTTAGATCTGAAAAGAGAACATATTTAACACATGCATTGCATGCGTTGCATTCATTAAGAAATCGCCACTGATATATATATATGTGTATGTATATTTTTTTTTCTGTAACCTATATATAGGCTGTAACCCTTTATGTACTTTAGTGTTCCTGAGGATGTCATTAAACGAAAGCGCTTGAGCACCATTCTGTGTTTCCTTTCCTTCGTGGTTTTATTCATCACATATATATATATATATATATATATATATATATATGGGATGAATTTCACAATTAAACACGTGAAATGAATGAATGCTGCAAACCCACAAGGAAAAAGAAAACGATTCGAAGGCCTTTCGTGAATTCAGAGGCATATTCAGGAGCATATATATATATATATATTAATGGAGAGGAAAGAGTGCAAGAATGTAGAGCCAGCCAGTTGGCTAAGAAATACGTAAATGGCTAACATATTAAGAAAACGTTTTGACGACATTTAGCCTAATCTGAGAATGAAAACGTTCAGCAAAGCACACATCAAAAATAATATCGTTTTATATATCCCTACCAACGCACTTGTTTCAAATAATATCGTTTATTTACCTTGAATAATAAAACATGATTCTGCTTTTTTTTCAAATAATATCGTTTTATATATTCACATCAACGCACTTCTTCATTAAATCACTCAGCAAAGCACACACAAACACTTCGTATATAACTAAATCAGATGCACGTAAAGGAAAAGCATTTATATGTTCCCATCATCGCACTTGTTTCACATAATACCGTTTATTTACCTTGAATAATAAAACACATCATTCTGTTTATTTATTCAATAGTCGCCAAACGATTTATATAGCATGGAAATGCATTATTAATTATTTAACATATACGCAAGTATTTTTGGAATTAATAAAATATGTAGTGACCAAACGCATTTTATATATTCCCATCAAAGCAAGTTCTCTCTCGCGTAAATCTGTGAAAGTGTCCATCAATCATATTTTGAGAAAACACCCTGAATAATAAAACACAACATTCTGAGATTAAGGAACATTTTCTTATTTTAGCAACACATTAAACATTTTTTTGAATTAAAAAGTTATTTCAATTCCAAAGAATTATATTTCTTTAGCTATCTTTAAGTATATATATATAGAATGGTCCCCTGAGGTTTATTCACACAGACCGTGCATAGAACTTTTCTGGTGAAATTAAATCGACTAGAGGCAATCTTTCAATGAAGACACACCACTACTTCGCATATCTCTCCATTTCACTCTAGCCTAAAACGACGTTTAGAAAAACAATACCTTATTTTATATTCATCGAGACACGCAAATATATCACAGCAGATTAAGGAAACATTTAAACTCTCTTTATATTGTGAAAGATCGCATAAATCTGCGAAAAGCAGTTCATGTAAATGCAAAAAAAGTTAACTTTTTTCTACGTGAAGGTTAAAATATGATAATAAAAAACCCACTCCAATAGACAGTTTATTTCCACAACAGTTTCGATGCCCACTGGCATCCTCTTCGGGTGGATACAGAAAAACGAATGAACCAAAAACAAGAGGGAAAACAGTCCAGGGACCATTAAGAAATTCGCACCTAGGTTAGATCCCGTTCTCCCGACAATGGAAGGGCATATTTATTAAAGGGAACCGCTTATAAGTACATTCGCACAAATTTAAAACTATCTCCTTGTTCTATACCTACAGATTCTATTATTTTTTACATAATTATTACATTTATTATTACATTTATTACATTTAATATTGCATTATTATTACAGAAATTATAAATTTATTATTACATTGTTGTTTATTATACAGAAATTATAAACTGAAAAACGAATGAAAAAGGCGAGAAGGAAACAATCCAGAGACTATTAATTGAAAAAATCTTTAGAGGGCTTTAAGGCCTTTAATTTGAGGTGCCGATTGTGAATTTTTTGCTTGTCTATTTAACTCATTTACTTTGTATTCTCCGTCTATTTTCTGTTGTTCCTTGATAATGTGAATATATCACGAAAGCGCTCGGACTTCGTGTTTCCTTTTCCCTGTGGTTGTTTGCTTATTAATAAGACCACGTGTTATTCTGTGATTTTAGTGCATATATATATATATATATATATATATATACAGGGTGTCCCAGAATTAACTATCTATTTCAATGAAATCGGACAAATTTAATAAAAACTGACATAATTTTGTTTATTACTAAATTATGATACAAAAACAAATAGATTTATAAATCATAAGTCAAACTTTATTTACTTGAATGTGATAAGCCTTTTTCATCAGTGTCGAACGCAAGATTCTATGAACTGTTGTCTTGGATATGTTGAGTCTTCGACCGGCCTCCCTAACCGAAGTTGTTGGTTCATCCTCAAACAATTGTCGTACCTGTTCGGTACTGTTACGTGCTGTCCTTGGGCGTCCTCTTCCCACCTCGTCGTGTACGGATCCAGTTCTTTTAAATTTGTTCACAAGTTCACGAATCGCTTTGTCTGTAGGACCGGTTCTGTGGAATCTTCTTGTAAATTTTTCTCTGATTTCATTACATTGCATTCCTTTGATACGGGATGTTACAACAAAGATGCGTTCTTGTGTATTCATTATTAATAGGGTTCTGAAAGAGAATGAAAATAAAACTATGAAAAACTATGAAAAACTATGAAAAAATTATGAAAATAAAATTATGAAAAAAATTTAGAAATTTATACATTTTTAACACATATTAAACATGATAAACATAAATAAAAGTGTTTTTAAAAAATTTGTCCGATTTCATTGAAATAGATAGTTAATTCTGGGACACCCTGTATGTATATATATATATATATATATATATATATATATAAATATGAAAATCTATTCCAAAAACTCATCAACATCTTCATTAGCATACTTAGAACTCTAATTTAGCCAAAAACGAACGTTCTAGCTCAATTAATAAGAGATACTATTGCCAGAATATTGCTGAACTTTGGAGGCGATTTCTGGCGAATTTTAATTTTGGCGCTTAGGTACCTTAAGACGCGGGACCCCTCATATCGGTTGATTCATAAATCTTTTACCATTGTAATGATGAATAAAAAATAACTACAAACCACAGTAACCTGTGATGTTTTTTTATTTGAGGTTATTTTTACACAATTAGATATTAGAAATTAACAGTGGAAATTCTTTCTTTTAAATCATTAACATTATGAGGTTTTGTTGCATATACCCTGTCCTTGACCATACCCCATATTTTCACAAATCAACAATTTGAAACAGAAAATACTTCACCATGACAGTGGTAACAGACTTATGAATAACCCGATATAGTAAATAAATATACAGTTTCGATGAATATAAAATAAGGTATTGTCAAATTACATGAACTGTGATAATAAAAACCCACTCTAATAGACAGAGTTTATTTCCACAACAGCTTTTTTTTTCTCGGTAAAATGTAAATGGAATAATAAACGTAAATGTAAATGTAATAATGGAAGTAATAAATGTGGAAAATATAAACGCAATAAATGTAATAATAAAGGTAATTAGTGTAAAGGTAATAATAATAAGTGTTAAAAATGTAAATGCAATAATAAATGCAGTAATTATGTCAATATAATAGAATCTGTATGTATAGAACAAGAAGATAGTTTTAATTTGCGCAAATGTACTTATAAGCGGGACCCTGTAATAAAATGGCCTTCCGGTGTCGGGAGAACGGGATCTAACCTAGGTGCGAATTTCTTAATAACATAATCTGTAGGCTGCTAAATTACTAAATATAAAAGAAGTATATAGATGAAATTAGACAAAAAAAAACAATAAGGAGAACAAAAATTATTATAATGGTTATTAACACTAATATTTAATTAAAGCAGGCAATTAAGTGGCAAGAATTTAATGAAAACACATAGATAACATAGGTAACAAATAGATAACATAATCTGTAGGCTGCTAAATTACTAAATATAAAAGAACTATATAGATGAAATTAGACAAAAAACCAGTACAGAAAACAAAAATTATTATAATGGTTATTAACACTAATATTTAATTAAAACAGGAAATTAAGTGGCAAGAATTTAATGAAAACAAAGGGAATGGTACCATCGTCTTACAGAGTATTACAAAATTTCTACAAACAGTCTGGAAACCTTGTTTTCCCAAAAGCAACCCAGTTGAAAAGTCCAATAAACCCCCCAGCAATCAAAGATTATACACGAAAGAAATATTACAATTAAAATAGACACATAAGAATGTTAACAGTTCTTAAAATAATATTTATTTATTTAACCCGGGCAAACCATTAAGGGGCAAGAATGCGGTCAAGAAAAAAGTAGGCCCTTCGCCACCTTTCTAACAATGCACGAGTCTAATTTATACAACCCAGGGCTAATATTAAGGACCAAATCCGCATTATTCTTGATCACACTTGATTCCAGTATATTTCTGCTAACAATAGATTTACTAAACCTTAATTTGGACGCATTTTTCCAGTCAATGGGATGATTAGTATCTCTTACGTGAATGAAAATGGCGTTAGATTCCTGGCCACTTCTTATACTGTATTGATGCTGTTTAATACGCAACTCAAGGGTCTTACCAGTTTGGCCAATGTAAAATTTATTACATATTGTGCAAGGGATTTTATATACACAACCCTGTTCATTTAAAGGGGCGTTCTTAATCAATGAATTCTTAATTACATCTAAATTTTTGAACGCAATATTTACGTTAAAAGTCCTCAGCAAATTCGGCAGATCAAGGAAATTTTCTCTGAATGGTAACACTAAAACATTTTTTGTGTTATAAGGAATCTTATCCTTTACTTCGTAGAAGGTTTTCTTTGCCATTTTTAAGGACTTATCTATGCAGTTCTTTGGGTATTTTAAATCAAAAGCAATTTTGTATATTTTACTAATTTCGTCGTCAATGAACTATGGGCTACAAATTCGTAAGCCTCTTAGGAACAAAGTAGAAAGAACGGATCGTTTTACATTAATGTGGTGATCAGAATAATAATGTATATAGGAACCATTATTAGTGGGTTTTCTGTAAATATTGTACTTAAACTTTTTTCCAGACCTATATATTAAAACATCTAAAAAAAGGGATCGAAGAATCTTTTTCTATTTCAACTGTAAAATTGATAGAGGGAGTTAAATTATTAAGTTTGGGTAAGAATTCATTGAGATTTAAAGTCACTGGCCAAAGACAAAGAACATCATCTACATATCTAAACCAAGGAACATAATTTGGCAGAATCTTCCTTAATAACTTACTTTCAAAAAACTCCATATATAAGTTACTCAAAATGGGGGAGAGAGGGTTTCCCATCGCCATACCAAATTTCTGCCTAAAATATTCATTATTGAACACAAATTTTGAGTCTACTATGCACAGCTTAATTAATTCTATAATTGTAGCCACAGGTAATGGCAAATTATGCTTAACCAATTCTTCCGAAACACTAATAGATCATCCACCGGGACTCTTGTAAATAAAGCGGTAACATCAAAGCTTACCAATCTAAAATTGTAATTGACACTGATACTATTTAATTTTTCCACAAGGTCTACATTATTATTTATGTGTGATTGTGAAATTGTGCCGAGGAGAGGATTAAGAATGAAGACAAGCCATTTGGATAGCTTATATGAAATAGATCCTATAGAACTAACAATAGGCCTTGCAGGATTATTTGGCTTATGAGTTTTAATCAGGCCATACATATAGGGTAATGACGGTGAAATACTCAAAAACTGTTTAAGTAATATTTCATTACCCTTCAAAAGTTGTTTAATTTTCTTGTTAAATGACGCGTTCGGTGGAGAAGGGGCGAACGCCACAAAATTCGAAAAATGAGTTTTTTGTCGTATAATTATCCTTTAAAACCTTTGCTTTACCTATGCAAAAAATTAGATGTTAGTCTGCACTCTTTCACGGTAAAATTTAGGTTTTAATGTATCTCAGAGAAATTCACTCCGCATCATTGCTTCACATTGAACACATCTATCTATTTTCTGGTCACTCGACAATGCCCTGTGATGCTCAATTTGGCCAAATTGAACAAATATAAAAAATAATTACAGCAATATTATTTACACCAAAAAATTTATGTTACGGCCATAACTACAGCCGTTTCGCAGCGCTTCCTAGTTGTAGAAATGAAACAGGCTGATTTTCTCGATTTTGACGTCCTAAAAACGTGCATTGTCATTAGGAAATCAACAACTACTAAATTTACAGATGCAAGAAAGTTAATATTTGACTTTCAACACAAAGAAGGCTACGTAATATCTACTGCATACCGCACAACCCCAGATAATAGCCATCCCGTCAGACTGCAGAAAGGGAAAAAATCCTACAGTGTCAGTTTATTCAATCTAGCCCAGCAGACACTGCAACCAAAGTATTCCCAATTGCTGCCAATAACTAAGGAAAAAATAAAAGATCTCAAAGAATTATCAGACCTAATGCCTGCAACTGCAGTGAACTATTATACAAGATTGTTAAAGGAACTGGAAGAAACCGAAACAGTTGAAGCAGGTAATACAACATTCGACGAAGAGGACCAAATAATGGATTCCACCAGTTAACATCAGAAGCTATCAATAAATAATATTGTAAAATTTCTTGGCGTTTTATTATATCGACATATTACACCACAATATTTTACTCAAATATGTGTTCAAATTCATACAACATTTCAATAAACCGGAAAAATACAAAGGTTTAAAGTTTACAAACTTTAACTGCATTTTGTGGCATAATTCGAAAATGTTGCGTTCGCCCCTTCTCCACCGAACGCGTCAAATGCACTGTTCACAGTTTCAAGGGGATTGTTCCTTAATTTCACGTAAGTGTCAGCATCATTCAAAAGATCATACATTTTTTCTAGATAAACGTCTTTATTGAGGATCACTAAGGCATTTGATTTATCAGCTTTGGTTATATGTAGATTCTGATCTTTTCTTAAAGCTTCATAAGAGTCGAAAAACCTCTGTGGACAATTTGGAATAGAGGGTTTAGACATGGCACTATATACTATACCTTTACAAATATTCACATCCTCTATTTTAATTGTAATATTTCTTTCGTGTATAATCTTTGATTGCTGGGGGGTTTATTGGACTTTTCAACTGGGTTGCTTTTGGGAAAACAAGGTTTCCAGACTGTTTGTAGAAATTTTGTAATACTCTGTAAGACGATGGTACCATTCCCTTTGTTTTCATTAAATTCTTGCCACTTAATTTCCTGTTTTAATTAAATATTAGTGTTAATAACCATTATAATAATTTTTGTTTTCTGTACTGGTTTTTTGTCTAATTTCATCTATATAGTTCTTTTATATTTAGTAATTTAGCAGCCTACAGATTATGTTATCTATTTGTTACCTATGTTATCTATGTGTTTTCATTAAATTCTTAATTAAATATTAGTGTTAATAACCATTATAATAATTTTTGTTCTCCTTATTGGTTTTTTTGTCTAATTTCATCTATATACTTCTTTTATATTTAGTAATTTAGCAGCCTACAGATTATGTTATTAATTGAAAAAATCTTTAGAGAGCTTTAAGGCCTTTAATTTGAGGTGCCGATTGTGAATTTTTTGCTTGTCTATTTAACTCATTTACTTTGTATTCTCCGTCTATTTTCTGTTGTTCCTTGATAATGTGAATATATCACGAAAGCGCTCGGACTTCATGTTTCCTTTTCCCTGTGGTTGTTTGCTTATTTATATATATATATAGGGTGAACCAAATGTAGCTGGACAGTAAATGATAACGTTTATTTTGAGAATACATATTTAATTTTTTTGTATACTATAATACAAAATAAAATTTATATAAATTTAGTTATAATATTTAATATAATAAAACACAAACACCATAGTTATAATGAACACCATAGTTATAATATAATATAACACAAACCGTATTCAACCTACTGTCCACCTACTTTTGGTTCACCGTGTATATATATATATACAGGGTGTCCCAGAATTAACTATCTATTTCAATGAAATCGGACAAATTTTTTAAAAACACACTTTTATTTATGTTTATCATGTTTAATATGTTAAAAATGTATAAATTTCTAAATTTTTTTCATAATTTTATTTTCATAATTTTTTCATAGTTTTATTTTCATTCTCTTTCAGAACCCTATTAATAATGAATACACAAGAACTAGGCTGACCATACGTACCGTTTTGAACGGGACAGTACCTACGTCTACCTAAATTTTTGTATGGGTTCTGTCACTGAAGAATAATTGTAAGCTCAATGTTTATGTACTTACTTTTTCATGAATACAGAATATTACATAACCCCCGTCCCTTTTTTGCCATCCCAATGTCCCGTTTTTGTCTCAAGGAAATATGGTCAGCCTAACAGGAACGCATCTTTGTTGTAACATCCCGTATCAAAGGAATGCAATGTAATGAAATCAGAGAAAAATTTACAAGGAGATTCCACAGAACCGGTCCTACAGACAAAGCGATTCGTGAACTTGTGAACAAATTTAAAAGAACTGGATCCGTACACGACGAGGTGGGAAGAGGACGCCCAAGGACAGCACGTAACAGTACCGAACAGGTACGACAATTGTTTGAGGATGAACCAACAACTTCGGTTAGGGAGGCCGGTCGAAGACTCAACATATCCAAGACAACAGTTCATAGAATCTTGCGTTCGACACTGATGAAAAAGGCTTATCATATTCAAGTACTGCATGCCCTAACTGAAGAGGATTATCCAAATCGAGCAGCAAGGTGTGCAGAAATTGTGGATCAAATCGAAAATGAAAGTTTATTGGATAACATCTTATTCAGTGATGAGGCGACTTTCCACACGTGTGGTAAAGTCAATCGACACAACTGTCGTATCTGGTCCAATGAAAGACCGTCTGAAGTCATAGAATGGCAAAGAGACTCTCCAAAAGTTAACGTGTGGCTTGGAATGACCAAATCCAAAATTTATGGCCCATTCTTCTTTGCGGAAGCAACTGTAACAGGTACCGTCTACCTTGATATGCTACAGCAGTTTCTCGAACCACAGCTTCTTGATGATGGCATTCTTGATAATGTTGTGTTTCAACAAGATGGAGCACCATGTCATTATGCTCTAATTGTTCGAGAATACCTCAACAGATGCCTTCCGAATCGGTGGATTGGACGTGGAGGACCTCGACCTTGGCCTCCGCGTTCTCCGGATTTGACACCCCTGGATTTCTTTGCATGGGGTTTCATAAAAACAAAGGTTTATCGCCAAAAGATCAATAGTTTAGCTGAACTTAAAGAACGCATCCAGTTGGCAGTGCGGGAGATAACACCTGAAATGCTTCAAAATGTGTTTCGCAGCGCTGAGGATAGATTTGAAATTTGCAGAGATACAGACGGTGCACATGTTGAAACTTCTCAATAAAGTTTTGACTTATGATTTATAAATCTATTTGTTTTTGTATCATAATTTAGTAATAAACACAAAATTATGTCAGTTTTTATTAAATTTGTCCGATTTCATTGAAATAGATAGTTAATTCTGGGACACCCTGTGTATATATTTATATATATATATATATATATATATATATATATATATTAGTGATGTAGCGGATGTCATTTTTTTCACATCCGCGGATGCGGATGCGGATGAGGATGTTTGATTTCAACATCCGCGGATGTCTACATTTTCGTTATTTTTTAGGATATATTCGAAATTTGTTGTGTTTAACGTATATAATAAGTTATTATATAGAGAGAGCTGTAGCTATAATGTAGTATAATTGATTAATTGTACAATAATTGCTGTACTTTTCTCTGAACATAAAATAATATCAAGCATCTGTAGTGTCTACGTTTTTTATTTATTTATCTTCATTATTTATTTACGCTTCTTTCTACTTTACTATTCTCTATTTATTCTCTATCGGCTCTTTCTTTCATTTATCACTTTGTTTCTCTACACTCTTTTTGCCGTATCGTATATATCATGGTAGCGCGCCGAGACCTGACTCTAAAAGACCGTTACAAAACAAGGGGGAAGGGGGGGTATATTAATACTCTTTTAACACTTATTACGTTTATTAATTCGAAAATGGTTTAGTTAATTAGGGGTATGCGAGTATGAAATTTACTAATATATTTAGGTCGGAGAGGGCACAAAACAATTTGTTTTAAGATCACATGGTCTAAATCTACGCGTATCGCGTCCGCCTCAAGACTGACTATTATGTGTTATAATCTGCTCTCTTGGGTCCCTGTCAGGACTACCAACTATACCCATTTTAAACAATTTAAAACTAACAAACTGCTTTATCGTAATCATCACAATTTTAGTAAATTTATATTAAACATTATCTTATTTAATTAAACAAATTAATATTCTTAACTAAGCATTACTACACTCGCATCACCCCCTTGAAAATAAGTTTTTCCATTAGTAAAACTTATTAATATCGTTTAACAATGTCAATAAATTTATTCAACAAACTTACATATTTTGCAATTTTTTTTTTTTTTTTTTTTCTTTAACAATTCAAGTTTAGAAATAGACAAGAAATAATAGAATGACAATTCCCATACATATATTGTATCATATTATAAAAACCGAAAACTTTATAATTTTCACATTTGCATAAAATAACATTTCACTCTAATAATTAAATTACAACCTGTAACTAATCTATACATGCCAAAAAAATAACGGAAAATTTTCTTACAGTGGCCACACAAATCTCAAGTTCACAATCTATTCCCGCGATTTCTCATCAACGATCGCTTTACATTTGAAACAATTATTTGTATAGTTATACAGTTACTATCAGGGCAACATAGAAAAAAATAAGAAAAAGTTTACATAAAATACTGACCAAGAGCGCACATACTATTTCACGAAAAACACAACAAATATGGGCAATAATCGGACCCTTTTCACTTATAATTTCATTAGATAATAATCAGTACATTATTTGCTGGACGTTGTTTAGATGACACTCCGCACGCTGACAACGGATTTCAATTTTCAATCGCAGCTCTCCTGCTCACTTCGCTAGAATGCAAGGGATTGCATCAATCAATATGCAACAGGGCAGCACGCTATAATGGTTCCGCTCTCTCTCCAATGGCGAAAAAAAAAAACAAGAGACGTCCAATTCTAAAAGGATCAGGGGGGGAGATATCTGAAAGCGGGACCACGCGCTGGAATTGGACGGAATTTGCAATTCTAGAAGTCGATGAAGAAACTCGCCTTGTCTCATCTCCACTTTTGTCGGTGAACGCTGCTCTTCCTACGTCCAGCTGAAAGACTCTTCTACTGGCAACAATCAAACGATGACTCCGCCGTAGGCCGTTTCCCAACGAACCTACTGTATGTCTGTATGGACAGTACAGTCGTAGGCACTCGTTCAAGCTCGCGCGGCTTGTCTACCGAGTGCTACAACACATATTCAGCGAAGCATTCGAGCAACGTGACCAGCTACTGCCCGAAAAATACCAGTAGACCATCTTCGATCGAAACTTTCGTGTGCCAAGACCCTGCACACGTAAATTTCTCTTCTCTTCCGGAACTGTCCTGCGCCAAGTCCATGCGCATTCGGTTCCTCTCTTCTCTCTCTTCGCTTCCGAAACCATCCTGCGCCAAGTCCATGCGCATTCTGGTTTCTCTTCTCTCTCTCTCATCGGTGATCGATCACCTATCCGGTCGACTAACTCACTTGATGGAACTCGGATTCAACTTGGTTGACCCCAAACTGAGTCTTTTCAATTTTGAAAAAAAAGTTTATTCTAAACGTGTTTCTGTACTGCTTATCATTTCATATTTAATTTATCGAATTTTCTCGACAGTTCACTTCGAAACAATAACTACACATTTGCTCTGGCCAAATTCACGGAAAAAAAAAAAATCTAAAAATTTCGCAAAAATTTAATCAAATCTAGCTACCAATAAGGTCACTTATGGCAGTTACAGCGGAGAAGATAAAAAGAAGTCATAAAATGTACGAACCAAAATTGTACAGTATAATTATAAAAGCGCCCATACATAGTAACTGTTAGTATAATTTAAGAAATATTATTGCTCAAACTATCGTCAGAAATCACCTCAATACCTCTAAATACAAAAGACAAAAATGAGCCCCAGAAACTTCATGTCATCCATTCTCTGACAATCATGAACCCTCTTGCTTTGAGGAGGAGCACACAGACGCCACAAAAACGTTACTGGCTATCTAGGAGGCTCCATTTCCGAGTGTACACTTGAGTCAATGTTTCAAATGCACTAGTTAACTCCGACTGAAGGTTTAAACAATAATAATTTTCTAAACCGTTATTAAAAAGTAAAAAAAATTTAATTATTACTACCAAAAATTATTTTACTACAGTAATTCCAACTTGAAACGTCAAATTTCATAAGAATTGAACTTGCAATTCGCAAATTACATCTGAGAGACAACTCTCTCCTTCAACAGAAACCCCCGTATGGTTTTCAAATCACAGAAATCTCAGTAATTTATCGTTTCCAAGTGAAAATACAAATTTTTATCGTTATACTAAATAAGAATAGATCATATGTACTAAAAAAATACACGCACCCACTGTAAACAAAAACAACACATTACACAATTAAGAGCGGTCGCTTTGTTTGTAAGCGAACCTCTATACAAATATCCCTAACCGAATGAAACTGCATTATATCCTGACATAATTTTGTAATATTTTCCATGCAAACGCTCAAACTAAAAAAAAAGGACATTTTTCATTTCTAATTCCGAATTAAAATATCAAATTAAAACATCCTTTTTAGAATACAATCTAAATTTGAACTAAAAATTTTACCATTGTCATTGAACTGGCAAGAAAAATAAAAATCGGCCTACTTGTACAAATAAAATTGATTATTGAATGAATTCATAAAACGTAAAGAAAATTTTCTACACAAATTTCTGTAATTCAAAAAAATTATAATTTCCAGATTTAGTAAAATGTGTACTGTAACTCACATTGGCCGTCAAAATAAAAATAAAATTTACTGCCGCACTTTTAGGCCTATATTTAATAAATTCAATGTTATGCGTGAAAAGCACAATTTAGAATCTACGCATAACATTTGTGCTTATTAAAGAAAAATCCTATGCTTATTTATGTTAAACCAATTAAAATTTTGTTAAATAACTAAAGATTTACTACTCAATAGACATACCGTAATAATGGTTTATCTCCGAACAATATTTTACGATAGGCCTACAAGAAATTCTTCTTAAGTACGATACAATAGCCATCTTACCAAATATGTCGGAATTGTCGTGAAATGACCGAAAGGAAGAGAGGAGAAAAAAAATAATCAGCTTACCTACCAAAGTTATGGGTATATAAATATATGTAATTATATATATAACTAATAAATACGTATTAGTTAATAAGTAAGTATATAATTAATGAGTATATAAAAAATACAAAAAAACATAAAAAATTTTACAACACAATTTTCTATTTCAGTTAAACGAATTCTACTTATTTGAAATTTAACACAATCCTATACGGCGACTTATAATCTGACAAATTTAATATGTTTAAGATTACCTTTCGACTGTCAATTAACTGTAACTTAACCTATATAGCGCGAAGCGAGCGAAGCAAAAAGCCCGTAAATCTATATAAACACAATAATCCTATTATTATATACAGGCAATCGAAATATAATCAAAAATCTGCTAATGAAACCCAGAAAATTTCTCATGTTCCTGAAATGTTGTACTATATATGTATATATACCCAGAAATGCGATACAAATTTTCGCTGAAACACTTTGAAAGGACTATATAAATTGTGTATCATACTGTATTCAAACTAACAATTTACTTACGTACAAATCATTATTCTTATTATTATGATTATTACAATTATCACTAATTCCAAAAGTTTTTAAACAAAAAGTTAAAAAGGTAAGCTGAAAGAGTAGAAGAGATGAAAAAAAAATTGAGTCTCCAGGCAGCACGATAATTTTCAAACTATATCCTCTCCGACCGAACGAACGAACGAAATTTAACGTAATAATGACTCGCGATATGGAGTCAGACAAACTTTTCTACCGAGTCTGTACCGCGACTAAGAATTTTGAGTCACTAGACTGTGAACGTAACGGAACAAACGATGAATTTCAGAATCCAACGAACTCTCACGAAATTAAATTTTTGAGGCGTGAAGTTTTTCAGGGACGCTATCAGGATGCGAAGCGCCATTTTTAAATTTTATGTACAATGAAATTTTAAGGCATGAAAATCGAAATTTGCCTGCAAACAGGGTAAACTTTGCATTTAGATATTTTAATAATCGAAATAAAATATTCATTAACGCTATTTGTTATTATACCGGGTTTTAAGAATTTTAATGGAAATACTAACACGTGGGTAAGCCTCACAAAATATGATGTAAGATCACCGCTAGCCACCAGATGTAGTGTCTACGTTTTATTATTTATTTATCTTCATTATTTATTTACGCTTCTTTCTACTTTACTATTTCTCTGTTTATTCTCTATCGGCTCTTTGCTTCATTTATCACTTTGTTTCTCTACACTCTTTTTGCCGTATCGTATATATCATGGTAGCGCGCCTAGACCTGACTCTAAAAGACCGTTACAAAACGAAGGGGGGAGGGGGAAGGTATATTAATACTCTTTATTAACACTTATTACGTTTTATTAATTGCGAAAATGGTTTAGTTAATTAGGGGATATGCGAGTATGAAATATTACTAAATATATTTACGTCGGAGAGGGCACAAAACAATTTGTCTTTAAGATCACATGGTTCTAAATCTAACGCGTATCGCGTCCGCCTCAAGACTGAGTATTATGTGTTATAATCTGCTCTCTTGGGTCCCTGTTCAGGACTACCAACTATACCCATTTTAAACAATTTAAAACCAACAAACATGCTTTATCGCAATCATCACAATTTTTAGTAAATTTATATTAAACATTATCTTATTTAATTAAACAAATTAATACTCTTAACTAAGCATTACTACACATCTAACTAATATAGAAATCAATTAGTGAATTCGTCTGCAAATAAATTCGTTATATTTTGTTGAGTTTCAGCCACAATTAGAAACCATAATTGTGTTACCAGGATGCGGGACGTAAACCCAACTCAAATGCACCCCACCGACCTCTTTCCCCAACCTCCACCCTTATAGAAAGAGATCTTTAATTAGCTTGATAACTATTTATATTAAGTTTAAAGTTTTATTAGGCATATTTATAAATGAGTAATTAAAATAAAGTAAACTAAGATGTTCATCGTTTAATGTTCAAACTTAATTATAGGAAGGTTATGCTTAAGGAACATTAATTATTCTGCCTTTTCTGCTGCCAGTCTGTTTCTCTTTTCATCATATATTAATCCAGCACTGCTAAATAATCTCTCGCTTGGTACGTTTGTTGGAGGACAGGCTAAATGTTTCCTTGCAAGTTTACTCAAGTATGGATAGATATTCTGCGTATTTTTCCACCAACTAATAGGATTGTCACATGCAGCCAGGCGTTTTTCTTGGTGATAGCTCTCGATCATTTTTACTACATCTTTTGACATCGCGTAGGTCTCGTCATTGCTGCTTGACTCAAGAAACTGAGAGACAGATTCTGTGATAGATTTGCTTGTTGAAGGTGTTGGTTCTGTCACTGAAACTTTTATTCTTTTGGTGGGTGGCGAAGCGACAGATTCAAGAGATTGAAGCTCTTCAACTGCTTTGCCAAGTGATGATTTAACTCGTTCAAATGTACTAGGTGAAAATAACTTAGCTTTGTAACGTGGATCTAAGTAGGTTGCAAGAGAGTAACTTCATACAAGAACAGCCTCTCGTCTTGTCGCTTGCATCACTTTTGCGCACAATGAACTAGTTCTATTAATATAGTAGAATTTGATAATTTCCGCTTATTAATGACATTTTATCTCAACGGTCCACATCCGCACGACATCCGCAGTCCAAAGTGCGGATGCGGACGCGGATGCGGATGTGACCTACATCACTAATATATATATATATATATATATATATTTTTTTTCTTATTATGCCGAACTTTGGGTGCGATTTCTGGCACAGAATGATTCCATTGATTTCTCATCACTATCACTAGCACGGTGAGACATTGCTGCACACGTTGATAATAGTTAGAAGCCGGGTGAATAGAATAATCCACACAATATTCAGCAATATGAGCACGAACATAGGACGCCTGCTAACAGCAACGCGAGTCTTAAGGTACTGGCGGGATGTTTGTGTCGTGTCCCTCTCGGCGTGTGGAGCGGGTGGCCAATCAGAAAGCAGAGCGGCGTGGCTGCCATGTTTTCATTGGCTCGCGCTCCTCCTGCTGTTCCCACCACCCAGAGACCGAACGTCCCACCCCCATCACCTCCCACCAGTTGAACGGGATATTGGGGCCTTAAGACGCGCATCACATCTGGGCGGCAGAGCCCAGCTGGCGATAGAGGTCAAAAAAGTAGTTCGCTTCATAAAGTTTTTAACCATACTTCTAGTGTCGTAAGGTCATTATAACCCAAACCATGCGATAGAAGAAGGGTGAAAAGAGTGATATCCATCAAAAACACGTTTTCGCCTGTGGTGGCGCTTAGGTACCTTAAGACACGCGACCCCTCAACTATATCCGAGCTGATATACCGTATGTTAAATAATTAATAAAAGTTATTTCCAGAATTGTCAAACAGGACGTGATATTTAATTCCGTAGATGAACATAGACGCATCTTAATATAACACCATACATACCCCGAAACTATATGCTTGTATCCTATGACATTAAAGGCATCTGTAAAACACAGATATCTGCGCACCAATCTAGTACCGAGCTTAATGCGAGTCTGAACCTTTTTTAATTCTCTGCGAATTAGCACTCTAATGTAAAAATAAACACGCAATTGTGGTATTCTCCATTTCAAACGATACAGTAGCAAAATGATATTTAATTCGAAACTTTTGTAAGCAAACACCAAGCAGATGCATTAACCCTTTCATGACAGCGTTCTGTCTTTTAATATCTCCCGAAATTACACTGTAGCGCAAAATAGCGATGTTTAGGTACGCCACGAGAGGCATATCTCCCGCTCAATCTTTTCCCGTTTTATCATAATTAGCCTGGAATCCTAAATGAAATACTTAACTATCATTATTATTATTATTATTAATTATTCAAGCAGTATTTTTAGTTGAGCAAATAAATAAATCTTGCATTCATATTAATACACTAAAAATTGGTGGTAAACATTTCTATGAAAATAATTATTTAGAGTAAAAGCAGATTAGTTCAGGCATAATAAGGGAAATATAGGAAAAAGTACTTTTAGTCAAGCAAATAAAACATTATCCTATATAAATGTTATGATTTCATTCTACCAGGGTCACCCAAGTAAATCCTTCTTCTAAGCATATTTTAGAAAATGGAATTTTATTTAATGGGGTTCTTATTTGTTCATTGAAACATTTTAGTAGCGGCCCTAAAGAAATACAACTGGTTTATTTACGCATATTTCAAAAAGTGGAATTTTATTTATTGTCGAAATTAATTAAATATATGAAATAACTTTGCCCAAAAGGTTTCAATCGTTTATAAGCAAATATAGATATTTGAGTTATAGAAATGTTATAATGGGTTTACATTTCAAGCAGCACTCTTTTTCAAAAGAGTGTAGATATTTCAAAGTTATAGAAATGTTCTAATGGGTTTACATTTTATGTATATACATCTATTACCCCATTAACCCCCAGCTTCTTTTCTTGAGGACACATTTTAACACTACAATTTAGGTTAGAGCTGAAATTTATATTAATTTTTCTGTATCAGATAACGATTTCGCGTTTATTTATAGTCTAGCCGAAGTTCGATATATCAAGAAATATCAGGGAATAAAAATTAATTTTGAGATAAATTATAAACCTTCTCGCTCTCTCGCGGGCGGGCAAAAACTTAAGGACCGCCTATAAACACCGCTCAGTGACCTCCCACTAAATGAGTGTTTTGCTTTCTGAAAGTGCGGGGAGGGGGAAAGGCTTTTCTTCATCATGCCCCATTCTAGCGGCGCTCTCTCCCCGCTCCGATAAAAATGCGTAACAGAGCCATATACGATCCATTTCTAATTTAGTGAAGCTTTCAAGTGCTGCAATACAAATTTATAAGCAAAGAAAATGTCGTCGGACGAATTCCTGAATACTGTTATGCAAGTTATTTTACGCGAATAACCTTATTCGCTCTCTGTGAAGTATATGGAATCTATTTCTACTGTGTCGCCATTTATGTAGAAGTGCGTTTTTTGTGAGTACAAAATTTTAATCTATTATTTTTATCTGAAAGGTTGGACTCTTCCATACACAGATGTTTAGGCGAATTTACAACACCCGACTTGTTTCTATGTGGTGACACAGTGCGAATTGCTAATTTTATCTATATATCCTCGCTATATATATATATATATATATATATATATATATATATATATATTGCATATAATACCCATTCACTACGTACAGTATACCCCGTTATTTTACAGTGCTGACGCGTGCGTTCATTTTATGGGATTCGTAGACGATGGATGTACATTCTCGAGTCAGGCCTTAGAGCAAGCGGCGTTAAAAGAATCGTGCTACGAGAGTAGCCCCTTCTCGACCGGCGCCGATTACATCGTGTAAGTATTATGTAATTCGAAAACAGTCTATTAAGGGGTACCTCAATAATTCATGCAACTTTTCTTTCACATAAAACCTCTTTTAAAATGAATTGAGCATTTATAATAAACATCCTTTAAACTCAAACAATATATTTAATTAACCGTATATATTTTTATTCTTATGGATGCTCCGACTGTATGATATATTTTTATTTTAGGGACGACCGACCAACCGTCGTTGGGCGAATGTGAAATTATCGGAGAAACGATGCTAGTTTTATTCTCGTACGTGTGTGCTGAATAACACGGGTATTTTCAACATTTAATGAAGCTAAGGTTTTTTGTATCTAAAAAGATATAGCTGATACAATTTACAAATTGAGTGGTTCACAGTTATGAAGCTCATTTAGCGTATACGTCACATTTTCACGTAATACATATAGTTTTAAGAGATACAAAATTAGTTGCAAGATATTTATCACATTTTCATCATTTTAGCTCTGAGGCTGACCTCCTTCAGTGTGTAATGGCATACGAATCAACGATGGATCCCCAACCCATCGATCTTACGACGTAAGAATTCGCTTTCATTTTTAAAATCTCTCCATTCTCTACATTTTTGCTGAAAGACGGAATAAAATGCGGTTGTGAATAAGGACACTACTACGGAGAAGTAAATATCCTTAAACTCTAATAATATTTCTAATTAAACGTATATATATTTTTATTCTTACGGATGCTCCGAATGTATAATATTTTTTCCTTTTTAGGGACGATCAGGAGGCGTTATGTGAATGCGAGACTATCGGAGAAACGATGTAAGTTTTTTCTCTTTTTTCTTGTACTTGTGTGTGTGGGGGTCGGGTGTAAGAATAAACCAAATATTTTCAACATTTTATTAACTAATAATACCAAGGGAACCATTTTAAAAGTAAATGTAAAATTAACACATAATTTTCTTGTAAAAACACATTTTTATGTAATATCGGCTTATCGCATCGGTACGTAGTATATATATACACATGTTCTCATTTATACAATACACGCGCCCGTTTCATTTACGAAGGGGAATCTGAGGACTACCTCACTAAACACGAGGTTATCATTACCCTCATAATCACACAAATCTAGCTTTTATAAGAAATATGAATAGCTTTTCCCGCGAGCCAGAAATGAAATAAAGCAGAGGCAATGGTGCCCACACATATTTCAGAAAAGCCACTGATATCTTTGTGGGTTCCATACAACCCTTTGTACACGTAGCTTTTTTTGTAAAATCCATAATTACGGGATCGAGCCACAATTGCAGTGCTAAAGAGTCATAACAATAGACATTCTCTATTTCTAACAAATATCGCGAACCAGTGGGTATCCGGGCTACCAATGGAGTCTGTGTTTACTATAAATGCGACAATTTTTTCATAATCGGTTGTTTCAATTTTTCATTTTTGCATAAGTTCCTAGGAATATGTTTCGTGTGAAACAATCCTGCTTCATAACTGCGCGTATCGTCATTTCATCCATTATTTTTAAAAATCGCCAGATACACTTCTGAAGCGGTCAATCTCGATGACGCTCTAGCTTTCCAAGAAAAACAGTACACTTATAGGGTTAGCTAATGCTTCACCAAATTCAAATCTTACACCGAGACTGCTGTGCGTCTGGGGATTCAGATGTGTGCTCACGCTCCCACACTGGTTAGCCGATAGATGAAATGCGTACAATGTGTTTCCATTTATAAACTCATCTATGCTAACACCCGAGCCAAAAACATCACACCCGTTAATATCGCGGGACACATTATGGTATGCACGTGAACATAAAGAAAACTCTGGTCTTGTAGAGTATCTCGCTTCCAAAGTACCACCAACAGATACACCATTAATATGCAAATTTATGCTCTTCAAACCGAAATTTTGGAATTTGAAGGCGGATTTCTTATAATCACCTACCATGGAATTGTGGTCGAACAAGCCGATAGGAACACGCTGTGGGAGAATACCCAAAGCTACATTTTCTATCTGGTTGGTGGTAACACCCGCCGTGACGGTATGCGTTTTTAAAATCACTCGTCTCGTCGGGTATTTAGCTATTTTTCAACAAGCACTTTTCAATTTCCATCTGCTTCGGAGCTGATAGCTTCACACGACGAACTCTAAGATACGTATCTAAACACAGTTTCTAAATGGCTAGCTCCAGGTGAAACGCTAGTTTGATTTAGGTACACATCACACTGACTTATCGGTGTGTGTAGGAAGTTGTTTTCAGGGTATACTGCGTAACCCTCTTCGCAATCTGTACCATCCGAATGCCAATTCTTAGTTCAGTGCAAAGAAATACGTTAGAAGGGTCGAAAAAATTACTACCTGACAAAGAAATCATGAACCCTATAGGAGCCGTCGTTGATAGAATAGCGTTGAGAGGGTGAATTGTGATGAATTCGGTCTCCACAATACTTGTTTGCGTCGGAGGCACATCAAAGAGATTTAACTCGGATTTGCAGCATTCCGAACTGTGAAGGTAAATAAAATGAGTCATTGTACCCGTTAATGCACCCTTCCACTTCAGTTGTACAAACAGCTATGAGAGGCATCTGTAACAGATTTACATTATATTAGCTTTTAAAAAACAAGTCCACCACCGGCTTCATACGATTAGAACATTTTTGTTAAGTCCTTCTCAGCTTTACATCACGAATTGTCTGCCTAACCTTCCCTTTTTTTTCCTCGTCGTACAGGGCGTTTTCTTCCTCTTATAGCAACCTTTTGTTTTTTCTTTCTCCTAAAACCTCCCCTTTTGTTTTTTCTTTCTCCTAAAACCTCCCCTTTTGTTTTTCTTTCTCCTAAAACCTCCCCTTTTGTTTTTTCTTTCTCCTAAAACCTCCGCCGCGCATTTTTCTCTTCGCATCTTCGACGATTTCATCTCGTGTACGTCGTAAGTGTTTTCTGAAAGCTTCTTTTGGTTTGATGCCTAACATTATACCTTTAAATGTGTTAAGTCATGATTGTATGGCCTTCTTTCCAAGATATTTGGCTCCACTTTTCAATAAGGGCACAGCTGTGCGTAGTATAGCCGAGAAAATTGATCCTATGCCACTACCACATTGGTACTTCACCCCTCGGTAAACGGTAAATGGCCTCTGTGTCATTCTGTCGCAACACTCCGGAAGTGGAGCTTCACGGATAAGCTCCCGTAGCCGACTGGAAACCTTTTCCCTCAATCGTTCTTATATATATTGAGATATTGGTTAATAGGTTAGGTGCAACTTTGACATAATGAGGCTCATCATATGTGATGCTTAAACTCACCTCTATGATAGGGGATGTGCGCAATGCGTAACAAATGAGCCTGTGTATCCCCAAGAAATTGGTGGTCCACGATATCACTGTAAACATAACACATACTCGCGGGAGGCGGTCCAGCGGCTAATTTCGGTAAATTTAGTTGGTACAATAATCTGAACAAGTCATGCTGTGACTCGTGAAAAGTGACTCTTTGGAAGGCCCCGCCGTGTCTGTCCTCAGGTATAATTTGGAACAGTTCATTGTCCTTAATATTTCTACTAGCCGTTGATTTTAGCATCAAAGTATGAGCTGGTGTGTCTATGTTTACGACTTCAAAAAGTAAATCGGGGGTGAGGTATGACCTTTCAAGATTCTTATTTAAAGCCTTCACAACGTTCGAGGCTGTCATAATGACCAGGTCCTAGTGTTATTTTTGTACTGTAGTACTGTGTCTCGCCGAACCAGATTGAACGTATAGTACCATCTAAAGTTATGCCTAATTTTTCACACTCGTCGAATCTTCTAAAAAACAGAAAAATGGCCTGTTTCTTCTCAATGCTAAAAAACTTGGTGGTCATTTGAAATCCACACAGAACGACCTCGTATGATCCACTACCCAATTCGATAGGTCAATGTAGTTATGTCATAAAGCTGGACAGAGTGTTGTCAGGATGCACATCCACTGAGGCAGAAGAGGGCAGTGTGACGTAGAACTGGTTAGGCGTCATTTTGTATACTACTTGAGTTTAATTATTGCTTGAGCTTTTACATAGGAGTTGAAGCTTTCAAGGTACCCTAGCCACTTCACCAAATACGTGTGGTGCTCTACAGTTATCTTTTCTAGCCTCAGGCTCTATATGGGGGTCTCTCTCTAAAATCTCATTAGGAGATGTTCCAATCATGCGATGCCGTGACCGATTGTAGAATGAAGCCAGATGCTCTAGACAATTTGTGGTTACGAAACAACTACATATCTCTAAGGCGTGAAGCGAAAACTGTAATAAAAAAGTTCAAGCGCGAATTTGAAATCTCCATAACTCATGACGGCAAAGAAAACCCCAAGCGATTCTTTCAATACGTCAACAATAGGAATTCTGTAAAAAGTGTCTTCGGGCCGTTGAAAAATTTTAACGGAGCTAGTTTCTGAAAACAAGGAAATGGCTACCTTGCTAAACGAATTTTTACGTCAGTTCTTACTATAGAAGATGTAACGAATATCTCAACGGTCATAGACATAATACCTTTTGATAATGGTAATACTGTGGATAATATTGTGGTTAGTGAAAGGGAGGTAATGCGCTATATTGATAAAATGAAAATGCGTAAATCACCGAAGCCGGATTCCATATATCCCATACAACTAAAAGAATTAAAAGAAAGTATTGTTTTGCCGCTAACAAAGATTTTTAATGCGTCTATTTCTGAGGGGTGCGTACCAGATAATTTCAAGTTAGCAAATGTTATACCTATCTTTAAGAAAGGCGATAAAGGTGGTGCGGCGGGAAATTATAGGCCAATCAGTTTAACGTCTTTTGTAGATAAGCTACTGGAATCAATAATTAGGGATCGTATAGTCGAACACTTAGAATTGCATAACTTGGTTAGAAATACGCAGCACGGTTTAGGCGAAACAAATCTTGCGTAACTAATCTTTTAGAATTTTTTCAAAGCGTGGTTGAAGTTTACGATAGTCATCGGGCGGTTGATATAGTGTATTTAGATTTTCAAAAAGCGTTTGACACCGTGCCGCACAAAAGACTCATTGAAAAAACTAAGGCTCATGGAATCAGGGGTGTAGTAATAAAGTGGATAGAAGAGTGGTTGCGAGGTAGGAAACAGAGGGTGGTCGTTGATGGAGCGGAGTCGTCTTGGGTTAATGTAGCGATTGGCGTTCCTCAGGGTTCTGTATTGGGCCCCTTGCTTTTTCTTATATATATTAACGATTTAGATGTCAGCCTAGTCAGTACAGTCTCAAAGTTTGCGGATGACACGAAGTTGGGTGGTAGGGCGATTAATGACGAAGATAGAGGTAAAATCCAGGAAGATCTGAATAAAATCGTTGATTGGTCACTCACATGGTAAATGAGATTTAACGTCGATAAGTACAAAATTTTACATATAGGTTCGCGTAACGGTAATTTCATGTATAGTATGTCAGGGAAGGAGTTAGAAAGCGTAGAGCAGGAAAAAGATTTAGGAGTTATAGTCACTGGTGATTTAAAAGTAGCGAAACAAAGTACAGCAGCGTCAATAAAGCGAACAAAGTCATAGGTTTTATAGCTAGGAATTTTGCGTACAAATCGCGTGATATTATAGTTCCTCTTTATAAATCATTATTTAGACCCCATTTCGAGTACGGGATCCAATTTTGGAATCCGTATATGCGAAAAGATATAGACAAAATCGAAAGAGTTCAAAGACGAGCAACTAAGATGATTCCGTCGCTTAGGTCGAAGTCGTACGAGGATAGGCTTAAGGAAAATTGACTACACTCGAGACTAGGAGGTTAAGGGGTGATCTAATCCAGGTTTTTAAAATTATGAATTGGTTCGATAACGTAGATAGAGATAGCTTTTTCGAAATATCTCAATATAATAGGACTAGAAATAACAGGTGTAAGTTGACAAGTAGAAGGTTCGAGACAGCAGTTGGCAAAAACTTTTTTACGCATAGAATAGTAAATAGCTGGAATAGTTTGCCGGTAGAAGTAATTAGTAGCACGTCTATCAACATGTTTAAAAATCGATTAGACGCATATGTTGATAGATTGGGTATAATTTAAGGTAGTAAAATTAAGGCCTTGTGGTTCGGAACTCACGTAAAATTGTAGGTCCTCTCAGCCACCACGGAGGACATGCACAATACACAATTACGAAGACAGTTAGGTAAACCAGCTATGAGTGGATCCTAGGGTCTTTGTTGGTCTGAAACATTATAATATTATATTTATATGTGTTTTTATCTGTGAAATAACGGTGCGTACGTTCCTTTATGGTACGCTGAACTCTTTCGGCTGAAGATGCCTTATGTATAGAATTGGTCGTGTAATAACTGATGCTAAACTCCGTCAGCATGTTCTGGAAATCTCGGCCTTGAAACTCTTTCACCAAATCTGTACCAAAATAGCCAGGAGTCCTGTTTTCTTTCAACATCAGTACTTTGGTGGCTTTAGCCACTGATTGAGGCGATTTATTCTTCAGTGGGACTATCCACAAGTATCCAGAGAACACGTCTATTATAAACAAAATATATCTATACCCGTTATTATACACTGAATACCTCTGCATGTCTGTTAAATCCGCCTGCCAATCAACCGAGGCTGCTAAAGTCTTAGCAGTTTTAAACCTTCTTCTCACTTTTTTATGTAGTGTATAAACATCCTGTGCACGCAAAAACCTTTCAATATCTTTTTTCTCTACTCCCTCATTATGTACGCCCCTGTACAATCTATTAACACCACCGTAGAATGCTGAATTAGAAATGTCATAATAACTTTTTCTTACTATGTTAGCCATTTACATATTTTAGAGGCGCGCGGGTAGGGTTGTTCTTTGGCGGATGGCCTTTTCCTGTCCAGAGATGCTACCGACGGAGGTGAAGGTGTGTTCAGTTGTGGTACTTGCGCTGCTTCCCCCCAAGTCTTTTAACCTGTTATGGTTACCTATCAGTGTTTTGGGGATGTTTATTTGCTGTAGTCTAGCTTTAATATATCCCCATCCTGTTGGTGAAGGTCTATCCCACTTTCTCACCAAATCATGCACGATATCAATGATGTTCGAGCCCTGTACCTTTGATCCTCCAATAAAAACCTCGCCTGTATCGAACCATTGTATAATGGGGACCAGTGGCGGCTCGTGACTTTCAGTTATGGGGGTGCTGCCTCAGAAATTGAGAACAATTGTGTCGATTATATATGTATATGAGAGAGAGAGAAAGTCGAATAGATAAATAGATAACTACTCACTACTCAGTCATAAAAATAAGTAAAATAGTATCATAAAATCAATTATAGGATACTTACGCTTAACGGGTAATTTCGAATTTGCCAAAAATTTTATTTATAAACAAATTCCATTCTTCTGTTTTTATTCTGAGCGAAAAAATATTCTAAGAAATGAAAGCTATATATTGTAAATAATCCAATTATTATATAATTAACTTCAATCTCACGACAAAAAAATAAGTGATAACGAATCATTGATAAATGCAATTCGGAAATTAAATTTCGAATTAGCAAACGATACAGCAACACAACTACCACGTCAAACAAACAAATCGGCACTGCTCTGTCCACAGTGCTTTGGATCCTCTTAAACCCGCGATTCTGACTCGCTCTTCGTACGTCCGCCACCGAGGTTTCAAGCGTTTCGAACAAAATCTGGAACTGTTAAGTACGCAGTTCCACGGGAAGGCTGAAGCTACTTTCGTGATTCATTCGTTCGGCATTGAAATAGTTTAAGGAAAAAAGGATATAATCTGATTTAAAAACTCAAAGTTCATTGAAAAAAACAATCAGAGAGGCTATTTTAAATATTTAAATATAAAGATCATAAGAGCATGGGGTGCTGCAGTTCTGCAGTGCCTACCGACGAGCCGCCCCTGAATTGGGGACTGTAAAAACTTAACCCTTTATTCCTCAATGTATGAGGTAGACTACTTTTTAATACATGCTCGATGTGTTGCGCTCAGTTGTTCTTTGACTGCTCGTCTGTAGCCTTGGCCCCAGGTCCTTCGCTGTCACGCTCGACATTATCAGTGCTATGTCTGATAACTAAGGGGATCTCGGTCGGTTTCTTATAATCTTCGAGCTCTTGAAGAAATTTATGTAGAGCTTCTTGATATAAAAAAAATTTCTCGTCAGGGGGACTTCTCGCTGTTTAATAGATTCACCAATTCATTCTCCATTCTTTTAAGCCTATTTTTACCCGGATCTAGTGCTGATTCCTGGTTCTTTGTATTTTACAACGAAGCATAACACCTCGTGTGGAAGCACGACCACTTTCTTCATTATATTATACTAGACAATAAAGGTGCCAAAACTGAAAACAAGATGGGGAGGAACGAACCACCTCTTTGCTCAATAATTCGCTTTTTCTTTCACACACTTTGCATTTTACGAGCGAGTGCATGTATTATGCTCTTGTAACGACGTATGCGCGACTTCTGAGTGGCCTTCATTGGTACAATGCATTTTATAACGTTAAGGCAGATTTCACAAATAAATTTTAAAAAGTCTGGGTCAATATTTTTAACAAACAGACGTTGGAGAATGCGTGGCAATCGTTGGTAGATCTTTATTAATTCACGATATTTCTGTAACCTCTTTGTCATTCTGGGATGTACACCGTTTCAGCCTCTTTTGGGAATATATTAGTTCTTAGAAGCACCCTAAACGTGTTTCGCGGGTGAAGGTCACAAACCAAATAGCCGTAACGTTGACTTGTAACTTCTTTATAAACTTTCAAAAACTCCTTACGCTGATTCGGGAACATTTGACTGGCTAATACCCCAATTTGTGCCACATCTCTACGTCGTGTGAATAAGATTAGATATTGCGTGTTTAGCGATAAATCACGCATGTATCTATTCTTGAAAAACAGGTTTTGATTGATGAAGAACAAGCTCATGTTAAGATGGTGGAAGAATACTGTAAATGTCTCGGCAAACGTTTTGTCCATTTCTAACATGAGATCGTCAATTACAATAACCGTGTGTTCATCACCCTTTATAGAACTAACATCATAAACGCCTTTGTGGAACAAAATATAATCTTGGTATTCGTTGAATACGGCTTGGTATGTCGAATAGCACCATATGACTTTGTGCACAAAATTTGAGAACAGATCGTTTTTATCTTTAATGATTTTAAGCATAAACACGGTTTTCCAGCAGCCTGTAGGTCCGGAAATAATGCATATAGAAGGACTTGTGGACCTGAATTTTTCTACAGAATCCATATCTAACACGATACACTCCTAAGGGAAGCCTTTACACTACATAACAAAATTTTGAGTGTTGCTCCTTATATTCTACAATCTTGTTTTCTTCTTCCCCAGAACCATGAATGATGAGGTACAGCACGAGCAACATGTCACCACATAGATATTGCAGATGATGGCAACGATAGTGTAGTTGAGGTTACAGACTCCACCCGCGCCAGCGAGCCATCAGCAGTGACAAACGCAACACAGCAGCCTGTAGGCAGTGGTATATCATTCGAGCTGTTACGCAACATTACCACCACCTCATCCCTGAGTAGAAACCGGTACGTTCTCAGGGTCAACCCCCGAGTCATGTAATAGTAACGATTTTGAACAGGGACTGCTGCGCATGGTTGAACGTATTGTGGAGTTTGCCCTTCAGAGCAGTGAGGGGTGTGAAGTCGGGAAGCGTGTGGCGCTCGGGTTCGGGTCAGCTGATACCGATAGAGACGATTTTTGGGTAGCAATACCTACAGGCGTCTGGCCGACGTAGATGTAGGGTATATTTTTGGGCGTATAATGCAGGCCGCTCAAAGCGGCACCGAGCTTAATTTGGAGAATTTTACGATTGATATAGAACATGTCTACAGACCTGTAGGTCACAACGCAACGCCTTATACCCTTAACTTCAACAGTTATCAGATATACAAAGGAGACACTGCTTTCGAGCGTGGTTGTGGTTTTATAGCATTAGTCTTGGCTCATATGTTTACTGTGATAAATACAGCTGGCCAAAAACTTTGGATGCCTACGGTAGTGGAGCGTGCACGTAAATTGGCTGCAGACTGTAGACTTGAATTTGCCTGTAATATGTGGCGTGAAGAACTGCGAAGGGCAGAGCAGGTAATGGGTGTACGTATAATTGTGTTTGGATTGGATGATAACCGTAGGACTGTGTATGTTTTTAAAAGCAGCGTGAGAGAACGAACAAAGTCCCTACTTATTTAGACTTGTCTGGGGCAACGTATCTACCCATCCATAATATAAGTACTCTTTACGCGAATTATGATAAAAGCCGAAAATATGGAAGACATCACGATTTGTGTAAGGGTTGTCTCGAGTTTACGAATGATCTGTTGAAGCATTCTAAGGAGTGTCACATAGTTTGCGACCAGTGTAAAAGCCCCAGGTATGAACGTCGAGTAGATGAAACTGAGAAGCGCGACTGTAATGTATGTAAGCGCATGTTTTTCAATAATATCTGTTTTGATCACCATAAACCGAATGGCACGTGCAGGAAAATGAGGATTTGCGAGTGTGGTATGTTTCATACAGTGGACAGTTGGGGAAAGTTTGAGCACAAATGCGACGAAATTCACTATTCTACATGTCATGAAAAATATAAGGCGGACGGTGTAAAGCATGTATGTTATATGAAAGATGCCAAGCCTAAAAATAAACCCTGTATAACCGTGTATTACGACATAGAAACTTACATAAACCCCAAAACAAAAGAGGTTATTTCGCATTTACTCGTAAATCAGACTATTTTGACGAGTGCATGAACATTGAGTGTGATGATTGCCTCAGATGTGGTAAGCGGACAAACATTTTTAAGGTGTCTGCAGAAGATTCTCCCATGAAACTCTTTGTGAATTATATTGTCAAGCTGGCGGATCAGTTCAAAATATTACTGTGTATATTCTTGCCCATAACGCGGCAAAATTTGACACTCAGTTCCTTTATAAGGAGCTGCTTGAGCACGAGTCATCAGAGATATTCACGGGTGATCCCCTGAAAAGAGGGAACAAACTTATACAGATGTACAGTTTAAAGACACCCTGCTGTTCACACCTTGTAAACTAGCCAAGCTACCCAAGGTGATGGGCATAGGCGCCGAAGTTTCAAAAGGGTACTTCCCTTACACATTCTTCACTCAAGACACTTTAAATTATGTCGGTCCCCCCCCCCAAACATTACTTTAACTATGAATGTATGAGTGATAGTGAGCCTGAAGATTTTGACCACTACTACAGCAGATTTAATGAAGATAACCTTTACAATATAGCGGATGAATGTGAACGTTATTGTGTGAATGACGTACATGTACTTAGAGTATGCTTTCAAGCCTTTAGAAGGATGTACATAACCCGTTTCAACTGTGATCCGCTACAAGCCGCAACCACGATCGCCTCATTATGTTTTACTCTATTCAAGAATAACTATATGCCTAAAGACACGTTAGCCGTCATTTCTCGAAACGGCCTGCGCAATTATGGGTATAAGGCTATTTACTGGCTCACACACATACAACAGCAGACAACTGTACATATAAAACACACTCACAACACGGGAAAAGTTGCCATTAAGATCAATAGCCATGTTTTTTGGGTGGACGGCTTAAGTGAGGACCCAACCACTGGTGAGAAATGTGTGTACTCCTTTATTGGTTGCTGCTGGCATGGATGTGAACGTCCTGAGTGCGCTGTCACAGGGGACCTCCATGGAAGATCTGCCGCCGACAGCCTCGCATGGACCCGTACCCGCGACCAGCTTATAAGTTCCCAGTTCACTTACAAGGTTTTGTGTGAGTATGAATATGATGCCTGGATGGAAACTGATGAGCAGTATCGCGAAGAAATAAGGGCCATCAAACGTACAATGTTGGTGGAGCCACTCAAATGCGGTGACAGCTTGTTTGGAGGACGTACAAACCCCTTCAAACTTTACTTTCCGCCTATGGACGGGGTGAAGCTTCACTCCTACGATTTCTGCTCATTATACCCTTACGTGATGAAGAACAATCCGTACCCTGTAGGTGCGCCTGAAAAACTTGTGGGCTCCACCATGCCTACCATCGAGGAGTTCTCAGCTAACTTGAGTGAGAGTTACTTTGGGCTTTCTTTCGTAGATGTGCTCCCCCCTCGCGATTTATGAATGCCGATCTTGCCTATTGTTATAGACCACAAACCCATGTTCCCTCTATGTGTGAAGTGCGCAGAGGAGAACTATGGGGACTGTAATCACACGATCAACCAGAGGAAGATCAGAGGTGTGTATACAAGTCCTGAGCTGTCCCTAGCCGTTCGCCACGGGTACAGAATACTGAAGATATACGAGGTGTAGAGGTTTCCGAAGCTCCCCAACCTTTTCACACCATATATAAATATTTTTTGAAGGATAAAGTATAAGCAGCAAGATACCCACGAGAAGTCGAGACCGAAAATGAAAAATCAGCGGATATCCAGCACTACCGTGATCGAGAAGGGATATAACTTGATCGTGCCCAAATTGTGAGGAACCCTGGCAAGCGCTTTAGTGCAAAGTTGTACCTAAATAGTCTTTGGGGGAACTTTGCCCAGAATACAGACAAGAGGGATGTACATTTAGCTCAAAGTTATAGTGAAGTCTGGGATTATGCAAACGCCAACGATAAAGAAGTCATGGAAATCGTGAATGTGGGCAATACGTACATAATAAGGTACAACCGGACCGAATTGGCTACAGATACATAACGTGTCACAAAAATACCTGTAGCCAGTTTCACAACAGCCTACGCACGTATCAAGCTGTGGCATCTGTTACATTCTCTCGGGCAGCGGGTTCTGTACGCTGATACAGATAGTGTGATATTCACGGAGAGGGAAGGTGGATATATGGGCAATTCCTTTGATGGTTGACTAATGAGATCAAGGATGAGTATGGAGACATCGCATACGCCGATATTTTTGTCTCAACAGGCCCAAAAACTTACGGTGTACGCGTGAGGGTGGGGGATGAGTACAAGTACAACGTGAAAGCTAAAAGCATCACGCTTAACCATGCCAACCGCCAGATCGTCAACTTTGAATCGCTCAAAGATCTAGTGAGCTTAGAACACGATGGTAATGAGGGTGACCAGCCATCCCACCTGGTTGTGGGGACTCATAACTTCGGCGCACAGAAACTAGGGGGGCGAGAAGGAACTTAGGGGCACGAAGGTTTGTCGTGACACCTACAGGAAACGATACCAGGTGCCGGGCGGCACCTACGACACTGTATCCTTTGGGTATCATGGTCACTGAATGTTTGATATATATACACAGGGTGTTTGAAAACTTTCTGTACAAATTGTAATGGGGGATAGGCAACACCAAGACAAACCCTTTTCGTCTATAAGTGTATGTCCGCTGACGTCACCATTCGGCGCGAGAGGGCGCCGCTGCAATTGGCTAAAAGGTGAAGTGGGTTAGACTCGCGCTTGCCGCGGGCATTCTTAAATCGGACGTAGTACGCGTAACATGGAGCGCTTCACGACTGCTGAGATGGCTGACATGCATATGGTGTATGGGGCTGCCAATGGAAACGGAAGAGCTGCTGTGAGGTTGTACCGACAGCGCTTCCCAAACAGACGTGTGCCAAACCACCAAACGTTTGCGCATTTGCATCGGCGACTGCGAGAAACTGGAACATTCCATGCAAACATGCATGACACTGGTCGGGAGAGAAACGTGCGCACTCCTGACATGGAAGAAGAAATCTTACGGCGATTTGAGGACAATCCAAGCGCAAGCACGCGAGGTGTTGCACGTATCCTCGGTGTGAACCACGACCTGGTCTGGAGAGTGTTGCACGAGCAGCAGTTACATCCGTTTCATCGTCAGAGAGTCCAGGCATTACAACCTCGGGATTACCCTCTTCGTGTGGAATTCGCACGCTGGTTTCTGCAGCAGACAGCGGTGCAGCCTAATTTTCCGGCTTATGTGCTGTTCTCAGATGAGGCCTGTTTCACACGTGAGGGTGTGTTTAACATGCACAATTCTCACGTGTGGGCGCACGCAAATCCACATGCTACACGGGTGCACGCTCATCAAGAACGGTTCGCCGTCAATGTTTGGGCGGGTATCGTCCATGGCAAGTTGATTGGGCCGTACCTGCTGCCTGCCCGACTCGACGTCAGGAGTGCGCACGTTTCTCTCCCGACCAGTGTCATGCATGTTTGCATGGAATGTTCCAGTTTCTCGCAGTCGCCGATGCAAATGCGCAAACGTTTGGTGGTTTGGCACACGTCTGTTTGGGAAGCGCTGTCGGTACAACCTCACAGCAGCTCTTCCGTTTCCATTGGCAGCCCCATACACCATATGCATGTCAGCCATCTCAGCAGTCGTGAAGCGCTCCATGTTACGCGTACTACGTCCGATTTAAGAATGCCCGCGGCAAGCGCGAGTCTAGCCCACTTCACCTTTTAGCCAATTGCAGCGGCGCCCTCTCGCGCCGAATGGTGACGTCAGCGGACATACACTTATAGACGAAAAGGGTTTGTCTTGGTGTTGCCTATCCCCCATTACAACTTGTACATAAAGTTTTCAAACACCCTGTATATATATATATATATATATATATATATATACAGGGTGGGCCGTAAGTTTCCATACATAGGAAAAATTAAACGTTTGTTTTTATGTTTCAGATACCCTAAGAATATGCGTTTGACGTAAGATCTTGTTTACTGATGAAGCAAATTTTTACGTCAATGGAGAGGTTAATCGGCAAAACATACGTTATTGGAGTAATGCTAACCCTAACTGACTGAGTCCGACGAAGATGCAAGGTGCCGGTAAAGTGATGGTGTGGGCCGGGATATGGGGTGACAGAATTATTGGACCAATTTTTGTCAGTGGAAATCTTAATGCCGAAAGGTATCTTAACATGTTGCAAGAAGAGATTTTCCCATCCCTGCTAAACGAGGAAGGTAACTTCCCAGTTTACTTCCAGCAAGATGGAGCTCCACCTCATTATGGTCTTCACGTGCGTCGGTATTTGGATCAGCAGTTTCCGGATGCTTGGATTGGTCGGCGTGGTCCTGTGGAGTGGCCTCCCAGATCCCCAGATCTCACCCCCCTTGATTTCTATCTTTGGGGGCACTTGAAGGCCATGGTGTATCAGGAAAAGATACGAGACATAAATCATCTAAAGGAACGTATCACCAACGCCATTACAAGCATAACGTCAACTGTGCTAATGCGTGTTCATCAACAGTGGGGAACACGTATTGAAATGTGTTTTCAAAACAATGGCAACCATGTAGAGCATATTATATAAATAAAAATGGTTGTCCATAACAAAATGTTTATTTTTCCTATGTATGGAAACTTACGGCCCACCCTATATATATATATATATATATTATATATATATATATATATAGTGTATATATGGTGTCTATTTACTTGGGGATATGTTTATTTTTCTATTTATTACGTGTATTTGTCATGGTGCATGAATATATGTTATTTATGTATATCATGAATTAGATAGAGATTATTTACTTGTTGACGAAATGTTTATTTATTTTTTATTTAAAATAAAACACGTTTCAATTAGCGTTTCATTTTCTCCTTTGTGTGTGTGTGTGTGTGTACAGGAAAAACAAAGCACCGCTTATTGTATGACGCAGTACAATCAAGGGGGCCACGTGACTCCTGCTACTAATCGGCCATACCTCTGCCCTGCGTGGGCAGTTGATCTCAGCAAGCCCTGGATCGCAGACGTGTATTTTACCTGTTGAAGAATTCTCGCGTAGACGGAAAATAGTGATGGCTACCTTTGATATTGCGTGCTCGACATTCATGAAGTGGTACTCGATAAAGTCTACAGATGTGGTGAACACTCAAAGAATCTCTAGTCCTCCCTCCTTTGAGGCTTTTAAGGCCACATTGAACCGCGCGAAGAATGAGGAGCAAGAGGTCCAAATACTCTATGGATATTCTGGCGAGAGCATTGCGGGCTTTTGTGGCTCAAACGATGTAATGGACTACGTCGTAGGACTAAACTGCGTAAAGGAGCACATACACCACAAAGTAAAAGAAACAACACGTGCACAAGAGAAACAGCGGGTGTGGGTTGTGAACCTTGTTGATGATTGGTGTGACAAGAGGTATTGTCATTTTACATCATACTGAGTATGCATACCCTGCGGCTGAGAATATAAATCTTGCGATTATAGACAACCTAAAATATTTTTTCATTACGTTCACATATATCATTATGAGGTTCGCAGTGAAGTTGTGGCTAAAGGCTTGTGCGAGTTTTTAATAGAGTTTAGGGATGAGTATCACTTGTTAAGCAAAAAGGATAAATATGGACACGTTTCTCACAAATAGAGCGCCGGAGTGTTAATAAAATGTGTGTAGTTCGAGAAAAGAACGAAGATATATGGTGTGCGTTCCGGGAGTGGGTGTAATAAAACATTAAAGCCAATATTACTCCATATATCGCAGATGGAAAAATTCTCTAAGCGATTTCCCGGTATAATGGGTTACATATATTCGTATGATTCGGTTCTTTCATGTAGGAACAACCCCGTACACGAATCACTAACGCTTGGTATGACGCACCCGTGTGACTCATTCCCCCACACCTCCCACCGAGCCAAACCGCGCGCGGCGGCTCATAGTCACCTCAGAGCTTAACCCGACTGGACGTGCTCTCATCACACTAGAAAACTAATAAAAGATGGAGCTTTCGTTGAGCAGTATCCTCAATGCAGTATACGATGTGTCCCTGTCGAAGTCAGTGTGTGTGTTCAGGCGTAATACCGGCGCTATTATGTACTTGAAACGAAGAGTAGACAATCAAACTCTGGTAAACGGAATGTTATTTATTTAAGTGTTGAGGAGAAGAACAGAATCTTCGTGGTGGTTGGGAAGTTGGGAGAGGACCGTTATAAAATATCTGTAGGTGTAGGCACAAAAAGAGAGCAGATTAGTGATGCACCCTCATACGCCATTATTTGTACGTTGTGCATAAATCGAAACCAGCCATGCGTTGATATACAGTTGATGTGGAATGCAGCTGACAATAACGCCCTTATCCCCACGCGAAACCGTTTCATTCTCGACAGAATGTTTAAAGGTGTCGGTTTCCGCAAGCTAAAACCTATATTAGACGCGCGTGTTGCCGATATGCTTTATTTTGACACGGTTCTTGAATACGCCTACACCGCTCTGCTCGAAGGCGAAAATAGTTTGGAGTTGGAGTTTAAAAGGTATAGACTCCTCGAAATATCACGAACTTTGGTACAAAACTCTTGAGCGGTACAGGACTGAGCTCACCTTCACTGTTCACCCTAAAGAACTATTTCTTTATATAACGAGCATATGCCGATATGCGTTGTGAAGAAGAATTCGCTGTTGAAAAGCTCGGCTTGAAAGAATAAACCCTCATTTGGAGAGGAGTGTTTATAAACTAGAATTTAATAATGATATTGTGGCAAACGATGCCATCTTTGTGAGTGCTTTTGAATGTATTCTATCCGAGTTTAAAGAGTGATAACTTGCCACCCAATTGTAAAGTGGGTACAAAAATAGTGTTAAACAAACTGAAAGCCATTTAATAAATGCAAGAAACTTCACTTTTTTCTACGTGAAGGTCAAAATATGAAAATAAAAACCCACTCTAATAGACAGAGTTTATTTCCACAACAGTTTCGACGCCCACTGGCATCCTCCTCGGGTGGATACAGAAAAACGAATGAACCAAAACAAGAGGGAAAAACAGTCCAGGGACCGACCGTTAAGAAATTCGCACCTAGGTTAGATCCCATTCTCCCGACACCGGAAGGGCATTTTCATTAAGTACATTCGCACAAATTTAAAACTATCTTCCTGTTCTAAACAGAGATTCTATTATTTTTTTATTTTTTTACATAATTATTACATTTATTATTAAATTTATTACATTTAATATTGCATAATTATTTATTACAGAAATTATAAATTTATTATTACATTGGTTATTACATTGTTTTTTATTATACAGAACTTATAAACCGAAAAACGAATGAAAAAGGCGATTAGGAAACAATCCAGAGACCATTGAGAAATTCGCACCTAGGTTAGGTAGATACCGTTCTCCCGACACCGGAAGGGCATTTTATTACAGGGTCCCGCTTATAAGAACATTCGCACAAATTAAAACTATCTTCTTGTTCTATATATACAGATTCTAATATTTTGACATAATTACTGCATTTATTATTGCATTTACATTTTTTTTAACATTTATTATTATTACCTTTACCCTAATTATTAAATTTATAATATTACCTTTATTATTACATCTGTTGCATTTATATTTATTTCTATATTTATTACTTCCATTATTACATTTACTAGAAGCGAGTAAGGAAACAATTCAGAGACCTTCAAGAAATTCACACATAGGTTAGAACACGTTTCCCCGACTCCGTAAGGGATTTTTTGACCAAGAATCTCATTAAAGGGTCTAACTTATAAGTACCTTCGCACAAATTAAAATTATCTACTTTTTCTATACACACAGATTCTATTATTTTTCTTTTGACATAATTATTACATTTATAAAGTACCTTACTTGACTCCCAATCTATAGCATGATTATTTTGGCTGGCGTGATAAAAAATAGCGTTATTAGTATTACAACTTCTGAAGGCATATTTGTGTTCTTTAATACGGGTTTCAATATTTCTTCCAGTTTCTCCCACGTATACTAAATCACAACTTTTACAGGAAATGCTGTACACACAGGCTTGTTCCTCTTTTGCAACGTTATTCCTAATCAATTTACTTTTCACGGTAGACGAATATTTGAACGCCAAAGCAAATTTAAAAACTTTCGTCAACGGTTTTACTCTTTCTAAGCCGGCAATGTAAGGCAAACTCACATATTGTTTTTGGTTAACGGAAGGTTCCCGAGGGGCATAAAAAGATTTTCTGGCTTTAAAATACGCCTTTCTGATAAACCACTCGGGATATTTTAAATCCTTAAAAATGTTCCAAATCTTTGAATTTTCCGGGTCCAGCAAATGTGGGCTACAAATCCTGAGTGCTCTTAGAAACATGGAAGAAATAATTGAGCTTTTAACCCCTTCATCATGATATGAAAAATAATGAATGTACGAATTACAATGAGTAGGTTTTCTATAGACCGTGAAATTGGGCTTTCCGCTTTCGTTAATGACCAAAACATCTAGAAAAGGTAATTGTTTGTCGTTCTCCCATTCATATTTAAATTTAATAGAGGGAACAAGATTATTTAATGACTGAAAGAAAGTGTCAAAGTTGTTCCAGTGGTCAGGCCAAAATGAGAAAATATCATCTACATAACGAAACCAAATTAGATTCCTGGGACATATTGTTTGCAACAATTCCGACTCAAAATATTCCATGTATAATGTACTCAGTATTGGGGAGGATAAAGGGGACCCCATTCCCATACCAAAACGTTGCAAATAAAATTCTTCACCAAAGGAGAAGGCATTATTGGTGACACAGAGTTTTATCAGTTCTAAAAATACAGATGTGGGCATGCCTAGTTCTACGTTACATGTTGGCAATTTTCTATCTAAAAAAACTAAGTACATCATCAATGGGAACTTTCGTAAACAAGGACTCAACGTCAAAACTGATCATTCTTCCCCGTTTTAAATCTAAGGACATAACTTTGTTAATAAAGTCACAGGAATTAGTGATGTGCGAGCCTGAAAATTTACCAACTAATGGGGATAATTTATCTGCAAGAAATTTAGATAACCTGTAACTAAAGGAACCCCTGTGTGAAATAATGGGACGGAGTGGTATATTAATCTTATGGGTTTTGGGTAGGCCATTTTTTATCACGCCAGCCAAAATAATCATGCTATAGATTGGGAATCAAGTAAGGTACTTATAAATGTAATAATTATGTCAAAAGAAAAATAATAGAATCTGTGTATAGAAAAAGTAGATAATTTTAATTTGTGCGAAGGTACTTATAAGTTAGACCCTTTAATGAGATTCTTGGTCAAAAAATCCCTTACGGAGTCGGGGGAACGTGTTCTAACCTAAGTGTGAATTTCTTAAAGGTCTCTGGATTGTTTCCTTCCTAGCTTTTAGTAAATGTAATAATGGAAGTAATAAATATAGAAATAAATATAAATGCAACAGATGTAATAATAAAGGTAATATTATAAATTTAATAATTAGGGTAAAGGTAATAATAATAAATGTTAAAAAAATGTAAATGCAATAATAAATGCAGTAATTATGTCAAAATATTAGAATCTGTATATATAGAACAAGAAGATAGTTTTAATTTGTGCGAATGTTCTTGTAAGCGGGACCCTGTAATAAAATGCCCTTCCGGTGTCGGGAGAACGGTATCTACCTAACCTAGGTGCGAATTTCTCAATGGTCTCTGGATTGTTTCCTAATCGCCTTTTTCATTCGTTTTTCGGTTTATAAGTTCTGTATAATAAACAACAATGTAATAACCAATGTAATAATAAATTTATAATTTCTGTAATAAATAATTATGCAATATTAAATGTAATAAATTTAATAATAAATGTAATAATTATGTAAAAAAATAAAAAAATAATAGAATCTCTATGTTTAGAACAGGAAGATAGTTTTAAATTTGTGCGAATGTACTTAATGAAAATGACCTTCCGGTGTCGGGAGAATGGGATCTAACCTAGGTGCGAATTTCTTAACGGTCGGTCCCTGGACTGTTTTTCCCTCTTGTTTTAGTTCATTCGTTTTTCTGTATCCACCCGAGGAGGATGCCAGTGGGCGTCGAAACTGTTGTGGAAATAAACTCTGTCTATTAGAGTGGGTTTTTATTTTCATATGAAAGCCCTTTACATTGAATATAGATATCCACATACTTTCAGTGGTGAAATAATGTTAAATCATATCTATCGTGTAGTACAAAGCAATGAGAAGGTAACTGTGGATTTGATTAAGTGTGAGTTTAGTATTTTATTTATGCGCGGTAGAACTTAAAGCGTGTATTTTTTATGTATATATATTATCCATGTATTGTATTTATAGTTCTTCTGCACTATTATTTCTTGAAGTTTATATATAAGTGTATTTTTTGATGCGTGAACATATGTTAAACGTGTATATAGATTTCTTCTGTACTATTATTTTTGATGCGTATATATAAGGGTGTAGTTTTTACACATGTGTATATGTATTAAACGTGTATATAGATTTCTCCTGTACTATTATTATTTTTGATTGTATATTTATTTCCTATACATTTCCCGAGCTGAATAAATGTATGTTAAATAATTATTCCTGTTTTTAATGCAATTCCAAACTATATATACAGGGTGTTTATAAAGTCCCTATCTATTTCACTGAAAACGTAGCAAAAAGGGTAAAATTCAATAACGATATAATAGAAGAGATACATTTAATGAATACTTAAGCATATAATTCTACATGAGCACCATCAGTATCTCTACAGAGTTCAAATCTGTCAGCAGCATTGCGGAACACATTTTGGAGCATGACAGGGGTTATTTTTTTAACTGCTGTTACGATACGAGCACGTAAATGTCCCAGCTTCATTCAGATGGCATTTTAAACAACGTCTTTCAACAAGATGGGGCACCTCGTCATTACGCAAACATTGTTTGGGAGTACCTAAATAAACGATTTTCAAATCGGTGGAGCGGACGTGGAGGCAACAGGCCCTGGGCGGTTCGATCTCCTGACCTAACGCCCTGGGATTTCTTTGCATGGGGCTTTATCAAATCAAACGTCTATCAAACGATGGTTCCAGATCTGCAAGAATTACGTGCTCGTATCGCAATAGTATGGTATCGTATGTGATACCTCTATTTCTTAATAAAATACAAATTATTAATTTATTGAATTAAATAACTTCAAAATTGCCTCGGGATTGGCAACATAGCCTATTGGGGATGAAATTAATTGTCAAATATAGAACCCCATATGTAGGCATTGGGCCTACATGATAAAAAGAAAACCAAATTTATTATTTCGTACTCAACCTTTTCTATTGCTGATTCATGAAAATTACATCAAGAGAAGAGTCAACGAACTTTGAAGAATCAGCGGATTCCTAACGATTTATATTGGCGGCACTCTGAGCTGCTTGTGTTACAGCGATGCTTTAAGCAAGGAAGATATACTTTATCTTCCTATAAGTTCTGAGTGAAATCCTCATAATATAAAAAGTAATAACTATAAAAAGGATAGGCCTATTCCTTCAGGTATATAAGTGTCGTGAATGCCTATAGCAAATAAACCGAAATCGATCATCGCGCCCTACGAACAAAAGCGAGGCTCAACGAAATAATAAGGTAGGGCAATTTCTTTCTTTGCCATTAGGCAGCGCAAATACCGAAGGCAAATAAACATAAATAGGTCCATTGAAGACCTACATATACATAACTCTATAACGAAAAAACGTACGGTTTTGTCGTTAACTCTCCATTGTAATCTGCTAGAAATTTCCAACGAATGAGAGGTAACAGGCTATCAACCCATAGCCCTTTATAGTTTTTTTAAGTGGTGGCCCGTCTATTGGGAACCGACCCCTCTAAAATTTACACTGACACAAACACAACGGCTAGGCTTAGCTCGTTAGGCCTAACCCTAACTTCACCATAAGCCTACTTAGTAGGCCCACAACATAGGCCTATTTAATAGGCCCACTTTACCTTAAATAATAGGCCTACCTCTCAAAGTAGGCCTTATTCTTTACACTCGAGGCCTATCCTAACTAAAAACTAAATTTTTAATTCAACCTGTGGTGTAGGTTATAAAAAACTTATTACAGCAATTTAACTCACTCATAAAACTCTTTAACATCATAAAATTAAACTCAGAACTTTAACACAAACAACAACAATTCTGGAAGACTTGGACAAAAGGGTAAAAAACCGACCAAGAAAACAAAAACACAGACCTTGGAGCTACGGCACCATCTCAAAACTACAAAAAATTAATGAGAAAAAAATCAGCACGTAAAGGGGTCATCACCAAACTGTACAATGATTACAAACAGAAAGAACCAACAAGATAAGTTATGATCCTGAAACAACATTAAATTCTATTACTCGTTACAAACAAGAAATTCTCACACTAGATGAGGACATAATTACAGAAACTGATGACGCAATTGAACTAACAGATGATGAGTAGCCTATTCTACTCTCCTACTTGATAATGAAAATTACATTACAAAAGTTAATTCCTATATTTCTGAAATTCAAAACAAACTTGAGTACAAAAGACAAGACACCAATGAAAGCTTCTTAGAAGCTGTCCGAAATGCTTCACTTAGCTCTCTCAACATGGCTGAGGGCAATGAACTAAAATCAAAATTGCCTACACTTGAAGTACCCACTTTTGAGGGTGACAGAGCCAAATTTCAATCTTTTATTAAAAAATTTCATAGCCTTATAGATAATAAAAACTACATTACAGATGTTCATAAATGTAGTTATTTAGTGAACTATCTGAAAGGCCCTGCCTTAAGATTAGTGAAATCACTGCCAGCCATAGGTACTTATTCTGTGGCAATAGAATTACTTAACAGAAATTGCATGAATAAGGATGAAATTATACATGATTTTGCTCTTAAAGTAATGAACATGCGAACCCCAAAAGACAACTATGGTGACCTCTTTGACTTTTACTGTGAGTTTGAATGTCTCGTGGGACAACTTAAAAACAATAATTTAAACATTACAGAAACAGCTTGGATCATTCAAGCTGTTATTTTTGAAAAACTCCCTTCTCGGGTCAAAGAGATATTTCATCAGAGAACAACTGACATATACCCTAGCCTTAATAAGCTAAAAGATTTCCCAACTGTACTTGCACTTTACAAATCAAGTTACACACTCCCAAAATTTAACACAACACAAGATAAAACCATCAATTCAGAAAACCAAAAACCCTAACAAAAAATTTAAATACTTACCAGTTACATTCAAATACAACCGCAAAACTCAATTTGCAGAAAATAAAGTGAAAAAAAAGACTCAAAGACCCCTACTCTACAAAATTTTAATGTAACTACTTTTGAGTATAACCCCAAACCATGTAAATTTTGTTTTATGCAAAAAATGCACTGGATCAGGGCACCATAAGTTAGACTGCAAATCAAATTTAAAATACAATTGTAAGATTTGCAATAGTTTTGACCATATTATCCCCATGTGTAATACACACAGAGACATGGAAAAAACTTACAAACATTATGAACAAACACCCAAATCAAACCAAAACAAACAGAAACAAACTCAAAATGCTATGAATGGGCATGTCAGTTCATCTAGCATTAACCACAATTCAAAAATTCTTTTACCAACCACAACCTTGGAAATCCAAAACAAAAAGGGACAAATAGTACAGGTTAGGTGTCCCTTAGATACCTGCTCACAACAAACATTTGTAACCAAACAACTGATAGAAAAATTGGGACTTTAGAAGCAACAAGGAAATGAAGATCTCTCTATTTCTTCATTTATTACTAAAAACCCAGTACAAGCCAGTTTTAAAACTGAAAATGTAACTTTAACGCTTGATGGAACATTTGAAATCCTTAAGGTTGTTGTTGTGAACAAAGTAGAACAATAAAAATTACAAATAGCTGGGTTAAAACAAACTTTGCTGCAACTTCAAAACAAATACACGATAGCTGATAAAACCCTTAATGCAGATATAGTTGATGATATACATATGCTCATGGGGGCTGACAACCTTCATCTGGTCCATAGAGGCATCAATAAAATTGGAGATGGAATATGGAATAGCTATACGAACTCCCACAGGTATTGCACCTTTGGGTGACATAACTAAATACAATCTTACTACTGACACAGAAAACACAGAACACGAACAAAATTCACACAAAACAAAATCACCACATTCACACATTTCTGACTGTGTGACAAACTCGAACAACAAAAACACTGTAGTAATCCCACATTATTTGAATGAAAATGACTCCACATTGGATGAAGGGTTACAGCAGTTGTGACTATTAGAATCAGTTGGCATAAAGGACAGTACAATTACACATGAAGACCAATTGATTGCAGAACAATTTAAGGATACATTACAACACGGAGACAATCAATAGTGTGTGGAGCTACCTTGGAAAACACCTTGTCCAAAATAATGGACGATTTGAAAGTAGATAAGGCACATAGAAAGGGGCTTCATTGAAGAAGTTACTGATGAACCCTTTAAAAAACGAGGTTGTCATTATTTAACACACAGAGGAGTTTATAGAGAAGACTCATCCACAACTAAACTAAGAGTAGTATACAACTGTAGTTTAAAGGATACAAATTCTGTTAGTTAAATGATTGTCTCATGGATGGCCCAGATCTTGTCTCATATCTTGTAAAAATTCTCCTTTGCTTCCGTTTAGACAATTATGCAGTGCAGAGTGACATAGAAAAAGCATTCCTCTGTATAAATTTGAAGCTTCAGTATGATAAAAATCATCTCAGGTTTTTGTGGTTTAATGATCCACATGACTTTAAGAAAGGTTTCAAAACCTACAGATTTAAAGTAATTATTTTTGGAGCAAATTGTTCTCTAAGTATTCTTGCTTTAACAATTAAAAACCACCTAAACTTATTTCAAGAGAACTTAACAGTTCAGTTTTAAAACAAAATTTTATGTGGATAACCTCATTGGTTCCATTGTAACTGAAGGGGAATTGCTTGAAATTTACAAAATGTCACAACCCAAAATGAAGCAAGGAAATTTTGGACTGAGAGAGTGGGTTATTATTAGGCGGAAGATGTACTAAGTAAGTGCGCTGAAGAATTTCAGTCCAGAAGAAAGAAAGAGTAGACATGAGTTTGTAAAGGAAAATTATTAGCGATTAAGGGAGAGAAAATTATTACAAAAAGTACAGAAAAATTATTTTTGTGGACATCCTAAAAAAAAAAAAAAAAAAATAAAGGAGAAAGCTTAATATCTTCTTCACAGAGAAAATATTACGATAATTACATTCTGAAACTTCATATTTATAAATTTCATTATTTATCTTTCTGGTTGCGTCAGGAAGGGCATCCGGCGTAAAACCTTGCCAATACCATTATGATATACGGATCATGGAAAATGTTGTAAATGTCGTACATGCTAGGGCATCCGCCGTAACCGACGCGCGGGGTGATCGCCCTGACCCGTGGAAAGTGGACGAGGGCTACCGCACCATGAGCGGATGCGAATGAAGAAGATAGCTCAGAGAAGACGGGCGAGGAAGGAGAGACCATGCGAGGGGGGACAGTGTTCGGGACGACCTGATGGAGCGGGAGCTGGATGTCTAGCTGGTACAGGATAGACAAGAGTGGAGAAGGAGGATCCGCAGCAGCGAGCCCGCGCAAGTGCGGGACTAATAATGCTGTAGAAGAAGAAGAAGAGTGGGTTTCTAATTCTCCTAAATTAAATTAACAAATAACAAAAGACAACAATGGGAACATTGAACCTAACAATTACACAAAAACACTTGGAACGCTATGGTTTTTAAAACAGAATTCTGAACACAATGACACTCTTTGCACAAAGAATTATAACAAATCCAAATGCTAATACAGAAAGACACGTGCTTTCAGAATCATCCAAAATTTTTGACCACATTGGATTATATTTACCAGCAACTATAAGATCCAAAATCCTTTTGCAAGACTTATGGAAAAATAAAATTGATTGGGATGAACCACTTTCAGTGGAAGACCAACTTCATTGGAAAAAATTGACCACAGACTTAAACAAAGTTCAAAACATCTTACATACCAAGATGTGCTGGTTACAGGTTGAAACCCCAAACACTACACATTTTTACAGATGCCAGCACACAAGCTTATGGGTGTTGTGTCTATTTAACAACTGAAAATGAAAGTAACTTGGTTTATTCAAAGGCAAAAGTGGCACCCATAAGCCAAAAGAAAACTGTACCACAACTTGAATTGTTGGCTCTCAGTGGGAGTCAAAACAGCAGACTTTCTCTCACAAGTGTATAAAGAAGTTAACATAACAGACATTTACTCATGGACAGAGAGTCAAATTTGTTGAACATGAGTGACCAACACGGATACAACTTCTTGCAAAAACATATTTGTGAAGAACAGACTAACAGAAATCAAAACTGCAAACACATCCCTTGGTATCAAATTTAGATACATACAAACAAAACAGAATCCTGCAGACTTTTTGACAAGAGGGTTCTCTTACAAACTGTTGAAAGCAAACAAAATTTGGTATGAAGGGCCTGAATGGCTAACATACGAGGATCTTTGGCCAGCCGAAGTAGTTAACCTCACACTCAACTCTACAACAACTGAAAAGATCACTGAGGACAAACCTATTTTTGACTATAAACATTATTCAGACCTGAACAAACTCTTGAGAATTACAGTCTATTGCTGCAAGTTTGTCAATAGCTACGTCCTCAGTGTCCTCAGAAGGCCTTTTCTAACTTAACAGAAACTGCAACAAAACACTGGCTCAAACACATACAAGCTTCAGAATTTGATAAGGAGTTGAAGTATCTTAGGTCCAGTAACACATTAAACAAAGGAATTTCTTCACTTGTCATGGATCTAAATCTGTACCTGGATACAGAGGGTCTGATAAGGTGTAAAGGAAGACTTAACAAGTCAACTTTGACTTACAACTCAAAGCAGCCAATTCTTCTTCCGAGGAGGAATCACTTCACAAATCTCATCATCAGGGATACCCACAACAAAATACACCACATGGGGTCCCACAAACCCTGACAGAGATGAGAAAAACTTAATGGCTACCAAAAGGTAGAACTGAAACAAAGAAAATTTGAAACACATGCATTCTTTGTAAACGTATCCTTTCACGACCCTTTAAGACCCCAAACCCTCCAGACCTACTTGTGGAACAAGTAACATTTACTCAGCCATTTGAAACCACGGGTATTGACTACACTGGAGCGGTGAATGTGAGTTTTGGAGACAAAATGGATTCAAAGGAATACAAAATGTACATTGTACTCTTCACCTGTGCTGCAACACGTGCCATATGCCTAGACCAGCATTTCTTAACCTGGGGGAAATTTCAGGAATCCAGGGGAGATTGACGGCAGAATTTTGTTTGGCGATCATATAATTAGTGTGCATTATAAGTCTGCTAATGTTATTAAATTTTGTCTTCGAGGCTACTTTTTTCCGTATCCTAATGGAGGGGGAAATCGGGTAGGGCGAACTGGTCGAAGGGGGAAATGACACGAAAAAGGTTAAGAACATGTCTTCGCGATCTGTCCCGTAATCCTAACATTTTAGTTACTAGGCCAGATAAGGGTAGGGGTGTTGTTATTCTCAATCGTGCGGATTACGTTAATAAAACTTTAGAATTGTTAAAAGATGTTTCGAAATTTAAACTAATTAAGGATTGTGCTAAAATTGTAATCTTACGGCTTGAGGATAAAATTAATAGGTTACTGTCATCTTTGAAAACTAAAAAAGCAATAGATGTGATAACTTATAAAAAACCTTTTGCAACGGGACGTGATTTGGGACGATTATACAGTCTCCCTAAGATACACAAACCCGGAACTCCTTTGAGGCCTATTCTGGCATCATATAGCTTGCCCTCGTATAATCTTGCCAAATTTTTGGTTGGTTTGCTTTCTCCCTTCTCCAAAAATGAGTATACTATTTCTGATTCCGCGTCCTTTCAGAGGGAACTTCTTGATAAGAAATTTAACTCCACCCATTACTTGGTAAGTTTTGACATCAGTTCCCTCTTTACCAATATCCCTGTGGACGAAACTCGTAAAATTATCCTTGACAAGGTTTTCAGTAATTCCCCAAAATTTCAAAGTTTTGCTAAAAATGACCTTAATTCCATGTTAGAGCTAACTCTTAAAGGTAGTACTTTTACATTTAATGGAGACATATACCAGCAGATTGATGGCGTGGGCATGGGATCTCCGATCGGCCCATTGGCTGCAGATTTTTTTATGACTTTTTTTAGAAACTAAAATGTTTACCCAGCTTCCTCCCCCTATAAGGCCTATTTTTTATAGACGATATGGTGATGATATTTTTGCAGTTTTTACTGATGCTTGCTCATCAATTTTTTACTTTTTTAAATAACTTACACCCAAATATAAAGTTTACTCTGGAGGAAGAATCAGATTCCAAGCTGCCTTTTTTGGATTTACTAATTAGCAGGGAGAGTGACTCCATTATTGCTTCAGTGTTTTGAAAGAAGACGTTCACCGGTCTTGGACTCAATTTTTTAAGTTACTGTGATTTTAAATACAAGCTGGCATCTGTCAACACCCTACTTAACCGAGCGTATAATTTATATTCTAATTACACTGGTCAACAAAGATTTTTCATCAGAGTAAATTTTGTGGTGGCTGGATAGCATTTTTCACGCTGATTCCAAAACTGCATTCAGATGTTTTCTAGCACGTATAGTTTTCAAGATGAAGGCATATATATAACTACACAGATTTAACCATTTTAAATAGGCACAATACTAATATTTCAACATTTGATTGTGTTTATTTTATTGTTTTTTTAGTTTATTCATCTTATTTATTTCAATTATCTTAATTATACAATAAATAATATACATCTTATGTATTTCAGGTGTGAGCTTTTACGTCTAGCAGCATTGTGATTCAGGCAACAACGCCGTGCTTTGTGTGTCAAAAGATCAGTCCAGTCCAAGAACTTGTGTCAAGTTGGTGTACATTTTTTTTGAATTTATAGTTTGCTCAGGTCAGTCAACATGCCTCGACAATGTAAGAATGACCCCGACAAGTTCTGTTTCGTATGCGACCAGTTGACAACTAAAACACAGCGACGAAGTATTACAACCGACATTAAGAAAATATACAAGCTATACTTTGGTTGCCATCTAGGTGACCAAGATAAACCATGGGCGCCACATCAAATCTGTTCTGGCTGTTCAAATGGATTACGTGATTGGCTTAACAAAAAGAAAGCTTCAATGCCATTTGCCATACCCATGATATGGAGGGAGCCGAGAGATCATCATGAAGACTGTTATTTTTGTAGTGTGAACTTAATGGGGTTTTCTGCCAAGAACAAACACCAGATTGTATATCCAAACTTGGATTCAGCACGTAGACCAGTAAAATATGATGAAACATTGCACATTCCAATTCCCCCAAGTGATTGGCTAGATTCTATCATAGATGACATGGAAAGTGATGAAGGTGCAACTGGCGTTTCCGGACCATCTACAGAACCAGAGTACACTTTTGAAGGTAGACATTTAGAGCCTAAAAAGTTAACCCAAGGACAGTTGAATGATCTTGTTAGAGACTTATCGCTGTCTAAAGAGAAATCAGAGCTTCTCGCCTCAAGACTAAAGGAGAACAATTTATTTGAGAACAATGTTCGTATTAGTTACTACCGAAAGCGGAATTTTGAATTAACAGCATTCTTTTCAGTAGACGGTCCTCTCTGTTATTGCCATGACATCAATGGACTATTTACAGCCATATCTCAGACGTATGTGGCATCTGAGTGGCGCCTCTTTATTGATTCGTCGCAGAGAAGCCTGAAAGCAGTTCTTTTGCATAATGGTAATATAATGCCATCCATCCCCATTGCTCATTCCGTCCATCTAAAAGAGACATATGACAATATGGATATACTACTTAAGGCAATCAAATACGACAGTCATCAATGGAATGTTTGTGGAGATCTAAAAGTTATAGGAATGCTTATGGGTATGCAGTCAGGATTCACAAAATTTTCTTGTTTCCTTTGCCTGTGGGACAGTCGCGCCACTATAGAACATTACACCAAAAGTGACTGGCCACTTAGGTATACATATGTCCCAGGGATAAGCAATGTCCAGTCTGTCCCTTTAGTGGATCCCCAAAAGATCTATCTGCCACCTCTTCACATTAAACTTGGTTTAATGAAGAATTTTGTTAAAGCAATGGGTTCCAATACCTTTCAAGGAAATTTCCGAAGGTTACTGCAGCAAAATTGAAGGAAGGAATTTTTGTTGGGCCACAAATAAGGGAGGTTCTGAATGACACTGAATTTGAAAAAGTCCTAAGTCCGCTGGAATTGAAGGCTTGGCTGGCGTTCAAATGGATATGTGAAAACTTTCTTGGAAGCAACAAGTCACCTGCGTATAAGGATGGAGTCAAGAACCTCCTTGATGCCTTCAAAGAAATGGAGTGTCGAATGTCGTTAAAAATTCACTTCCTGCATTCCCACTTAGATTTCTTTCCTGAAAACCTTGGTGCAGTGAGTGACGAGCAAGGAGAGCGCTTCCATCAAGATATTCAGATGATGGAGAAGCGCTACCAAGGATATTGGAATGAAAGCATGATGGCGGACCATTGTTGGATGCTGTATCGTGACAATCCAGGCCAAATTTACAAAAGGAAATCACACTCACAGCGCTTTTAATAAAATAATGTATATATTCTTTATTTATAAGTACATTGAATAAGGTATATGATGTATTTGTTGTTTAGCATTCCTAAGTGTGATCTATACATCCATAAATTTTCTTATAGCAATATCAAAAACTTAAAAATATCAAAACCAGTGTATCTATATAACTATACGTGCTAGAAAAAAATAAAACCAGATTCGGAATCAGCGCGAAAAATGCATTAAGAAAAGTGTGATCATGTTTGTGATGAGAAAAAAGTTTCATTTTGTTGGCCAGTGTTATCAGTCTTTGCATAATGAATTTTTTTTTAAGAAAATATTTTGTTAATAATGGTTACCCTTTGCAGATCGTAGAAAACGCTATCAATAAATTTTTAGCTAACATTTATAAACCAAAAATGTCTAATTTTAATGTTCCTAAAGATGTATATTATCTTGTACTCCCAGAAATGGGATATCTGAATTCATATTGCCGGAATAACCTTATGCCACTTCTTAGTAAATTTTATTGTCAAATAAATTTTAAACTAGTATTTGTTAACCGTCATTCTATTGGCTCATTTTTTAATGTAAAAGACCGTGTATCGGATGCTCTGCGCAGTGCTGTTGTATATGAATTCACGTGTCCCCGATGTGATCGGAGCTTTATTGGTAGCACTGTGCGGAGCCTCGAGTCGCGTTTCTGTGCCCACATGGGCATAAGCCATAGAACTAACAAACCACTGAGAACTAAAGAAGCTTCAGCTATACGCAGCCATGTTATTCAATGCAAAGTGGATATAACTTTAGCTAATTTTAACATTTTAGATTCCGCTCCGTGTGAGCAAACTTTAAGACTTTTAGAATCATTATAAGCACACCGGACAAAATATTAGTCACCCCTAATAGCACCGATAGTAGGAAGTTCAAGGTCACACAGAGGGCGCTGATGTAGCATTGGTAAGTGACAAGTAGCGGTGACGTAGCACACAGGATCAGATCTGTTTCGTGAGGTGGTGAAGAACAAAGTGTGTGTTGGATATAGTCTGCAAAATGGGTCGTGAGGCAGACGTTACTCAGTGGCAAAAAGGAGCCATCGTGTTTGGCAGAGCCCACGGACACAAAATGTCTGAAGTAGCCCAATTTGTTGGTGTGTCAACGCGTACTGTCCAGCGAGTTTACAAAGAGTGGTGTAGTTCGCAATCAACTGACAATCGACGGCGTAACTGTGGCCGGAAAACAATTCTCGACAATAGGGGCCGCCGCCATGTTTCTCGTCTAGTAACTGCAAATCGTTTTCAAACCAGAGAACAATTGCTCTAAGAAACCAATGAGGTTCTCCAGCGACCAATTTCCGAACGGACATTGCGACGAGAACTGCATGCGATGGACATCTGGAGCAGAGTACCACGGAAGAGGCCGCTGTTAACAGCAAGTCACAAATTGGCACGTTATAAATGGGCTCAGAGGCACAAAAACTGGACTGCGGCAGATTGGAAACGTGTAATTTTGTCCGATGAGTCCCGTTTTTGTTTGTTCTCCAATGATGGGAGGCGACGAGTACATCGCAGGTCCAATGAAGCCTTTAATCCTGAATGCGTCGAAGGTGTTGTTCAGGCTGGAAACAGAAAGTGAAGCGCGGACTCTGGCGGAACTTCGGGACCGGCTGATGAACGAGTGGCAGCAAATCGATGTTCAGTACATGCACAACCTCGTAGAGTCTCTGCCTCGCCGGATTCGTGCGGTTATGAAGGCCAGAGGCGCCGTCACACGTTATTAGGTACATTCTGAGAGGGGTGACTAATTTTTTGTCCGGTCTGCTTTTATTAAAACTCTTTCCCCTTCGCTCAATTCTGATAATTCATCCGTTCCCCTCCGTCTTAACTGAACATTTTTAACAACCAACCTCTACTTGTTTTTATATGCTTCTGTTTGTATTGGTTTTGCCTCGGAATCTGTGCTACTTAGACTTAAGGTGTGTAATTCTTTTTAGTGTGTGACTTTCATTTTAGTGTTTTTAAAAACTTGTGAATTTTTAGTTTGGGTTTTTCCTTACATTATTTTGTATTTTATATTTGTTATTCATTATGGTTTTTAATATTATGTTTTTTAACTTTTTAGAATTTTTTGCCTGAAGATGAGCATAGTTTGTGCTTGAAACGTTGCATTGTACAAAATATAGTCCCTTTTCCAACATGATGGATGTTTCTTTCCTTCTTGTCTGTGGCTTTCTGCTTATATAATATATATATATATATATATATACATTCAACTGCAAAGAACACGCAGTATAAATAACGTAAAGAACGACGCTTGTATAGGAGATATTCCGCGCAAGACGAGAAAGAAAGAACGGAACAAATGAAAAAATGAGGTAACCACCTGGGAATCGAACCCGGGATCTTCCGATTGCCGGTCAGACGCGATACCATTACACCATGGACCTCACTCTTCCAAACGCCGTAATACTTCTACATACTCGCAGAAACCAATGTAGAAGTATTACGGCGTTTGGAAGAGTGAGGTCCATGGTGTAATGGTATCGCGTCTGACCGGCAATCGGAAGATCCCGGGTTCGATTCCCAGGTGGTTACCTCATTTTTTCATTTGTTCCGTTCTTTCTTTCTCGTCTTGCGCGGAATATCTCCTATAAAAGCGTCGTTCTTTACGTTATTTATACTGCGTGTTCTTTGCAGTTGAATGTATATAATGTTACGGCATGCGGGAGGTGCCCCCTTGGGGCATTGGTTTCTGCGAGTATGTAGAAGTATTACGGCGTTTGGAAGAGTGAGGTCCATGGTGTAATGGTATCGCGTCTGACCGGCAATCGGAAGATCCCGGGTTCGATTCCAGGTGGTTACCTCATTTTTTCATTTGTTCCGTTCTTTCTTTCTCGTCTTGCGCGGAATATCTCCTATACAAGCGTCGTTCTTTACGTTATTTATACTGCGTGTTCTTTGCAGTTGAATGTATATAATGTTACGGCATGCGGGAGGTGCCCCCTTGGGGCATTGGTTTCTGCGAGTATGTAGAAGTATTACGGCGTTTGGAAGAGTGAGGTCCATGGTGTAATGGTATCGCGTCTGACCGGCAATCGGAAGATCCCGGGTTCGATTCCCAGGTGGTTACCTCATTTTTTCATTTGTTCCGTTCTTTCTTTCTCGTCTTGCGCGGAATATCTCCTATACAAGCGTCGTTCTTTACGATATATATATATATATATAATATATATATATATATATATATAATGCCTTCTAAGCTAACTGGCTGGCTCTACATTCTTGCACTCTCTCCTCTCCATTAATATACATGTATACACTACGCCTATTACGCCTTCTAAGCCAACTGATGCTAAAGGGCGATGGTTGGTCTTCATTTTGTTATGAGCCATGGCAGTGAGAACATCTCTTCTCCTCTCCATATATTGTATGTACACATAGGGGACAAATTAAATAACATAAAAAGCGCAGTCTGGCAATTATTCTACGCCAAAATTAACGTCTCCTTTAATATATGTTATCCCGGATTACATATATTAATATATTACATTAATCTAACTGGCTGATAAAGCCTCCTAAGCCAACTCGCTGATTAAGCCTCCTAAGCTAAATGGCTGATTATGCCTTCTAAGCCAACTGAGGCTGTCAAGAACTTCATTATGCGATGAGACATGCCAGCAAGAACATCTCCTATCTCAACCTTCTTAGGTTAGGGTTACTAGGTTAGGTAACCCCTTTGGGTGGAGGTCTTTCTCCCGGGCCTCCCTTCAAACCCCCTCCTCCCTTCATGCAGCTTGGGGGAATAAACCTCCTCCCCGTTGTTTCAACCCCCTACTCCCCTACTCCCGTGCAACATTGATCATCTTGCATGCAATTAATTTGCACTCTACATTTTTGCGGGCATACTACTACTCTTGAATTTGTAAATGTTCTTCCGCTGATTTTGTTTGTCCCCCTAGTTTGGTATCATCTGAAAATTTTGAAAATATTCTCTTAATTCCTATGTCGATGTCATTGATAAAAAATAATAAAAAGAACTGGTCCCAGAACTGATCCCTGAAGCAGTGAAGCACGTCGCTAGTTACACTTTTCCAGTTAGACGCTTTGCCATAAATGACACTCTTTGTTTACGTCCACTAAACCAATTTTCAATTCATCTGAGAACATTACCGTTAATTCCGTGAGAATGAAGTTTAAATAATAGTCTTCTATGTGGCACTTTATCAAACGCTTTTTGAAAATCAAAATATACTGTATACAGGGTGTACACAAAGTCCTTTCCCGATTATAAACTTCAATTACATGAAATCCAAAGAAGACACTGTAATGATTTGTTTTGCATGTTGTTGCACAACACATCAAGTTTATTGTTTATCATTAAATCTCCACATGTGCGCCGTTAGTTACAAGTAGCACATCCAAGCGAAATTCAAGTTCACGCCATACGTTCGCTAGCATATCTCTCGTAACACTGTTGATGGCATCGCAAATCCTTGCACGAAGTGTCAATGTCAGCAACAGGAGTATGGTACACATAATCTTTTACATATCCGCACAGGAAAAAGTCCGTGGGCGTGATATCGGGGGATCGTGGAGGCCATGGGACCGGCCTGTCGCGCCCAATTCATCTTCCGAGAAAAGTGGTGTTCAAGAAGGTCTTTGAATTGGGGGCTACAAAGAACTCGAGCATGTCCAGGTATACTTGTGCCGTAACATTCTTTTCAGCAAAGAAGACTGAGTCTATCACCCAATCATGCATTAATCCACATTAAACATTGACTGGAAAAAAATTTGATGTGTTACCCAACACATGCAAAACAAAGCATAATTGTGTCTTCTTTGGATTTCAACGATCGTCTCCATAAACTTACCAACTATTGAAGTCAGACTAATGGGACGATAATTTCCTGGATGCCATTTGTCCCCTTTTTAAACATTGGCATAATGTTTGCAAGTTTCCAATCGAACGGAACTTCTCCAGACTTTAACGATTTATTATTATTAAATATATATATATATGTAAGAGGAGAAACTATTGCGCAGTTCATTTTTTTAAGTACCCTAGGGTAGAACTTATCTGGACCTGGAGTTTTATTAGGATTAATTCTACCTTTGTCCGAGAGTACTTCGCTTTCACTAACGGTAAAATCGTGAAGCTTTAAATGATCATCAGTGAGCATGATTACGGGAACGGGTATGTTTTTCAACTTTTCGTTAGTAAAGACGGAAGAGAAAATTTTATTTAAAACTTCTGTCATTTGTTAAATCATCATCAATTTGTTAGTTGTTTTCGCCTATGATTGAATCAGTAGTGTGCGAAGCTACTTTTTTATTCCTAACATACGAATAGAAGTCCTTGGATTCGATTTAATTTGGTTCACTATGCTACATAGCTCATAGTTGTGCTTACTTTTTCTAATAAGTTTTTGCTTCGCTTTCTCAAGAGCTTGTAAGCATTTTCATCGGACAAATTATTTGTTTCTTTAAATTTAAAATACGCGTTCCTTTTTAACGTTAAGCTACTTTTAATTTCAGCATTTCACCAGTCAGGTTTAACAGACTTCACCAGTCTCTTTTTACGTAATGGGATCTTACTTGATTCTAAACGTTTAAAACAATTATGAAAAGAAGTCCATGTGCCATTAATATCATCGTGCGATAGAGCCTCAGCCCAAAAGTTGCCGTTTCATGTCACGAAATTTAGCTATTTTAAAATCCAAAACGTATTCCAGACTCTGCGAATTGTGAACATTAATTTTAATTTCAAATGTTATTTGCCTATGATTACTGGTGAGAAGCAGTCTACTTCAGAGATACTATCAATTAAGTCTAGGTCTATTCTTAAAACTAAATCTAGATTACTGCGTTCTCTGGTGGGTTCCTTGACCAAAAGAAGAAAAAAAAGTGAACTTCCGAGCAAACCCTTGTACAGTCGACGACTGGAATTAGACTGTAAAGGACCACCCCAATCCCTGCAATTCAAATTAAGATCTCCCATAATAATCGCATCATGTTCGCTACTTACATCAAAAATTAGTCCCTGAAGTCTATTATCACTATCGACAGTCTGAGAAGGAGGCCTATATACTAAACCTATAGTTAATTTCTTTCGTGAGTTTTCTTCAATTTCAACAAACGTCGCATTTATATTATCAATTTCTGCAATATTTTTAATTATGGGTTTTAAGTGTGACCGAACGAATAGTATTGTACCACCACCCTTTCTCTCTACTCTATCATTGTTAAACATCTCGAAACCAGGAATATGATATTCTGCGAGAAAATCTCTACTCTCTGTATTTAACCGAGATTCAGTAATTGCTACAACCTCAAATTTTTGGTCAAGGACAATACTTAATAGTTCATCAAATTTAAATCTTCAACTTCGAGCACTAATATAAAATACATTTATAAAATCTTGAGTTTCGCAGTAGAAACTCGAAGTTCGTTTTGGAGACATCCGTTTACTGTAAGGAAAATATATGTTAGACTGGTCGCTTTCGTAGGAGTTACGCCGATTTTTGCTTGAAGACCATCAGGTGAAGACCATCACGCAGAAATAATTCCTTTTTATCAGAAAAATTACTCAAAAAATCGACAAATTCAACATTTTCTTGTTGGCAAAGGGACTTAAGAATATTATTCATGTTGGTAGCTCTGCTGAGAAAGTTGTCGGACCCTACTATTCTGGGAGGAATTCACGAAAAAATTAGTTTATTAGTCCTCTCCTTTAGAGTCCGCATCAGCCGTTTCTATTTCTCTATTAGCTTCTCTGACTTGGAAATCTTAACATCGTTAGTCCCAACATGCACCTTAAATATCGTATTCTCATCAGCATCTTCACCAAACTTATCTATGGACTCCAAGATGTCGTCAACACGGGCTCTAGGATAGCGGCACCTCCTTCGCCGAGTTGGGTTCCTGCCGAGAACTCCTGTAATTGCCCTCGAAAAATGGAATCGCCAACTAGCCTAATTTCCTGCGTGTCGTTCTGCTCGGTCTCTAAGACAAAATATATCAGTTGTAACTACTCTTAAGCAAGGTTTATACTAACTAGGACAGGCACCATTTCGAACTGGCTCAAACGGTCGATCCCCCGAAGGCGAAAGAGGGGCGGGAATGAGGACTGGTTGAGATTCGTCGTAGAGTCTTCGCGCGGTCTCCGTTCTGTGTGAGAAGTAGCCCTTAGACTCTATGAAACAAAATCCTACAGCGGGTTGAGCCTTGCTACCAAAACACTAAATTCCTCTTTCAGTGCAGTCGCCTCTCTCCTATTTCTGCGAAATTCATCTCTCGCCGAAATCACCTTCGTCGGTTTAAGCATGTTGGGATCGTAAAATCGGGATTTAATAATGGATATAAAATAACAATTGATAATGTATAAATGTAAGTTAAGTTTAATAGATAAACTGTCAAAGGTAGGAAATGGGCCTATTCTGAATTTAAACAAGAGTACATAACATGAACCACAAAGCCAGAACAACATTTCGTTTTGTTCATAGTCGTATTCACGTTTAGCCAATCAAGCATAGGTTCCTTTTAGTTTTTAAATAATACTGTACTAGATCTATGTAACTAAGAGAATTAATATCAGAAAATAGGCTAATAAAGTTAGTTAAATAATACAAAATAATTAGAAAATTATCGGAATCATGTATTAATTAATGCCCTTTAAGTTTTAGGTTCATAGATAATTAAAAGACAAATAATATGCCAAGCGAGATTAGAACCACGAAATCTGCACGATGAAAAAGGCAACGCATCAACAGAGAGAAAGAGAGAGAGAGAGAGAGAGAGAAAGAGAGTTACAAGGAGTTACAAGGACAAGAGGAAGCCTCAAAGACCTTTCGGTCCACTCTGGGAGGTTCCTGTTATTAAACAAGTTTATTTTTCTTTCAACTATCGAAGCAGTAGTAGAAAACTGGATAGAAAAGTAGAAGGCTCTCTCCCCACCCTCCGCTCCCTCCCTGCCAGAGGCAGGTACGGAAAAAGGTTGAAGAAAATACCTTGACCCTGGAAAAGTAGCCAAGGAAATTTTACAGGAAAGTGGAGAATATATAAATAGCTCAATATTTAGCTTGCTCACAGAGACACGTGCAAGCGAACTCCTGCAGAGTTTTGTTATGTTTTAATCTTAAACTATGCGAGTATTCAGTACTTTGTGTAGCCTATTTTTAAACACATTTACACTTTGACTGGAAACAACCTCTGAGGGAAGTTGGTTCCAGATATTAACTATTTTATAGGAAAAGAAATTTTCGCAGACAGAGGTCCTAAATGTCTTTAGTTCCAGTTCAAACCCATTATTTCTTGTCGGATTGGCATCAAGTGAGAATAGGTTTCTGTCATCTACCCTGTCTATTCCTTTGAGCATCTTGAAGACTTGATTAAGCTGACCCCGCAACCTCCTTGTCTCTAAGCTAAACAGATTTAGGCGCTCCAATCTCCGTTGGTAGCTTTGCATTCTCATTGAAGGGATCAATTTTGTAGCCCTTGCTTGTACTCTTTCTAACCTTTCTATGTCCTTCCTGAGGGATGGAGACCAAAACAGCGCACAATATTCCAGTTGAGGTCTGACTAGAGAATTATAAAGACACATTACAGTCTCCTTGTTCCGAAACTGGAACTGTCTTTTAATATAACCTAATAATTTTAAGGCCCTCTTTTCGACTTCTGCACAGTGCTTCGACGGTTTCAGATCGTTGCTGATATAAACTCCTAAGTCTTTCTCTAGATCGGTCTCAGTCAAGTTCCTTCCCAAGAGAGTAATCGGTCTTCGGGTTTTTATAACCTATGTGCATTACCTTACATTTGTCCAAGTTGAATGGCATCTGCCAAGTAGCAGACCATTCCCCCAACCTGTCAAGATCGTTCTGAAGCGTTCTTACGCCCTCCTCAGTACCTACACTACTTCCTAATTTCGTATCGTCTGCAAATTTGGAGATTACACTTAGAAGCCCGACGTCTATATCGTTAATATAGATGATAAAAAGTAAAGGACCCAGAACGGAACCCTGTGGGACACCACTGCTGACGGGCGCCCACTCCGAAGCCACTCCATTTATTACCACTCTCTGCCTTCTATCTTTTAACCAATCCTCAATCCAGTTGGAAATGAGCCCGGTGATTCCTAGTCCTTTAACTTTAGCTATCAATCTAGCGTGAGGGACTTTGTCAAAGGCTTTTTGAAAGTCGAGATACACTATATCTATTGCCCTACTTGCATCGTACAGTGTATGCATATTATGGAAAAACTCTAACAGGTTTGTCACACAGGATCTATGTCGCCTAAATCCATGTTGCGAATAAAAAAATTAGATTGTTAGATTCAAGGTGATACACAATACGTTTTGTAATGATGGATTCCAACAGTTTGCCGACAACTGATGTTACACTGATCGGGCGATAATTACAAGGATTTTCCCTATCACCCTTTTTAAAGATTGGTGTTACATTTGCTAACTTACAGTCGGTTGGAACTTTCCCTAACTCGATTGATTGTTTGAATATGGTTATTAACTCGTCAACAACATTGTGGCTAACCTCTTTTAATACCCTTGGAAGAAATAAGTCGGGGCCAGAGAGAGAGAGAGAGTTACAAGGAAAAGAAGTACCTCAAAAGGCCTTGCGGCCCATACCGAGGAGGTACCAATGGCAACGGGTGCCAGGGAAAATTTTGTCTTTCAACTATCCTAGCAGTAGTAGAAAACTGGATAGAAAAGTAGAAGGCTCTCTCCCCACCCTCCGCTCCCTCCCTGCCAGAGGCAGGTACGGAAAAAGGTTGAAGAAAATACCTTGACCCTGGAAAAGTAGCCAAGGAAATTTTACAGGAAAGTGGAGAATATATAAATAGCTCTATATTTAGCTTGCTCACAGAGACACCGAGCAAGCGAACTCCTGCAGAGTTTTCAGAGGTTTTAATCTTAAACTATGAGTGTGTTCAGTACTTTGTCTAGCCTATTTTTAAACAGATTTACACTTTGACTGGAAACAACCTCTGAGGGAAGTTGGTTCCAGATATTAACTATTTTATAGGAAAATAAATTTCCGCAGACTGAGGTCCTAAATGTCTTTACACACTCAAATAGTGTGCAAGATTTCGTCTAACCTTTTCTTGAACTGATCCACAGAGGAACTGTTCACAACTTCCGAAGGTAACCTGTTCCATGTGTCACAGATCTTATACATAACATAATTCCCACACACACTAGTCCTAAACCGTTTCAAATCCAACTTCCAACCATTGTTGCGAGTTGGGTTATCATTTAAACTAAACATACTTCTAAAATCGACATCGTTGAACCCTCGTAAGAGCTTGAAAACCTCGATCAGTTGACCGCGCAGCCTCCGAGTTTCAAGCGAAAACAAGTTCAGGGCGCGTAACCGTCGATTGTAGCCCATATGCCTAACAGAAGGGATTAACTTTGTGGCCCTCGCCTGCACTCGCTCCAGCCTCTCAATATCTTTCCTGAGGGTGGGCGACCAGAACTGCACAGCATACTCCAGGTACGGCCGAACAAGGGAATTGTACAGTGAGAGCACAATCTCCTTGTTCCGAAACTGAAATTGCCTCCTGATATAACCCAATAGTTTCTGGGCTTTCTTTTCCACCTCTACACACTGTTTCGTAAACTTAAGGTCGCTGCTAATTAGCACACCCAAGTCCTTTTCTAAATCAGTCACCTCGATATTACTGCCCAACATCGAGTAGTCCGACTTGGGATTGGCGTAGCCAATGTGCATCACTTTGCATTTACCCAAGTTAAACGGCATTTGCCATTTTTCGGACCACTCTCCTATCCTACCTAGGTCCGCACGCAGTTCCTCGATCGCTTCGGGCGTCCCAACATTGGCCCCAAGCTTGGTGTCATCAGCGAATTTGGCGATCCGACTGACGATGCCACCGTCGATATCATTTATGTAAATGGTAAACAACAGTGGCCCCAAAACGGAACCCTGAGGAACCCCACTAGTGACCGAGGCCCAACCCGAACTAGCCCCTTTAATTACCACCCTCTGCCGCCTATTCCTCAGCCAGTTTTCAATCCACCTACCTATTTCCCCACCGATACCCAGCGCGCGCACTTTCGCCATTAGCCGGCGGTGAGGTACCTTATCAAAGGCTTTCTGAAAGTCGAGATAAAGTATATCAATCGCCCTACTCTTATCGTACTCACTCAACATGAGTGAGAGAGAGAGAGAGAGTTACAAGGAGTTACAAGGAAAAGAAGTACCTCAAAAGGCCTTGCGGCCCATACCGAGGAGGTACCAATGACAACGGGTGCCAGGGAAAATTTTGTAAAAGTTTATTTTTCTTTCAACTATCCTAGCAGTAGTAGAAAACTGGATTGAAAAGTAGAAGACTCTCTCCCCACCCTCCGCTCCCTCCCTGCCAGAGGCAGGTACGGAAAAAGGTTGAAGAAAATACCTTGACCCTGGAAAAGTAGCCAAGGAAATTTTACAGGAAAGTGGAGAATATATAAATAGCTCTATATTTAGCTTGCTCACAGAGACAACGAGCAAGCGAACTCCTGCAGAGTTTTCTGAGGCTTTAATCTTAAACTATGAGTGTGTTCAGTACTTTGTCTAGCCTATTTTTAAACAGATTTAGAGAGAGAGAGAGAGAGAGAGAGAGAGAGAGAGAGAGAGAGAGAGAGAGAGAGAGAGAGAGAGAGAGTTACAAGGAAAGAAGTACTTCAAAAGGCCTTGCGGCCCATACCGAGGAGGTACCAATGGCAACGGGTGCCACGGAAAATTTTGTACACACTCAAATAGTGTGCCAGATATCATTTATGTAAATGATAAACAACAGTGAACAGAAAACGGAACCCTGAGGAACCCCTCTAGTGACCGAGGACCAACCCGAACTAGCCCCTTTAATTACAACCCTCTGCCGCCTATTCCTCAGCCAGTTTTCAATCCACCTACCTATTTCCCCACCGATACCCAGCGCGCGGACTTTCGCCATTAGCAGGCGGTGAGGTACCTTATCAAAGGCTCTCTGAAAGTCGAGATAAAGTATATCAATCGCCCTACACTTATCATACTCACTCAACATGACATGGAAAAACTCGAGCAAGTTGGTGAGACACGACCTATGCCGTCTAAACCCATGTTGAGAGTTACAAGGAGTTACAAGGAAAAGAAGTACCTCAAAAGGCCTTGCGGCCCATACCGAGGAGGTACCAATGGCAACGGGTGCCACGGAAAATTTTGTACACACTCAAATAGTGTGCAAGATTTGGTCTAACCTTTTCTTCAACTGATCCACAGAGGAACTGTTCACAACTTCCGAAGGTAACCTGTTCCATATGTCACAGATCTTATACGTAAAGTAATTCCAACACACACTAGTCCTAAACCGTTTCAAATCCAACTTCCAACCATTGTTGCGAGTTGGGTTATCATTTAAACTAAACATACTTCTAAAATCGACATCGTTGAACCCGCGTAAGAGCTTGAAAACCTCGATCAGTTGACCGCGCAGCCTCCGAGTTTCCAGCGAAAACAAGTTCAGGGCGTGTAACCGTCGATTGTAGCCCATATGCCTAACGGAAGGGATTAACTTTGTGGCCCTCGCCTGCACTCGCTCCATCCTCTCAATATCTTTCCTGAGGGTGGGCGACCAGAACTGCACAGCATACTCCAGGTGCGGCTGAACAAGGTAATTGTACAGTGAGAGCACAATCTCCTTGTTCCGAAACTGCAATTGCCTCCTGATATAACCCAATAGCTTCTGGGCTTTCTTTTCCACCTCTACACACTGTTTCGTAAACTTCAGGTCGCTGCTAATTAGCACACCCAAGTCCTTTTCTAAATCAGTCACCTCGATATTACTACCAAACGTCGAGTAGTCCGACTTGGGATTGGCGTAGCCAATGTGCATCACTTTGCATTTACCCAAGTTAAACGGTATTTGCCATTTTTCGGACCACTTTCCTATCCTACCTAGGTCCGCACGCAGTTCCTCGATCGCTTCGGGCGTCCTAACATTGGCCCCAAGCTTGGTGTCATCAGCGAATTTGGCGATCCGACTGAAGATGTCACCGTCGATATCATTTATGTAAATGATAAACAACAGTGGCCCCAAAACGGAAACCTGAGGAACCCCACTAGTGACCGAGGCCCAACCCGAACTAGCCCCTTTAATTACAACCCTCTGCCGCCTATTCCTCAGCCAGTTTTCAATCCACCTACCTATTTCCCCACCGATACCCAGCGCACGCACTTTCACCATTAGCCGCCGGTGAGGTACCTTTTCAAAGGCTTTCTCAAAGTCGAGATAAAGTATATCAATCGCCCTACTCTTATCATACTCACTCAACATGACGTGGAAAAACTCGAGCAAGTTGGTGAGACACGACCTATGCCGTCTAAACCCATGTTGGGAGTCCCCAAGCAGCTTGAAGAAATCCAAATGGTCAACGATCCTATCCGCTATTATCCCCTCTAATAATTTACCTACAACTAAAGTTGAAGTGAGACTAATGGGACGATAGTTCCCTGGACTTTCGTGATCCCCTTTCTTAAAGATAGGGGTCACGTTGGCTTCCCTCCAGTCACCAGGCACCTGGCCCATCTCCAACGATTTGTTAAAGACTGTAGCCAGGTGGGGAGCCACCTGGTCGCGCACTTCTCGCAACACTCTGGGGAGAAACTGGTCTGGCCCAGGAGCCTTAAACGCGCTCAGTTTGTCTATTCTATCGGCAACGACTGTCGCGGTACATCTAACACTATCCAGGCCAGCACCTTCGTGCCTCACGCCTGGCTCGGGGATGACGCGGGTATCCTCCCTGGTGAACACTCCCGCAAAGTACTCATTAAGCACATTAGCGATGTCCGCGTCGGAGGTCCGCAGAACGCCGCCTCCGCATGCTTGTAATGGGCTTTCTACTATTAACATAACTGAAGAATTCCTTAGGGTTCCCCTTGCAGAGGCTTGCCACCCGTAGTTCTTCGTTACGTTTCGCTAGCCTAACCTTCGCCTTCACTTCCCTACACAGGCGGACATACGCTTCAGTGTTCTCATGGGAACGATTGTTCCTTCGCCCTCCTATACGCTACTTTCCTATTTCGGATAGCCGAAGCGATGTCACGATTGAACCACTTAGGCTGCGTTGTAGCCGGGGTGACCGGTTTTGAGGGTATGGCAGCAGACTGCAGCACCATAAACTCGTCCCGGAATGCACTCCACACTCCCTCAACATCGCCGCCGACCTCTAACCCCTCTCTCCTACGCTATCCCTGAGGCTAACAAAGTTCGCCCGCCGGAGATCGAGCTTACTGCCTCTCGAGTTACTACGCTTCACCCGAGGGACGCACACACGGAACCTAATAAGACCGTGATCACTCCCGCCCAACGATTCGTCAACGGTGAGGCCAGTGACGAGGTTGTCTTCGGTCGTGAATACTAAGTCTAGAACGCTTTTGCCTCGTGTAGGCTCGTTGACCCACTGAGTGAGGACGTTCTCATCAGCAAAGTCAACTAGCCTCCTCCCTTCAGCATCAGCAGTCCTGTTTTCCCACTTTATGCCGCGACAGTTGAAGTCTCCTAAAACTACACACACCCTATCCCCTAGCAGGCTACTGAGTTCGGTGTACAGGGCTGTATCCTCCTCGAGGAGGAGATGCGGAGGTTTGTACACCAAGATTAACCTAGAGTTCGTCCCTCCCACATTCAGATCGACGCCAAGCAGCTCCCGTTCCGACCGGAACTGGCAGTCAACCGGACTCAACGTGTCTCTGACTTATATTAGTACCCCACCCCCCTCCCCACGGGTGCGGTCTTTACGAAACATTCTATACCCGGGAATTTCGAACTCGCCAACGTAGTCCCTACGATCAGTATGAATCCAGGACTCGGTGATAGAAACGATATCCTGGTATTCTGATGCTAAGAGCGCCCTAGCTCGCAAAACTTGTTCCTAATCGACCTAGCATTAAAAAGCATTGCACGGAGGGAGCCTTCCCTATTCTGACCGGGTTTGGTATGATTGGTCCAATGACGATTGGTCCAATGACGATTAGTCTAAGGCCGATTCGTCCAAATGATAATTGGTCCAATGGTCGATTCGTCCAATGGGTGATTGGTCCAAATGCATATTTTTATTTTTTATTACTTTGTTATGAAATATATTAAAATATGAGTATATTAATAAATCTATAACACACACAAGTTAATGCGAATGTATACACGCTGCACACACACGCACACGTATATATATATATATATATATATATATATATATATATATATATATATATATATATATATATATATATATATATTGCTTTGACATGTAAAACTAACGCTTAATTTAGACTAATTTAAACTAAGACAACAATAGAAGTTTACATTTGAAACCAGCTTTAAGGTTTAGTTTGTAATCTCCTAGATTTTGTACTGTTCGCACCTTTCTTCTCTCCAAAATTAGTTACCCTACCCATGGAGCCCGTTGTGTGCGAAACTGTGAAATCTGAAAGAGGAAAACCAAAGCTTGCAGTGAGTGGCTATTTATTTACAATGCGAGGGAAGAGGATTCAAAAGACAACTCAGAAGGAAACATATTATTGGCGATGTGAGAAGAGAATCTGTAATGCTACTGCAGTTACACATTATCGAGAAAATTGCCATTTCTTAAAAAGTGAAAGTGAGCACACTTGTGGATCTGCGGAAGCTAGTCGTTTTCTTGTAGTGAAGTGCCATAATGAAATTAAGCAAAAAGCCAAGGACACCAGTGAAAAACCTTCTCAAATCATTCAAGGGGTTGTTATTCAAGTCAACTCATCCATCGTACCATATATTGGGAAGAAGGAATCATTAAAGAAGTTGGTAAGCAGAGTACGAAAAGATAGCCCTCTAGAGCTGACAAATTTAGATGACTTATCTATTCCAGAGGAATATAGGAGAACACTTTCTGACGAATTATTTTTAGTTAGAGAATCAAGCATTGGAAATGACAAAATTTTGATATTTACTACCTCTTTTAATTTGAAGAAACTTGAAGCAGCACAGTTTTGGATTATGGATGGTACCTTTAAAACCGTTCCAACAATTTTTACTCAGTTGTACACTATTCACGCACCCGTTGGACCGCATGAAAGAAGCTGTATTTTACCTTTGGTTTATGTGCTGATGTCACGAAAAAATACGGAATGTTATGTCCAGTTTTTCCGCGATATTCTCGAATATGCTGCAGAAAATCAAATTACCCTCTCCCCCGAAATGATAATCACTGATTTTGAAATAGGGGCTATAAATGCAAGTAAATGTGAGCTGCCAGGTACACTCAAAAGGGGTTGTTTCTTCCATTTTGGACAAAGCATTTACAGAAAGGTAATTTCTTGTGGTCTTAAATCTCTATATTCTAACAATGAAGATTTCTCAATAAAAATCAGACAAATGGCTGCGCTCGCTTTTCTTGCACCAAACCAAATTGAAGAAGCGTGGTTACAACTTAAACCAACAATTCCAGATGAAGGCACTCCTGTAGCAGTTTATTTTGAAGAAAATTATGTTCGCGGTAAAGTTCGACGAGTATTACGTGGCCAAGAATTGCGACATCCGCCACTTTTCCACCATCTTTGTGGTCGGTACATGACCGAGTAGAGATGGGGATACCGAGAACTCAAAATAAGGTCGAAGCCTGGCATCGGCGCTTTGAAATTTTAGTAGGTTCTGCTCATGTAGGTCTTTTTAAAATAATAACCAAGATGCGAAAAGAGCAGAAACACACCGAAGGCGTAATTGAATGCATAATCCGCGGAGAAGTCACATCAAAACTCAGAAAAAAGGACATCCAACGGGAAAGCAGGATTTTAAGAATATTCCAAGAAGCCGACCAATATGATGTCTTAGATTATCTTAGGGCATTAGCTCACAATTTGAGGTTTTTTTAATATTTTTTAAATTGTGTTTTTTAATCCTCTTATTAAGACCATTTTAATATTATTTTCAGTATAAAATAATATTCCAAGAAGCCGACCAATATGATGTCTTAGATTATCTTAGGGCATTAGCTCACAATTTGAGGTTTTTTTAATATTTTTTAAATTGTTTTTTAATCCTCTTATTAAGACCATTTTAATATTATTTTCAGTATAAATAAATTTTCTTTTTTTCTTATTTCTATTTCCCTAAAGTGTAGGTCTCTAATTTATATTATATTTTCTAAGTTTAGACCAGTTTCCTGATTCGACTAATCGGCTATTAGACCAATTGTCTTTTGGACGAATCAGTATTGGACCAATCATCCACTGGACGAATCGACCATTGAACCAATTGTCATTTGGACGAATCGGCGTTGGACTAATCGTCATTGGACCAATCGTCCCGATCCGATTCTGACCGCCCCCTAGCACGACCCGTTTCCCGAACAGCCAGGGCTGTCGGGAGTTGAAGAGCCCCTCACTAACGAGGGGGCAACTTCCGCAGGAGCCTGAGCCCCCTCTAACGTAGAAGGATGGTCACCCACCTGTACCTTGACGCACCCTTCATTTGAAGGTACGTCCGCCACCGTCTCATCATCATCTCTCCCCGGTGGGGCGCCATCATCTCTCCCTGGACTCGACCTCACCATTCTGTATAGGTACCGGTCGAGCAGCGCGCCTAGTACACCTTTACCCTTGTTATTGAGGTGGACACCATCCCTCTGGTAAAGGTCCCACCTACCCGAAAATGCGTCGAATGGGTCAATAAACCTCACGCCCAGCGGGACGCACAAGTCTTGCACCCTCTCGTTAATGCCAATGACCTTACTGAGTGCGTGGTCACTGGCATTCATTCGCGGTAAAATACCCATTAACATTCCCCTGTCTGTCTTCAGTTTTAGATCATCCGCAAGAGACATGATCTCGGTGATGATCCCTTCTGAAAGACCTACCCTACCGCCTTTGAGGAACAGGTCGTTGCCACCAGCGTGGACAACGATCGCAGTCCTCCGACTAGCCACGCGCACCTTCTCTACCTCCTTCCTTAAGTGCGCCGTTCCCCGCCCAGGTAAGCACCTTACCTTGCTCCCATCCCGGTTTGCAGAAGCAAAGTACTTCTCCTGGGCCCTGATCTGCGAGTCCCCAATCAAAACGGTGTCTTCCTCCTTCGAGCACAGGAGACTAAAGCGGTTAGAGGTCCTGACAGTGGCAACTGGGGTCTCAGGCTTCGGCTTCGCAGCCTTCTTGCCCGAGACCTTTCGAAACCCGTCGCCACCCATACACGCAGTTACACCACCCGACCCACCCCGACCGGTAGCTACCTCCTTCGGTTTCTTTGGGCCATCAGTAGGCCCCTTCCCACACTTCTGTATCGACCCCTTCCCACCCTTCTCTATCAGCCCCTTCTTTGCGCCCTCCACCTTACGCCGCGGTTCCAAGCATTCCACGTTGGTCGCTGGCGATTCCTGACAATGATTTAGGACCCTGGCCCCCGGTTGCACCTCTACCGTTTCTCCGCGGTCCCGAGATCTGTCCATTCCATCGCTGGACCGCCTTTCCACGGCAGCTATCCTATCCTGAATGAGCCCCGGGTTAGAAGGGGGCGCAGCCTCGTCAGTGACTGCCGCACCTCCAACAACCGGTCTGGACGACTCGAGCCGCCGGACCCTCTCCTCTAGCTTCTCGTAAAACCGCATGAGTTTGCAAAAGCGGCACATGCTGGAGTGGTTGATCTTCGTGAAACAGGCTTCTTTGAAGTTCGTCACCCACTGGTTTACTTCACACCTCGCACATTCAGCCTTCAGTTTCTGCAGTCCAGTCATTGTAACTTTCGTTTTTGTTTTTTTCGAATTCTGAATACTCTGAATAAGATAAAGCGTTCTAGCAATGAAAACAATCAAAAACGTTCTGACCAGTATATAAAAAAGGAGGGGGGTCGGTGAATTCTTCCCGCGCGTAGACGCAACCACCTATTTGCAAGTGACGTTCATCCCTTCAAGAAGACTACACCTCTCGCTGCTGCCGCACCGACCAAAGGTCTCCCCAGGGCCGGACAGTCCCAAACGTGTCGCAGCTACCAACTGACAAACAGTCGCGACGCAGGCGTCACGGATTTCCCGCCAGGAGCGACAGCGAGATGCAGCCCCTTACTAAGTCTTACTAGTCACTCACAAGCGGCCAGACTCTCAGAATCCAGTGATCAAGGGATATCCCACCAGACCTAGAGCCTACGCCCGAGACTTTACGCTGGCCTGGCAGCAAGCTGGGCAGTAAAGCTCTCTCACCTCAGAGCAGTACAGCCAAGCACCATCAATTGGTCACCAAAGAACGGTCGCAGAGGGCTGGTCAGGCCATTACGCGTTAGGAATGAGAGAGAGAGAGAGAGTTACAAGGAGTTACAAGGAAAAGAAGTACCTCGAAAGCCTTTGCGGCCCATACTGAGGAGGTACCAATGGCAACGGGTGCCAGGGAAAATTTTCTACAACCTCAAATAGTGTGCAAGATTTGGTCTAACTTTTTCTTGAACTGATCCACAGAGGAACTGTTCACAATTTCTGAAGGTACCCTGTTCCACGTGTCACAGATCTTTTATGTAAAGTAATTCCCACACACACTAGTCCTAAACCGTTTCAAATCCAACTTCCAACCATTGTTGCGAGTTGGGTTATCATTTAAACTAAACATACTTCTAAAATCGACATCTTTGAACCCGCGTGACGTAAGCGTCGATTGTAGCCCATATGCCTAACGGAAGGGATTAACTTTGTGGCATTCTTCAGCCGGTTTTCAATCCACCTACCTACTTCCCCACCAATACCCAGCGCGCGCACTTTGGCCATTAGCCGGCTGTGAGATACCTTATTAAAGGCTTTCTCATCAATCGCCCTACTCTTATCATACTCACTCAACATGACGTGGAAAAACTCGAGCAAGTTGGTGAGACACGACCTATGCCGTCTAAACCCATGTTGGAGTCCCCAAGTAGCTTGTAGGAATCCAAATGGTCAACAATCCTACCCGCTATTATCCCTAATTATTTACCTACAACTGAAGTGAAATGGTGTTATTTATAGAGGTTCCAAAGCCTCTCTTCCCACGCATGAGGTAGCAGTAGGGTCCTAATAGTAAGAGTAGAGAAAAAGAATTAATACTAAAAGTTTTTTTTTTTTTTTTTTTTTTGCAGTCAGAGGAGAGCATCCTTAACCAAAGATAAAAGGACAGAGTAGGGATGGGAAGGGGTCCTACTAACCCACGGGACAGGTTTGTACAACAGACTTCACCCGCCCTCCCGAAAGAGAGAGAACCTAGAGGAACTGGTAGCCAATTTCTCTAGAATCCCACGACTCGGGACCGGAGGGCTGTCACACCCCAAGTATAAAGTTTACAACACCCAGAAGGAACGTGCATGACCTTTAAACCCCCTACGGGGAGAGAGAGAGAGAGAGAGAGAGAGAGAGAGAGAGAGAGAGAGAGTTACAAGGAGTTACAAGGAAAAGTAGTACCTCAAAAGGCCTTGCGGCCCATACCGAGGAGGTACCAATGGCAACGGGTGCCTGGGAAAATTTTCTATACACTCAAATAGTTTGAAAACTTCGATCAGTTGACCGCGCAGCCTCCGAGTTTCCAGCGAAAACAAATTCAGGGCGCGTAACCGTCGATTGTAGCCCATATGCCTAACGGAAAGAATTAACTTTGTGGCCCTCGCCTGCACTCGCTCCAGCCTCTCAATATCTTTCCTGAGGGTGGGCGACCAGAACTGCACAGCATACTCCAGGTGCGGCCGAACAAGGAAATTGTACAGTGAGAGCACAATCTCCTTGTTCCGAAACTGGAATTGCCTCCTGATATAACCCAATAGCTTCTGGGTTTTCTTTTCCACCTCTACGCACTGTTTCGTAAACTTAAGGTCGCTGCTAATTAGCACACCCAAGTCCTTTTCTAAATCAGTCACCTCGATATTACTCCCCAACATCGAGTAGTCCGACTTGGGATTGGCATAGCCAATGTGCATCACTTTGCATTTACCCAAGTTAAACGGCATTTGCCATTTTTCGGACCACTCTCCTCTCCTACCTAGGTCCGCACGCAGTTCTTCGATCGCTTCGGGCGTCCCAACATTGGCCCCAAGTTTGGTGTCATCCGCGAATTTGGCGATCCGACTGACGATGTCACCGTCGATATCATTTATGTAAATGATAAACAACAGTGGCCCCAAAACGGAACCCTGAGGAACCCCACTAGTGACCGAGGCCCAACCCGAACTAGCCCCTTTAATTACAACCCTCTGCCGCCTATTCCTCAGCCAGTTTTCAATCCACCTACCTATTTCCCCACCGATACCCAGCGCGCGCACTTTCGCCATTAGCCGGCGGTGAGGTACCTTATCAAAGGCTTTCTGAAAGTCGAGATAAAGTATATCAATCGCCCTACTCTTATCATACTCACTCAACATGACGTGGAAAAACTCGAGCAAGTTGATGAGACACGACCTATGCCGTCTAAACCCATGTTGGGAGTCCCCAAGCAGCTTGTAGGAATCCAAATGGTCAACGATCCTAATGGGACGATAGTTCCCTGGACTTTCGTGATCCCCTTTCTTAAAGATAGAGGTCACGTTGGCTTCCCTCCAGTCACCAGGCACCTGGCCTGTCTCCAACGATTTGTTGAAGACTGTAGCCAGGTGGGGAGCCACCTGGGTGCGCACCTCCCGCAACATTCTGGGGAGAAACTGGTCTGGCCCAGGAGCCTTAAACGCGCTCAGTTTGTCTATTCTATCGGCGATGACTGTCGCGGTACATCGAACACTATCCATGCCAACAACTTCGTGCCTCACGCCTGGCTCGGGGATGATGCGGGTGTCCTCCCTGGTGAACACTCCCGCAAAGTACTCATTAAGCACATTGGCGATGTCCGCGTCGGAGGTCCGCAGAACGCCGCTTCGGTCCTTTATCATGCTTATCATGCTTCTAATGGGCTTTCTACTATTAACATAACTGAAGAACTCTTTAGGGTTCCCCTTGCAGAGGCTTGCCACCCGTAGTTCTTTGTTACGTTTCGCAAGTCTAACCTTCGCCTTCACTTCCCTACACAGGCGGACATACGCTTCAGTGTTCTCGTGGGAACGATTGGCCTTCGCCTTCCTATACGCTACTTTCCTATTTCGGATAGCCGAAGCGATGTCACGATTGAACCACTTAGGCTGCGTTGAAGCAGGGGTGACCGGTTTTGAAGGTATGGCAGCAGACTGCAGCACCATAAACTCGTCCCGGAATGCACTCCACACTCGCTCAACATCACCGCCGACCTCTAACCCCATCTCACCTACGCTATCCCTGAGGCTAACAAAGTTCGCCCGCCGGAGATCGAGCTTACTGCCTGTCGAGTTACTACGCTTCACCCGAGGGACGCACACACGGAACCTAATCAGACCGTCGTGTAGACTAAAACTGATTTTTCGAGTGGTCTATAGGTATTGCACCTATGTCCTATGTGCCTCTCAGAAAGTTACCGGTTAGTTCACCCAAGCATGGAATTTCAAGGAATTTTGGAGGGGGCGAGGGGCTAAGATGTTCCCCCGTCCCCTACCGACGATGGAGGTGGAGTTTTGATACGTGACCGACCGTTTCACCTCGGGGATTTGCCTATGATTCCAGTTTCGGGCTAATAGTGTGGGGGAAAAATTTTTCACCTATCTTTTAGCCTATGGATAGGCACGCCGGAGAGTCCTTAGCCCCGGCCGGTATAGGGTCCCCCGAGTCGTAGGTTCGGCGATAAGCCCAAACGTGGTACGGGACACACCGAGATTTTTGTAGACTCGGCACGTAGTCGCGTAAAGTAGCCGCGTGTAGCCGTTTATATAAAGTTTCAGTTTCCGGGGTTCCTATGGAAGTTTGGCCGTGTCGAGACGCACCTATGAAATGGGAAGACCGAGGTTTCCCCAGCCCGGCCCCAAGCACCTATGCGTTGACTTATAAGTAGCGCTGATAGGCCTGATGATTCGGCCAAAAAGTTTCCATAAATAACGCAACAAACGCCTTGGCGCGGCGGAGAAGCTATCTCCCCGGTCCCTACGGCGGCCCCTAAGGCTAGCGATCGGCAATAAGTCGAAGAACGAAAGTCGCGGATTGGGCTAAAAAGCGCCTCAAATCTCGTGAGCTTCAATAGGTAGGTAACATCTATGCAAGGGGTGAGCTGGTCAGTTTTAGTCCAGTTAGTCCATCTACCAGTTGAATTAATCCCCGTAGCAATGTGAGCGAAGAGTCTACCTAATGGAAATTCTCACAACTTACCCAATGGGTGTTGTCGACGGGGATCACTCCCGCCCAACGATTCGTCAACGGTGAGGCCAGTGACGAGGTTGTCTTCGGTCGTGAATACTAAGTCTAGAAAGCTTTCGCCTCGTGTAGGCTCATTGACCCACTGAGTGAGGAAGTTCTCATCAACGTCTCTCTCTCTCTCTCTCTCTCTCTCTCTCTCTCTCTCTCTCTCTCTCTCTCTCAGTAGAAAGCCCATTAGAAGCATGATAGGTCCACTAAAGGACCGAAGCGGCATTCTGCGGACCTCCGACGCGGACATCGCTAAGGTGCTTAATGAGCACTTTTGCGGGAGTGTTCACCAGGGAGGATACCCGCGTCATCCCCGAGCCAGGCGTGAGGCACGAAGGTGCTGGCCTGGATAGTGTTAGATGTACCGCGACAGTCGTTGCCGATAGAATAGACAAACTGAGCGCGTTTAAGGCTCCTGGGCCAGACCAGTTTCTCCCCAGAAAGTTGCGAGAAGTGCGCGACCAGGTGGCTCCCCACCTGGCTACAGTCTTCAACAAATCGTTGGAGATGGGCCAGGTGCCTGGTGACTGGAGGGAAGCCAACGTGACCCCTATCTTTAAGAAATGGGATCACGAAAGTCCAGGGAACTATCGTCCCATTAGTCTCACTTCAGTTGTAGGTAAATTATTAGAAGGGATAATAGCTGATAGGATCGTTGACCATTTGGATTCCTACAAGCTGCTTGGGGACTCCCAACATGGGTTTAGACGGCATAGGTCGTGTCTCACCAACTTGCTCGAGTTTTTCCACGTCATGTTGAGTGAGTACGATAAGAGTAGGGCGATTGATATACTTTATCTCCTTTCAGAAAGCCTTTGATAAGGTACCTCACCGCCGGGTAATGGCGAAAGTGCGCGCGCTGGGTATCGGTGGGGAAATAGGTAGGTGGATTGAAAACAGGCTGAGGAATAGGCAGCAGAGGGTGGTAATTAAAGGGGCGAGTTCGGGTTGGGCCTCGGTCACTAGTGGGGTTCCTCAGGGTTCCGTTTTGGGGCCACTGCTGTTTATCATTTACATAAATGATATCGACGGTGGCATCGTCAGTCGGATCGCCAAATTCGCTGATGACACCAAGCTTGGGGCCAATGTTGGGACGCCCGAAGCGATCGAGGAACTGCGTGCGAACCTAGGTAGGATAGGAGAGTGGTCCGAAAAATGGCAAAGGTCGTTTAACTTGGGTAAATGCAAAGTGATGCACATTGGCTACGCCAATCCCAAGTCGGACTATTCGATGTTGGGTAGTAATATCGAGGTGACTGATATAGAAAAGGACTTGGGTGTGCTAATTAGCAGCGATCTTAAGTATACAAAACAGTGTGTAGAGGTGGAAAAGAAAGCCCAGAAACTATTGGGTTATATCAGGAGGCAATTTCAATTTCGGAACAAGGAGATTGTGCTCTCACTGTACAATTCCCTTGTTCGGCCGCACCTGGAGTATGCTGTGCAGTTCTGGTCGCCCACCCTCAGGAAAGATATTGAGAGGCTGGAGCGAGTGCAGGCGAGGGCCACAAAGTTAATCCCTTCCGTTAGGCATATGGGCTACAATCGACGGTTACGCGCCCTGAACTTGTTTTCGCTTGAAACTCGGAGGCTGCGCGGTCAACTGATCGAGGTTTTCAAGCTCTTACGCGGGTTCAACGATGTCGATTTTAGAAGTATGTTTAGTTTAAATGATAACCCAACTCGCAACAATGGTTGGAAGTTGGATTTGAAACGGTTTAGGACTAGTGTGTGTGGGAATTACTTTACGTATAAGATCTGTGACACATGGAACAGGTTACCTTCGGAAGTTGTGAACAGTTCCTCTGTGGATCAGTTCAAGAAAAGGTTAGACCAAATCTTGCACACTATTTGAGTGTGTACAAAATTTTCCCTGGCACCCGTTGCCATTGGTACCTCCGCGGTATGGGCCGCAAGGCCTTTTGAGGTACTTCTTTTCCTTGTAACTCCTTGTAACTCTCTCTCTCTCGCTCTCTCTCTCTCGTTCTTTGGTGACCAATTGATGGTGCTTGGCTGTACTGCTCTGAGGTGAGAGAGCTTTACTGCCCAGCTGGCTGCCAGGCCAGCGTAAAGTCTCGGGCGTAGCCTCTGGGTCTGGTGGGATATCCCTTGAACACTGGATTCTAAGAGTCTGGCCGCTTGTGAGTGACTAGTAAGACTTAGTAAGGGGCTGCATCTCGCTGTCGCTCCTGGCGGAAAATCTGTGACGCCTGCGTCGCGAGTGTTTGTCAGTTGGTAGCTGCGACATGTTTGGGACTGTCCGGCCCTGGGGGGAGACCTATGGTCGGTGCGGCAGCAGGAGAGGTGTTGTCTTCTGGAAGGGATGAACGTCACTTGCAAATAGGTGGATGCGTCTACGCGCGAGATGAATTCACCCCCCCCCCCCCTCCCTTTTTATATACTGGTCAGAACGTGTTTGGATAGTTTTCATTGCTAGAACGCTTTATCTTATTCAGAGTATTCAGAAAAAAAAAGAGAAAATATGGCAGGGCCAGCTAAATTGAAAGCAGAATGCTTTAAATGTAAAGTTAATCATTGGTGCGTTCACTTCCCTGAAGGTAATATCAGTGATATCACATCCCTTAGTGTATGTTTGTTTTGTAAACTTAGAGACAACCACGAAAAGGAAATTAAAGAGCTAAAGGAAATAGTAAAAAAGCTTGAAGCTAGGGTCGTAGCACTGGAATACCAACCCAGTGGACAAGATCAAACTAAAAACACACCAGCAGATTTAAACTGTAAGATTAAGCATCTAGAACAGGGGTTCTTAACCTCTGGGTCACGACCCAAACTTGGGTCATTAAATTGTCATTTAGCATTTATTTATGTTATTGCTAATCATTTTACCATTAATTATTTATTTTATTATCTATTACGAGTGAACTGTTTGAAAGCATTGGTCGCCGAGCTAGCCCCGAGACCAGAATTTGGATCGCAGCCTAAAAAGGTTAAGAACCCCTGATCTAGAACAAAGCGTGGCACGCTTGGAAAACACGGTGACTATTCCGGAAAATAGAACGGAGGAACAAGAATTCAAATTGGTCAAAAATAAAAGACCCTCCAAACAAAAACCGAAACATAAGGATTTGGAACCCATTACCATCAAAAATAAGTTTCACTTACTTGCTGATGAGGAGGATGAATCCTTTTTAATTGGGGATTCTATGCTAAGGAATCAAGGGGATTTTTTCGGAGCAAGACAAGACGGGCGACCAAGAGAAAGCTCCGATGTTTTCAGGGTGCCACAAGCCAGATAATTAATAGGGAATTAGGCAAAATTAATATCAAGAATAAGAGTTGCCCTATCATTGTCCATGTTGGTGGCAATGACATTTTTCTGGGAGGGACAGGAGGGCAGACAGAGCCCATTATAAAAAATTTAAGAACCTAACTGACAAGGTTAGGGATAGGACAGACATGGGTATGGTCGTAGGAATTCTCCCTCGAATGCGTGCTAGTGACTATACTCTAAGTAAAGCCATTAGCATAAATAAAAGGGTTAAACGCATGTGTGATGATAAAGGCCTAAAGTTTGTTGATTTTTGGCCGACATTCTACGGAAATGGGGAATACTTTGGTTCGGACGGGATACATTTTAACCAGAAGGGGAAAAAGAAGTATGGTGATTTGCTGAACATTAATTTGTATAATCTTTTTAAACTAGGACCCCCCAAACCAGCAATTGATCCTGCTCCCCAAACAGTTAAACCTACTTCCCCAGCAGTTAGTCCCCCTCCCCCAGCAGTTAGTCCCCCTCCCCCAGCAGTTAGTCCCCCTCCCCCAGCAGTTAGTCCCCCTCCAACAGCAGGTAGTCCCCCTCCAACAGCAGGTAGTCCCCCTCCCTCAGTAGTTAGTCCCCCTCCGACAGCAGGTAGTGACTCTCCTTCCACGTTGGAGGGGGCTCAGGCTCCAGCGGAAATTGTCCCCTCGTTAGTGAGGGGCTCTTCAACTCCCGACAGCCCTGGCTGTTCGGGAAACGGGTCGTGCTAGGGGGCGGTCAGAATAGGGGAGGCTCCCTCCGTGCAATGCTTTTTAATGCTAGGTCGATTAGGAACAAGTTTGGCGAGCTACGGGCGCTCTTAGCATCAGAATACCAGGATATCGTTGCTATCACCGAGTCCTGGATTCATACTGATCGTAGGGACTACGTTGGAGAGTTCGAAATTCCCGGGTATAGAATGTTTCGCAAAGACCGCACCCGTGGGGAGGGGGGTGGAGTACTAATATACGTCAGAGACACGTTGAGTCCGGTTGACTGCCAGTTCCGGTCGGAACGGGAGCTGCTTGGCGTCGATCTGAATGTGGGAGGGACGAACTATAGGTTAATCTTGGTGTAGAGACCTCCGCATCTCCTCCTCAAGGAGGATACAGCTCTGTACACCGAACTCAGTAGCCTGCTAAGGGATAGGGTGTGTGAAGTTTTAGGAGACTTCAACTGTCGCAGCATAAAGTGGGAAAACAGGACTGCCGATGCTGAAGGGAGGAGGCTAGTTGACTTTGCTGATGAGAACTTCCTCACTCAGTGGGTCAACGAGCCTACACGAGGCAAAAGCGTTCTAGACTTAGTATTCACGACCGAAGACAACCTCGTCACTGGCCTCACCGTTGACGAATCATTGGGCGGGAGTGATCACGGTCTTATTAGGTTCCGTGTGTGCGTTCCTCGGGTGAAGCGTAGTAACTCGAGAGGCAGTAAGCTCGATCACCGGCGGGCGAACTTTGTTAGCCTCAGGGATAGCGTAGGAGAGATGGGGTTAGAGGTTGGCGGCGATGTTGAGGGAGTGTGGAGTGCATTCCGGGACGAGTTTATGGTGCTGCAGTCTGCTGCCATACCCTCAAAACCGGTCACCCCTGCTTCAACGCAGCCTAGGTGGTTCAATCGTGACATCGCTTCGGCTATCCGAAATAGGAAAGTAGCGTATAGGAGGGCGAAGGCCCATCGTTCCCACGAGAACACTGAAGAGTATGTCCGCCTGTGTAGGGAAGTGAAGGCACGAAGGTGCTGGCCTGGATAGTGTTAGATGTACCGCGACAGTCGTTGCCGATAGAATAGACAAACTGAGCGCGTTTAAGGCTCCTGGGCCAGACCAGTTTCTCCCCAGAGTGTTGCGAGAAGTGCGCGACCAGGTGGCTCCCCACCTGGCTACAGTCTTCAACAAATCGTTGGAGATGGGCCAGGTGCCTGGTGACTGGAGGGAAGCCAACGTGACCCCTATCCGAAATAGGAAAGTAGCGTATAGGAGGGCGAAGGCCAATCGTTCCCACGAGAACACTGAAGCGTATGTCCGACTGTGTAGGGAAGTGAAGGCGAAGGTTAGGCTAGCGAAACGTAACGAAGAACTACGGGCGGCAAGACTCTGCAAGGGGAACCCTAAGGAGTTCCTCAGTTATGTTAATAGTAGAAAGCCCATTAGAAGCACGTTAAAGGACCGAAGGGGCGTTCTGCGGACCTCCGACGCGGGCATCGCCAATGTGCTTAATGAGTACTTTGCGGGAGTGTTCACCAGGGACAACACCCGCATCATCCCCAAGCTAGGCGTGAGGCACGAAGGTGCTGGCGTGGATAGTGTTCGATGTACAGCGACAGTTGTTGCCGATAGAATAGACAAACTGAGCGCGTTTAAGGCTCCTGGGCAGACCAGTTTCTCCCCAGAGTGTTGCGGGAGGTGCGCGACCAGGTGGCTCCCCACCTGGCTACAGTCTTCAACAAATCGTTGGAGACAGGCCAGGTGCCTGGTGACTGGAGGGAAGCCAACGTGACCCCTATCTTTAAGAAAGGGGATCACGAAAGTCCAGGGAACTATCGTCCCATTAGTCTCACTTCAGTGTAGGTAATATTAAGAGGGGATAATAGCGGATAGGATCGTTGACCATTTGGATTCCTACAAGCTGCGTGGGGACTCCCAACATGGGTTTAGACGGCATAGGTCGTGTCTCACCAACTTGCTCGAGTTTTCCACGTCATGTTGAGTGAGTACGATAAGAGTAGGGCGATTGATATACTTTATCTCGACTTTCAGAAAGCTTTGATAAGGTACCTCACCGCCGGCTAATGGCGAAAGTGCGCGCGCTGGGTATCGGTGGGGAAATAGGTAGGTATTGAAAACTGGCTGAGGAATAGGCGGCAGAGGGTGGTAATTAAAGGGGCTAGTTCGGGTTGGGCCTCGGTCACTAGTGGGGTTCCTCAGGGTTCCGTTTTGGGGCCACTGTTGTTTATCATTTACATAAATGATATCGACGGTGGCATCGTCAGTCGGATCGCCAAATTCGCTGATGACACCAAGCTTGGGGCCAATGTTGGGACGCCCGAAGCGATCGAGGAACTGCGTGCGGACCTAGGTAGGATAGGAGAGTGGTCCGAAAAATGGCAAATGCCGTTTAACTTGGGTAAATGCAAAGTGATGCACATTGGCTACGCCAATCCCAAGTCGGACTACTCGATGTTGGGTAGTAATATCGAGGTGACTGATTTAGAAAAGGACTTGGGTGTGCTAATTAGCAGCGACCTTAAGTTTACGAAACAGTGTGTAGAGGTGGAAAAGAAAGCCCAGAAACTATTGGGTTATATCAGGAGGCAATTTCAGTTTCGGAACAAGGAGATTGTGCTCTCACTGTACAATTCCCTTGTTCGGCCGCACCTGGAGTATGCTGTGCAGTTCTGGTCGCCCACCCTCAGGAAAGATATTGAGAGGCTGGAGCGAGTGCAGGCGAGGGCCACAAAGTTAATCCCTTCCGTTAGGCATATGGGCTACAATCGACGGTTACGCGCCCTGAACTTGTTTTCGCTTGAAACTCGGAGGCTGCGCGGTCAACTGATCGAGGTTTTCAAGCTCTTACGCGGGTTCAACGATGTCGATTTTAGAAGTATGTTTAGTTTAAATGATAACCCAACTCGCAACAATGGTTGGAAGTTGGATTTGAAACGGTTTAGGACTAGTGTGTGTGGGAATTACTTTACGTATAAGATCTGTGACACATGGAACAGGTTACCTTCGGAAGTTGTGAACAGTTCCTCTGTGGATCAGTTCAAGAAAAGGTTAGACCAAATTTGCACACTATTTGAGTGTGTAGAAAATTTTCCGTGGCACCCGTTGCCATTGGTACCTCCTCGGTATGGGCCGCAAGGCCTTTTGAGGTACTTCTTTTCCTTGTAACTCTCTCTCTCTCTCTCTCTTCTCCTCTCCTCCTCTAGTCTCTCCTCCACGTTGGAGGGGCTCAGGCTCCTGCGGAGTTGTCCCCTCGTTAGTGAGGGGCTCTTCAACTCCCGACAGCCCTGGCTGTTCGGGAAACGGGTCGTGCTAGGGGGCGGTCAGAATAGGGAGGCTCCCTCCGTGCAATGCTTTTTAATGCTAGGTCGATCAGGAACAAGTTTGGCGAGCTACGGGCGCTCTTAGCATCAGAATACCAGGATATCGTTGCTATCACCGAGTCCTGGATTCATACTGATCGTAGGGACTACGTTGGGGAGTTCGAAATTCCCGGGTATAGAATGTTTCGCAAAGACCGCACCCGTGGGGAGGGGGGTGGGGTACTAATATACGTCAGGACACGTTGAGTCCGGTTGACTGCCAGTTCCGGTCGGAACGGGAGCTGCTTGGCGTCGATCTGAACGTGGGAGGGACGAACTATAGGTTAATCTTGGTGTACAGACCTCCGCATCTCCTCCTCGAGGAGGATACAGCCCTGTACACCGAACTCAGTAGCCTGCTAGGGGATAGGGTGTGTGTAGTTTTAGGAGACTTCAACTGTCGCGGCATAAAGTGGGAAAACAGGACTGCCGATGCTGAAGGGAGGAGGCTAGTTGACTTTGCTGATGAGAACTTCCTCACTCAGTGGGTCAACGAGCCTACACGAGGCGAAAGCGTTCTAGACTTAGTATTCACGACCGAAGACAACCTCGTCACTGGCCTCACCGTTGACGAATCATTGGGCGGGAGTGATCACGGTCTTATTAGGTTCCGTGTGTGCGTCCCTCGGGTGAAGCGTAGTAACTCGAGAGGCAGTAAGCTCGATCTCCGGCGGGCGAACTTTGTTAGCCTCAGGGATAGCGTACGAGAGATGGGTTTAGAGGTTGGCGGCGATGTTGAGGGAGTGTGGAGTGCATTCCGGGACGAGTTTATGGTGCTGCAGTCTGCTGCCATACCCTCAAAACAGGTCACCCCTGCTTCAACGCAGCCTAAGTGGTTCAATCGTGACATCGCTTCGGCTATCCGAAATAGGAAAGTAGCGTATAGGAGGGCGAAGGCCAATCGTTCCCACGAGAACACTGAAGCGTATGACCGACTGTGTAGGGAAGTGAAGGCGAAGGTTAGGCTAGCGAAACGTAACAAAGAACTACGGGTGGCAAGCCTCTGCAAGGGGAACCCTAAGGAATTCTTCAGTTATGTTAATAGTAGAAAGCCCATTACAAGCATGCGGAGGCGGCGTTCTGCGGACCTCCGACGCGGACATCGCTAATGTGCTTAATGAGTACTTTGCGGGAGTGTTCACCAGGGAGGATACCCGCGTCATCCCCGAGCCAGGCGTGAGGCACGAAGGTGCTGGCCTGGATAGTGTTAGATGTACCGCGACAGTCGTTGCCGATAGAATAGACAAACTGAGCGCGTTTAAGGCTCCTGGGCCAGACCAGTTTCTCACCAGAGTGTTGCGAGAAGTGCGCGACCAGGTGGCCCCCCACCTGGCTACAGTCTTTAACAAATCGTTGGAGATGGGCCAGGTGCCTGGTGACTGGAGGGAAGCCAACGTGACCCCTATCTTTAAGAAAGGGGATCACGAAAGTCCAGGGAACTATCGTCCCGTTAGTCTCACTTCAGTTTTAGGTAAATTATTAGAAGGGATAATAGCTGATAGGATCGTTGACCATTTGGATTCGTACAAGCTGCTTGGGGACTCCCAACATGGGTTTAGACGGCATAGGTCATGTCTCACCAACTTGCTCGAGTTTTTCCACGTCATGTTGAGTGAGTATGATAAGAGTAGGGATTGATATACTTTATCTCGACTTTCAGAAAGCCTTTGATAAGGTACCTCACCGCCGGCTAATGGCGAAAGTGCGCGCGCTGGGTATCGGTGGGGAAATAGGTAGGTGGATTGAAAACTGGCTGAGGAATAGGCGGCAGAGGGTGGTAATTAAAGGGGCTAGTTCGGGTTGGGCCTCGGTCACTAGTGGGGTTCCTCAGGGTTCCGTTTTGGGGCCGCTGTTGTTTATCATTTACATAAATGATATCGACGGTGGCATCGTCAGTCGGATCGCCAAATTCGCTGATGACACCAAGCTTGGGGCCAATGTTGGGACGTCCGAAGCGATCGAGGAACTGCGTGCGGACCTAGGTAGGATAGGAGAGTGGTCCGAAAAATGGCAAATGCCGTTTAACTTGGGTAAATGCAAAGTGATGCACATTGGCTACGCCAATCCCAAGTTGGACTACTCGATGTTTGGTAGTAATATCTAGGTGACTGATTTAGAAAAGGACTTGGGTGTGCTAATTAGCAGCGATCTTAAGTTTACGAAACAGTGTGTAGAGGTGGAAAAGAAAGCCCAGAAACTATTGGGTTATATCAGGAGGCAATTTCAGTTTCGGAACAAGGAGATTGTGCTCTCACTGCACAATTCCCTTGTTCGGCCGCACCTGGAGTATGCTGTGCAGTTCTGGTCGCCCACCCTCAGGAAAGATATTGAGAGGCTGGAGCGAGTGCAGGCGAGGGCCACATAGTTAATCCCTTCCGTTAGGCATATGGGCTACAATCGACGGTTACGCGCCCTGAACTTGTTTTCGCTTGAAACTCGGAGGCTGCGCGGTCAACTGATCGAGGTTTTCAAGCTCTTACGCGGGTTGAACGATGTCGATTTTAGAAGTATGTTTAGTTTAAATGATAACCCAACTCGCAACAATGGTTGGAAGTTGGATTTGAAACGGTTTAGGACTAGTGTGTGTGAGAATTACTTTACGTATAAGATCTGTGACACATGGAACAGGTTACCTTCGGAAGTTGTGAACAGTTCCTCTGTGGATCAGTTCAAGAAAAGGGTAGACGAAATGTTGCACACTATTTGAGTGTGTAAAGACATTTAGGACCTCAGTCTGCGGAAATTTATTTTCCTATAAAATAGTTAATATCTGGAACCAACTTCCCTTAGAGGTTGTTTCCAGTCAAAGTGTAAATGTATTTAAAAATAGGCTAGAGAAAGTACTGAATACTCTCATAGTTTAAGACTAAAACATAAGAAAACTCTGCAGGAGATTGCTTGCACTGTGTCTCTGTGAGCAAGCTAAATATAGAGCTATTTATATATTCTCCACTTTCCTGTAAAATTTCCTTGGCTACTTTTCCAGGGTCAAGGTATTTTCTTCAACCTTTTTCCGTACCTGCCTCTGGCAGGGAGGGAGCGGAGGGTGGGGAGAGAGCCTTCTACTTTTCTATCCAGTTTTCTACTACTGCTAGGATAGTTGAAAGAAAAATAAACTTTTACAAAATTTTCCCTGGCACCCGTTGCCATTGGTACCTCCTCGGTATGGGCCGCAAGGCCTTTTGAGGTACTTCTTTTCATTGTAACTCCTTGTAACTCTCTCTCTCTCTCAAAGCTACCAACGGAGATTGGAACGCCTAAATCTGCTTAGCTTAGAGACGAGGAGGTTGCGAGGTCAGCTTATTCAAGTCTTCAAGATGCTCAAAGGAATAGACAGGGTAGATTACAGAAACTTATTCTCACTTAATGCCAATCCGACAAGAAATAATGGGTTTAAACTGGAACTCAAGACATTTAGGACCTCTGTCTGCGGAAATTTATTTTCCTATAAAATAGTTAATATCTGGAACCAACTTCCCTCAGAGGTTGTTTCCAGTCAAAGTGTAAATGTGTTTAAAAATAGGCTAGACAAAGTACTGAATACTCTCATAGTTTAAGATTAAAACTAGGGCGGTCAAAAGTCAATAAAGCCAAATTGTTTCCTATGGGGCACTTTTCGCTGAAACGACTGAAAATGCAATATAAACACCTGTAGGGGGTATATTACCAAAGTTAATAGGTCAACCAAAAGTCAACTTTTACCTGTTAGGTCAAAAAATAGCAATGAGGTAAATGAAGTCAATTTTTTGGAATAAATAATTAAAATAACTAAAAATTGGCATCTTTTTGGTTAACTGGCAACTTCGCTGCTCGTATTTGTCTTATTCAGTTATGTCCGTTCTGGTTTTGGATGTGGTTGTGTTGTATGTATTGTGGTTACTGGTTACCATTTTTGATTTGTGATTTTTTCTGATTTGTGATTTCACTGATTTCGATTTCTTTTGATTTTAGATATTTAAAATGACAAAAGTTGCAGTTAGTTCTATTGCTAAAGTACGCGCTATAATTGCAAAATATCCTAATGAATTCATTTGTTCAGGAAAAAATGAGCTATACTGTCAGATTTGTTGTGTTGTGGTCAAGCATGACAAATCCTTTTTTGTGGATAAACATCGCTCTACCCAAAAGCACCAGCGTGGTATAGACCAAAATGTGGGAAATGAAAAGACGCAAACCCTTTTAAAGTGCAAGTCTTCAGATTTTTCGGAAAAACTTGTGACTACATTTCTGTCAGCCAACATACCTCTTCATAAGTTGAGCAACCCTCATGTGAAACAATTGTTCTCTGAATTAGGTGTAGCAGTGCCTTTGCTTGTCAACTTGCAGATCAATAGCAATGAAACAGGCAGAAAGCGAGTTAAGTAGAATAAAACATTTGCTAGAGGGTAAATTAGTTTTCCTAATTGTTGATGAAAGTGAAGTAAGGGGCTCAAAATATTTGAACATACTTGCTGGATCTATTGATGTTCCCAAGAAAACATATTTAATCAGGTGCGATGTTCTTCTTGGAAATGTTAATGCACGAACTGTCATACACAAGATTGACGATACTGTAAAAGAATTCGAGATACCAAGAGAAAATTTCTGTTTACTTCTGTCTGATGCAGCTCGTTACATGGTGTCAGCTGGAGCGACACTCAAGCAACTTTTTCCAAGACTTTTCCATGTAACGTGTCTTGCGCATCTGTTACATAATTGTGCGATGCAAATAAGAGCATTTTATAGTGATGTTGACACTTTAATTGCATGTGTCAAGGCTTCTACTCTTAAAAACAAAAGAAGGAAGGAATTGTTTGCTGAAATAGGAACTCCTCCAGAACCGATTGTAACACGTTGGGCAAGCTGGCTGAACGCTGCTTTTTATTATGCAGACAATTTTCCAAATGTGAAGACAATTGTGGAAAATTTTGAAGATGAAGGAATCATTGTTCAGAAGGCTAAAGAGAGTGTTGCTAATGAAAAACTGCCAAAGCAACTAATGTCAATCAAAATGAATTATAGTTTGATTGCTAGCTTAGTGACTAGGATGGAAGCATCTGATTGCACCATTAGAGAGGCATATGAAACCATTTCTTCTATCAACCTTGGCGAAGATATGTGTTCAGTCAAACAATACATTGAAACAAGACTCAAGACAAATGGTATTTGTGAAATAATTAACCTCAGTAGACCTGAAATCTCACCAACAGTTTATGGTCAGCTTTTGCAATGTCAACCAACAACTGCCGCTGTAGAGAGATCTTTCTCCATGCTTAATAAATTATTAAGTAAGGATCGCAATTTTTGCCAGAAAATGTCGGCAAATACTTCATAATTTACCACAATCGGTCAACTGATGTAGAAGAGCAAGAATAAGTAATTAAAGTATCGTTTTTATTATTGAAAGTAAAGGCAACTTTATATGTCAATTTTTTCAATTCGTAAGGTCAACTTTCTTAATTTTTTCGGTCAACTTTTGACTGCCCTAATTAAAACATAAGAAAACTCTGCGGGAGTTCGCTTGCATGGTGTCTCTGTGAGCAAGCTAAATATAGAGCTATTATATATTCTCCACTTTCCTGTAAAATTTCCTTGGCTACTTTTCCAGGGTCAAGGTATTTTCTTCAACCTTTTTCCGTACCTGCCTCTGGCAGGGAGGGAGCGGAGGGTGGGGAGAGAGCCTTCTACTTTTCCATCCAGTTTTCTACTACTGCTAGGATAGTTGAAAGAAAAATAAACTTGTTTTATAACAGGAACCTCCCAGAGTGGACCGAAAGGTCTTTGAGGCTTCCTCTTGTCCTCGTAACTCCTTGTAACTCTGTAAAGTTAACCTTAAAGAATTTTTTGCCCATGTTAATAGCAGAAAGCCAATTAAAAATTCTGTGGGCCCCTTAAAAGATAGAAATGGCATACTGAAATTCGATGATAAAGATATAGCTAATATGTTAAACGAGTTCTTCGTTACAGTCTTCACGGAGGAAGACACAATAGAAGTGCCAAGTCCTCGGATTACATATAACGGTGACCATCTCGTAGAGACTATAAGTTTTACGAGAAATGAGGTACAGCAATTATTTGATAAGATGAACAAATACAAATCACCTGGCCCCGACTTATTTCTTCCAAGGGTATTAAAAGAGGTTAGCCACAATGTTGTTGACGACTTAGTAACCATATTCAAACAATCAATCGAGTTAGGGAAAGTTCCAACCGACTGGAAGTTAGCAAATGTAACACCAATCTTTAAAAAGGGTGATAGGGAAAATCCTTGTAATTATCGCCCGATCAGTTTAACATCAGTTGTCGGCAAACTGTTGGAATCCATCATTACAAAACGTATTGTGTATCGCATTGAATCTAACAATCTAATTTTTTATTCTCAACATGGATTTAGGGGACATAGATCCTGTCTGACAAACCTGTTAGAGTTTTTCCATAATATGCATACACTGTACGATACAAGTAGGGCAATAGATATAGTGTATCTCGACTTTCAAAAAGCCTTTGACAAAGTCCCTCACGCTAGATTGATAGCTAAAGTCAAAGGACTAGGAATCACCGGGCTCGTTTCCACCTGGATTGAGGATTGGTTAAAAGATAGAAAGCAGAGAGTGGTAATAAATGGAGTGGCTTCGGAGTGGGCGCCCGTCACCAGTGGTGTCCCACAGGGTTCCGTTCTGGGTCCTTTACTTTTTATCATCTATATTAACGATATAGACGTCGGGCTTCTAAGTGCAATCTCTAAATTTGCAGACGATACGAAATTAGGAAGTAGTGTAGGTACTGAGGAGGGCGTAAGAACGCTTCAGAACGATCTTGACAGGTTGGGCGAATGGTCTGCTACTTGGCAGATGCCATTCAACTTGGACAAATGTAAGGTAATGCACATAGGTTATAAAAACCCGAAGACCGATTACTCTCTCTTGGGAAGGAACTTGACTGAGACCGATCTCGAGAAAGACTTAGGAGTCTATATCAGCAATGATCTGAAACCGTCGAAGCACTGTGCAGAAGTCGAATAGAGGGCCTTAAAATTATTGGGTTATATTAAAAGACAGTTCCAGTTTCGGAACAAGGAGACTGTAATGTGTCTTTATAATTCTCTAGTCAGACCTCAACTGGAATACTGTGCGCAGTTTTGGTCTCTATCCCTCAGGAAGGACATAGAAAGTTAGAAAGAGTACAAGCAAGGGCTACAAAATTGATCCCTTCAATGAGAATGCAAAGCTACCAACGGAGATTGGAGCGCCTAAATCTGTTTAGCTTAGAGACGAGGAGGTTGCGGGGTCAGCTTATTCAAGTCTTCAAGATGCTCAAAGGAATAGACAGGGTAGATTACAGAAACTTATTCTCACTTAATGCCAATCCGACAAGAAATAATGGGTTTAAACTGGAACTAAAGACATTTAGGAACTCTGTCTGCGGAAATTTCTTTTCCTATAAAATAGTTAATATCTGGAACCAACTTCCCTCAGAGGTTGTTTCCAGTCAAAGTGAAAATGTGTTTAAAAATAGGCTAGACAAAGTACTGAACACACTCATAGTTTAAGATTAAAACCTCAGAAAACTCTGCAGGAGTTCGCTTGCACGGTGTCTCTGTGAGAAAGCTAAATATAGAGCTATTTATATATTCTCCACTTTCCTGTAAAATTTCCTTGGCTACTTTTCCAGGGTCAAGGTATTTTCTTCAACCTTTTTCCGTACCTGCCTCTGGCAGGGAGGGAGCGGAGGGTGGGGAGAGAGCCTTCTACTTTTCTATCCAGTTTTCTACTACTATTAGGATAGTTGATACAAAAATAAACTTTTAATAACAGGAACCTCCATGAGTGGACCGAAAGGTCTTTGAGGCTTCCTCTTGTCCTTGTAACTCCTTGTAACTCTCTCTCTCTCCGCAGGGGGTATAAAGGTTACGCACGTTCCTTCTGGGTATTGTAAACTTTATACTTGGGGTGTGACAGCCCTCCGGTCCCGAGTCGTGGGATTCTAGAGAAATTGGCTGCCAATTCCTTTAGGTTCTCTCTCTTTCGGGAGGGCGGGTGAAGTCTGTTGTACAAACTTGTCCCTGTGGGTTACTAGGACCCCTTCCCATCCCTACTCTGTCCTTTTAGCTTAGGTTAAGGATGCTCTCCTCTGACTAAATACTAAATTTTTTTTTTTTTCCCCTATCCTTACTATTAGGACCCTACTGCTACCTCATGCGTGGGAAGAGAGGCTTTGGAACCTCTATAAACACCACCATTTCACTTCAGTTGTAGGTAAATAATTAGAGGGGATAATAGCGGGTAGGATTGTTGACCATTTGGATTCTTACAAGCTGCTTGGGGACTCCAACATGGGTTTAGACGGCATAGGTCGTGTCTCACTAACTTGCTCGAGTTTTTCCACGTCATGTTGAGTGAGTATGAAAGAGTAGGGTAATTGATGAGAAAGCCTTTGATAAGGTACCTCACCACCGGCTAATGACCAAAGTGTGCGCGCTGGGTATGGTGGGGAAGTAGGTAGGTTGATTGAAAACCGGCTGAAGAATGCCACAAAGTTAATCCCTTCCGTTAGGCATATGGACTACAATCGACACTTACGTGACGCGGGTTCAAAGATGTCGATTTTAGAAGCATGTTTAGTTTAAATGATAACCCAACTCGTAACAATGGTTGGAAGTTGGATTTGAAACGGTTTAGGACTAGTGTGTGTGCGAATTACTTTACCTATAAGATCTGTGACACGTGGAACAGGTTACCTTCAGAAGTTGTGAACAGTTCCTCTGTGGATCATTTTAAGAAAAGGTTAGACCAAATCCTGCACACTATTTAAGTGTGTAGAAAATTTCCCCTTGTTTTCGTTGGCACCTCCTCGGTATGGGCCGCAAGGCCTTATGAGGTACTTCTTTTCCTTGTAACACCTTCTCTCTCTCTCTCTCTCTCTTCTCTCTCTCAGTGGTTCAATCGTGACATCGCTTCGGCTATACGAAATAGGAAAGTAGCGTATAGGAGGGCGAAGGCCAATCGTTCCCATGAGAACACTGAAGCGTATGTCCGCCTGTGTAGGGAAGTGAAGGCGAAGGTTAGGCTAGCGAAACGTAACGAAGAACTACGGGTGGCAAGCCTCTGCAAGCTTCCGACGCGGACATCGCTAATGTGCTTAATGAGTACTTTGCGTGAGTGTTCACCAGGAAGGATACCCGCGTCATCTCCGAGCCAGGCGTGAGGCACGAAGGTGCTGGCCTGGATAGTGTTCGATGTACCGCGACAGTCGTTGCCGATAGAATAGACAAACTGAGCGCCTGTAAGGCTTCTGGGGCCAAACCAGTTTCTCCCAAGAGTGTTGCGAGAAGTGCGCGACCAGGTGGCTCCCCACCTGGCTACAGTCTTCAAAAAATCGTTGGAGACGGGCCAGGTGCCTGGTGACTGGAAGGAAGCCAATGTGACCCCTATCTTTAAGAAAGGGGATCACGAAAGTCCAGGGAACTATCGTCCCATTAGTCTCACTTCAGTTGTAGGTAAATTATTAGAGAGGATAATAGCGGATAGGATCGTTGACCATTTGGATTCCTACAAGCTGCTTGGGGACTCCCAGCATGGGTTTAGACGGCATAGGTCGTGTCTCACCAACTTGCTCGAGTTTTTCCACTTCATGTTGAGTGAGTATGATAAGAGTAGGGCGATTGATATACTTTATCTCGACTTTCAGAAAGCCTTTGATAAGGTACCTCACCGCCGGCTAATGGCGAAAGTGCGCGCGCTGGGTATCGGTGGGGAAATAGGTAGGTGGATTGAAAACTGGCTGAGGAATAGGCGGCAGAGGGTGGTAATTAAAGGGGCTAGTTCGGGTTGGGCCTCGGTCACTAGTGGGGTTCCTCAGGGTTCCGTTTTGGGGCCGCTGTTGTTTATCATTTACATAAATGATATCGACGGTGGCATCGTCAGTCGGATCGCCAAATTCGCTGATGACACCAAGCTTGGGGCCAATGTTGGGACGTCCGAAGCGATCGAGGAACTGCGTGCGGACCTAGGTAGGATAGGAGAGTGGTCCGAAAAATGGCAAATGCCGTTTAACTTGGGTAAATGCAAAGTGATGCACATTGGCTACGCCAATCCGAAGTCGGACTACTCGATGTTGGGCAGTAATATCGAGGTGACTGATTTAGAAAAGGACTTGGGTGTGCTAATTAGCAGCGACCTTAAGTTTACGAAACAGTGTGTAGAGGTGGAAAAGAAAGCCCAGAAACTATTGGGTTATATCAGGAGGCAATTTCAGTTTCGGAACAAGGAGATTGTGCTCTCACTGTACAATTCCCTTGTTCGGCCGTACCTGGAGTATGCTGTGCAGTTCTGGTCGCCCACCCTCAGGAAAGATATTGAGAGGCTGGAGCGAGTGCAGGCGAGGGCCACAAAGTTAATCCCTTCTGTTAGGCATATGGGCTACAATCGACGGTTACGCGCCCTGAACTTGTTTTCGCTTGAAACTCGGAGGCTGCGCGGTCAACTGATCGAGGTTTTCAAGCTCTTACGAGGGTTCAACGATGTCGATTTTAGAAGTATGTTTAGTTTAAATGATAACCCAACTCGCAACAATGGTTGGAAGTTGGATTTGAAACGGTTTAGGACTAGTGTGTGTGGGAATTACGTTACGTATAAGATCTGTGACACATGGAACAGGTTGCCTTCGGAAGTTGTGAACAGTTCCTCTGTGGATCAGTTCAAGAAAAGGTTAGACGAAATCTTGCACACTATTTGAGTGTGTAAAGACATTTAGGACCTCAGTCTGCGGAAATTTCTTTTCCTGTAAAATAGTTGATATCTGGAACCAACTTCCCTCAGAGGATGTTTCCAGTCAAAGTGTAAATCTGTTTAAAAATAGGCTAGACAAAGTACAGAACACACTCATAGTTTAAGATTAAAACCTCAGAAAACTCTGCAGGAGTTCGCTTGCTCGGTGTCTCTGTGAGCAAGCTAAATATAGAGCTATTTAATATTCTCCACTTTCCTGTAAAATTTCCTTGGCTACTTTTCCAGGGTCAAGGTATTTTCTTCAACCTTTTTCCGTACCTGCCTCTGGCAGGGAGGGAGCGGAGGGTGGGGAGAGAGCCTTCTACTTTTCTATCCAGTTTTCTACTACTGCTAGGATAGTTGAAAGAAAAATAAACTTTTACAAAATTTTCCCTGGCACCCGTTGCCATTGGTACCTCCTCGGTATGGGCCGCAAGGCCTTTTGAGGTACTTCTTTTCCTTGTAACTCCTTGTAACTCTCTCTCTCTTTCTCTCTCTCTTCTCTCTCTCTCTCTCTCTCTCTCTCTCTCTCTCTTCTCTCTCTCTCTCTCTTCTCTCTCTTCTCTCTCTCTCTCTCTCTCTCTCTCTTCTCTCTCTCTCTCTCTTTCTCTCTCTCTCTCTCTCTCTCTCTCTCTCTCTCTTCGGTTTGGCATATGGGCTACAATCGACGGTTACGCGCCCTGAACTTGTTTTCGCTTGAAACTCGGAGGCTGCGCGGTCAACTGATCGAGGTTTTCAAGCTCTTACGAGGGTTCAACGATGTCGATTTTAGAAGTATGTTTAGTTTAAATGATAACCCAACTCGCAACAATGGTTGGAAGTTGGATTTGAAACGGTTTAGGACTAGTGTGTGTGGGAATTACTTTACGTATAAGATCTGTGACACATGGAACAGGTTACCTTCGGAAGTTGTGAACAGTTCCTCTGTGGATCAGTTCAAGAAAAGGTTAGACCAAATTTTGCACACTCTTTGAGTGTGTAGAAAATTTTCCGTGGCACCCGTTGCCATTGGTACCTCCTCGGTATGGGCCGCAAGGCCTTTGAGGTACTTCTTTTCCTTGTAACTCCTTGTAACTCTCTCTCTCTCTCTCTCTCTCTGTCGCAATGTTGCCTCACTCTGTCTTTACTATCGAATCGATATTGTAACCGAAACAGTTCTTCTGAATTTTCTAACTGCATGCCTCCTCGTTTAAAGAGAGCACACAGCACCAGACTCTCTAAACTCTCTAATCCAAGGGTTAATCGGTATTTTGAATCTTTCATCTACTCAACCATTCAACTCTGGAACAATGTTCCTCAATCCATCTTTCCTCCAGTCTAAGACTTCCCATTTTTCAAACGCAGAGTGTCTTGGCATCTCGAAAATGCCGGCCTTGATTTTGGCTCTTCTTTTTCTATGGAGGGCGGACGCTTTTGCGGGCATTCGCCCATGGTCCCTCCTTCTCGCATAAAAAAGTATGGAGGCGACAACAAGTAACGCGGTCCTGGCCTCATCCTCCTCTTGCAGTGAAGAGGGAATTGATGAGGAGGAAGAGCTACAGGGAGCAGTAGGAGGAACACCTACCCCTCCAAGACAAACATCGTCTCTCTTAGACTGGCCGTTGGCCTCGATAAAAGGAAAATGTCCGACCAAAGCGCTGATTTCGTTCTTGCGTCAGCGGCGACGAGCCTCGGGTACGACGTGAGAGAACTCAACATTAACCGTTCCTCCATCCATGGCCAGCGAGAGCAGCAACGTGCCCGTTCTCCAAGGACCTTCGCGAAGAATTCAGCGGAGATTTCCCCATGGTGGTTCACTGGGATGGCAATCTAATAGAAGACATTACCAGTAAAGAACATGTGCACGGACTCCCCATCCTTATTTCCAGGAGAGGTGTCAACTAGCCTGTTTGGCGTCCCCAAGATCGTATTCGGAACAAGGGAAGCTCAGGCTTCAGCCGTGGAGGCGAGTCTTGCCGAGTTGGGCGTCAGCGAACGAATCAAAGGGATGTGCTTTGATACGACAGTCCCCAGTACAAACCACCGGATTCGAACTTGCGTGCTCTTGAAGCAGAAGTTGTTGCGAAATCTGCTCTCCCTGGCTTGCCGGCACAACATCGTAGAGCTCGTGCTCGCCAGCACTTTAAAGAAGGCAGTTGGAAGTTCTTCTGGACCCGAAGTTCTCGTGTTCTAAAGGTTCAAGGAGAAATGGGATTGGAGCTTCATCAACCAGAGCAGCTTCCAGCCAGGGCCAAGTGATGATGTCGTGCGATGTACCATTTCGCCCGTGAAAGATGAGCTCCTGGCATTTGCTGAAGTGCAACTGAAGAAAGCGCAGCTGAGGGACGACTGCCGGGAGCTTCTGGAATTATCGATCATTTTCCTTGGCGGAGTTCCTCCACGGGGCATTCACTTAATGACCTGAGGAGCCATGCACCACGTCCGATGGATGGCGAAAATCCTGTACCCCTTGAAGGTGTGGATGTTCCGGAGCCAGTTCAAACTCAAGAAGAAGAAACTGACCTCCGAGACTTCTGCATCTCCGCCACCACAACATACTTGCGACCTTGGATCGAGGCTCCCTTGGCAGCTACTGCTCCCTTCAATGATCTCAACTTATTGAAGCAGCTCCTGAAGTAACCTCATCCCGCCATCTCGACCGCCGCCAGCATGAAGCTCTCCATTCACGTTTGGTACCTCTCTGAAGAGTTGGTGACGTTGGCGCTGTTTGATCGCAGGGTACAAACCACTGAAAATAAAGAGAAAGATGGTAGAGACTAGGGTTTCTTTACCGGGATCCCGGGATCCCGGGATCCCGGTAGATTTTTAGCTAATTTAAATTTCCCGGGAAATTCTCCCTGTCCCGGGAAATCCCGGGATATTGCAATCACTCTTTCTGAAGAAATTCAAACTGAAGATGACGAACATAATGACAACATAGATGAAGATGGAGAAGATTTCAATCATAGTATTGATTTTGAAAGTGTTTTGTGTGAGCGCTTTGATGAGGATCCGTTCGAGATAGATATTTCATTTGGATCGCACGACACTGTAGGTAAAGAAATCAACGTGTCTCAAATCATCAATAAAGTCAGAAAAATAGCAAAAAAATTTCGCAAATCACCTTTAAAGAATAACATCTTACAAGGATATGTTCAACAGGAACAAGGAAACAGTTTGCATCTATTGCTGGATTCCAAAACCAGATGGAATAAGTCTTTTAGCCATGCTGGAGCGATTTATCAAAATAAGGTCATCCGTATCGAAAGCTCTCATCGACTGCAATAAAGATATGGACAATTTTGACCTTGACAAACAAGAAGTTGCTGTAATTCGTGACATTGTGGCATCGCTGGAGCCATTAAAAGTTGGAGCAGAAAAGCTGGGCAACAGAGAATCGACTTTACTTTCATCAGAAGGTGTTTTTTTCTTTCATTTTGAACGAACTAAATCAACTAAACACACCTTTTTCAAAAAAAGTAAAGGAGTCGTTCATTCGACGCATAACAGAGAGAAGAAATGAGAACTTGACTGGCCTCATACAATACCTCAATAGTGGAAAGAATTACAAAAAGGTCGCAACTTTCGCAAGTGACAGAAGTTTGCCAGCCTTACCAACCAAGTCTATGTTAATTTCATCAGCAAAGCAGATGTTAGATCGCCTTTTTGGAGTACCTGCTGATTCTACCTCTAGTGAGACAGATGAAGATAATGATGTGCAAGAATCAGCTGTTCCTCAGTCATCTTCGATGACTCTAGCTGAAAGGCTTGATGCAGCTATTAAAGCAGCCGAGGTAGAGAAATCAAGAACACTAGACAGCAAAGCAAGCGCTGCAAAGCACCTTAAAAAGGAACTAGAGATCTTCGAGGCTACGGGCGAAAAAACGCAGAACATCTCTCTTCTCTTGAATGCATTAAAGACGATTCCACCCACGTCAATAGAATCGGAAAGGGCATTCTCAGCAGCAGGACTTTTCGTGACTAAAATGAGAACAAGAATGAGTGATCGAAGTATTGACCATCTTTGTTTTTTGAAATCGTACTATAAAAATTCAGTGATAATTTTTTTGGTTGAATTCATTGAAGTTCTTTGCAATTTGAAAGTGTAGTAATGCTTAGTTAAGAATATTAATTTGTTTAATTAAATAAGATAATGTTTAATATAAATTTACTAAAAATTGTGATGATTATGATAAAGCATGGTTGTTAGATTTGAATTGTTTAAAATGGGTAGGGTTGGTAATCCTAAATAGGCCCGGAGAGTGGACTATACCTATAACGGTTTTTCAGTCTTGAGGCAGAACGCGTTACGCGTAGTTGGGCAAAATGTAACGTAGAATAAATAAGTTGTGTGTGTCCCTCTCCGACCTAAATATATTTAGTAATATTTCATACTCGCATATCCCATAATTAACTAAACCACTTTCGAAATTAATAAAACGTAACAAGTGTTAATAAGAGTATTAATATACCTTCCCCCCCCTTCGTTTTGTAACGGTCTTTTAGAGTCAGAACTCGGCGTCGCTACCGGAAACTATTATACTGCACGGCGAAAATGAGTAACGAGAGTGTACAGTTAAATGAAATAAAGAGCAATAGAGATGTAGTAAAGTAGGAAGAAGCGTAAATTAATAATGAAGAAAAAGAAATAATAAAAACCCGTTCACTACATTCTGGTGCCAGCGGTGGTCTTACATCATATTTTGTGAGGCTTACCCACGTGTTAGGATTTCGATTAAAATTCTTAAAACCCGGTATAATAACAAATAGCGTTAATGAATATTTTATTTCGATTATTAAAATATCTAAATGCAAATTTTACCCCGTTTGCAGGCAAATTTCGATTTTCATGCCTTAAAATTTCATTGTAAATAAAATTTAAAAATGGCGCTTGCCTTCGCGTCCTGATAGCGTCCCTGACTCGCGCCTAAGAATTTAATTTGTTTTGTCCAGTTCCGTTGCTTTTCGTTTGTCCGACTCGATATTGCGAGTCATTATTACGTTAAATTTCGTTCGGTCGGAGAGGGTATAGTTGAAAATTATCGTGCTGCCTGAAGACTCAATTTTCTTTTCTTTTCGTCTCTTCCTCTATATGCCTTTCAGCAGCTTACCTCTTTATTTTTTGTTTAAAACTTTTGGAATTAGTGAAAATTGTAATAATCATAATAATAAGAATAACGATTTGTACGTAAGTGAATTGTTAGTTTAAATAGTGATACACGTTTTATATGGTCTTTAAAAATGTTTTAGCGAAAATTTGTACCGATTCAAAACCATTTCATGAACATGAGAAATTTTCTGGGTTTCATTAGCAGATTTTTGATTATATTTCGATTGCCTGTATATAATAATAGGATTATTTTGTAAATATAGGTTTACGGGCTTTTTGCTTTGCTCGCTTCGCGCTAAAATAGGATTACGTTACAGTTAAGGGACAATCGAAAAATAAATCTTAAAGATATTAAAAATTGTCAGATTGGGCCGTATAGGATTGTGTTAAATTTCAAAAAAGCAGAATTCGTTTAACTCAAATAGAAAATTGTGTTGTAAAATTTTTTGTTTTTTTGTATTTTTTATATACTCATTAATATATACTTACTTATTAACTAATACGTATTTATTAGTTATATATATAATTACATATATTGATATACCCATAACCTTTGGTAGGTAAGCTGATTATTTTTTTTCTCCTCTCTCTGTTTCTTTCGATTCATTTCACGACAATTCCGACATATTTGGTAAGATGGCTATTGTATCGTACTTAAGAAGAATTTCTTGTAGGCCTATCGTAAAATATTGTTCGGAGATTAACCGTTATTACGGTATGTCTATTGAGTGTAAATTTTTAGTTATTTAACAAAATTTTCATTGGTTTAACATAAATAAGCATAGGATTTTTCTTTAAAAAGCACAAATGTTGACTTAAATTCTTAATAGCTCTTTCCGCGCGTAACATTGAATTTATTAATTATAGGCCTAAAAGCGGCAGTAAATTTTATTTTTATTTTGGCGGCCAATGTGAGTTACGGTACACATTTTACTAAATCTCGATATTATAATTTTTTTGAATTACAGAAATTTGTGTAGGAAGTTCTTTTCATATATTTTCCTTACGTTTTATAAATTCATTCAATAATCAATTTTATTTGTACAAGTAGGCCGATTTTTATTTTTCTTGCCAGTTCAATGACAATGGTAAAATTTTTAGTTCAAATTTAGATTGTATTCTAAAAAGGAAGTTTTAATTTGGAATTAGAAATGGAAAATGTCCTTTTTTGTTAGTTCGAGCGTTTGCATGGAAAATATTACGAAATTATGTTAGGATATAATGCAGTTTCATTCGGTTAGGGATATTTGTATAGAGGTTCGCTTAAACAAAGCGACCGCTCTCAATTAAGAAATGTTTTAGTTTTGTTTACAGTGGATTGTGTGTAATTTTTTAGTACATATGATCTATTCTTATTTAGTATAACGATAAAAATTTGTATTTTCACTTGGAAACGATAAATTGCTGAGATTTCTGTGATTTGAAAACCATACTGAGGTTTCTGTTGAAGGAGAGAGTTGTCTCTCAGATGTAATTTGCAAATTGCAAGTTCAATTCTTATGAAATTTGACGTTTCAAGTTGGAATTACTGTATTAAAATAATTTTTGGTAGTAATATTTAAATTTTTTTTACTTTTTAATAACTGTTTAGAAAATTATTATTGTTTAAACCTTCAGTCGGAGTTAACTAGTGCATTTGAAACATTGACTCAAGTGTACACTCGGAAATGGAGCCTCATAGATAGCCAGTAACGTTTTTGTGGCGTCTGTGTGCTCCTCCTCAAAGCAAGAGGGTTCATGATTGTCAGAGAATGGATGACATGAAGTTTCTGGGGTTCATTTTTGTCTTTTGTATTTGGAGGTATTGAGGTGATTTCTGACGATAGTTTGAACAATAATATTTCTTAAATTATACTAACAGTTACTATGTATGGGCGCTTTTATATTTATACTGTACAATTTTGTTTAGCGTTTTATGACTTTTTTTTTATCTTCTCTGCTGTGACTGCCATAAGTGACCTTATTGGTAACTAGATTTGATTAAATTTTTGCGAAAATTTTTATATTTTTTTTCCGTGAATTTGGCCAGAGCAAATGTGTAGTTAGTATTTCGAAGTGAATTGTCGAAAGAATTTGATAAATTAAATATGAAATGATAAGCAGTACAGAAACACGTTTAGAATAAACTTTTTTTCAAAATTGCAAGACTCAGTTTGGGGTCAACCAAGTTGAATCCGAGTTCCATCAAGTGAGTTTAGTCGACCGGATAGGTGATCGATCACCAATGAGAGAGAGAAGAGAAACCCAGAATGCGCATGGACTTGGCGCAGGACAGTTCCGGAAGAGAAGAGAAATTTACGTGTGCAGGGTCTTGGTACACGAAAGTTTCGATCGAAGATGGTCTACTGGTATTTTTCGGGCAGTAGCTGGTCACGTTGCTCGAATGCTTCGCTAAATATGTGTCAACAAAGCGCGCGGTAGACAAGCCACGAGAGCCTTGAACGGGCGCCTACGACTGTACTGTCCATACAGACATACAGTAGGTTCGTTGGGAAACGGCCTACGGCGGAGTCATCGTTTGATTGTTGCCAGTGGAAGAGTCTTTCAGCTGGACGTAGGAAGAGCAGCGTTCACCGACAAGAGTGGAGATGAGACAAGGCGAGTTTCTTCATCGACTTCTAGAATTGCAAATTCCGTCCAATTCCAGCGCGTGGTCCCGCTTTCAGATATCTCCCCCCCCTGATCCTTTTAGAATTGGACGTCTCTTGTTTTTTTTTTCGCCATTGGAGAGAGAGCGGAACCATTATAGCGTGCTGCCCTGTTGCATATTGATTGATGCAATCCCTTGCATTCTAGCGAAGTGAGCAGGAGAGCTGCGATTGAAAATTGAAATCCGTTGTCAGCGTGCGGAGTGTCATCTAAACAACGTCCAGCAAACAAATGTACTGATTATTATCTAATGAAATTATAAGTGAAAAGGGTCCGATTATTACCCATATTTGTTGTGTTTTTCGTGAAGTAGTATGTGCGCTCTTGGTCAGAATTTTATGTAAACTTTTTCTTATTTTTTTTTCTATGTTGCCCTGATAGTAACTGTATAACTATAAATAATTGTTTCGAATGTAAAGCGATCGTTGATGAGAAATCGCTGGAATAGATTGTGAACTTGAGATTTGTGTAGCCACTGTAAGAAAATTTTCTGTTATTTTTTTTGGCATGTATAGATTAGTTACAGGTTGTAATTTAATTATTAGAGTGAAATGTTATTTTATGCAAATGTGAAAATTATAAAGTTTCCGGTTTTATAATATGATACAATATATGTATGGGAATTGTCATTCTATTATTTCTTGTCTATTTCTAAACTTTGAATAAGTGTTAAAAAAAAAAAAAAAAAAAAAAAAAAAAAATTGCAAAATATATAAGTTTGTTGAATAAATTTATTGACATTGTTAAACGATATTAATAAGTTTTCCTAATGGAAAAACTTATTTTCAAGGGGGTGATGCGAGTGTAGTAATGCTTAGTTAAGAATATTAATTTGTTTAATTAAATAAGATAATGTTTAATATAAATTTACTAAAAATTGTGATGATTATGATAAAGCATGGTTGTTAGATTTGAATTGTTTAAAATGGGTAGGGTTGGTAATCCTAAATAGGCCCGGAGAGTGGACTATACCTATAACGGTTTTTCAGTCTTGAGGCAGAACGCGTTACGCGTAGTTGGGCAAAATGTAACGTAGAATAAATAAGTTGTGTGTGTCCCTCTCCGACCTAAATATATTTAGTAATATTTCATACTCGCATATCCCCTAATTAACTAAACCACTTTCGAAATTAATAAAACGTAACAAGTGTTAATAAGAGTATTAATATACCTTCCCCCCCCCCTTCGTTTTGTAACGGTCTTTTAGAGTCAGAACTCGGCGTGGCTACCGGAAACTATACGAAGAAACAGTTAAATGAAATAAAGAGCAATAGAGATATAGTAAAGTAGGAAGAAGCGTAAATAAATAATGAAGAAAAGAAATAATAAAACGTTCACTACAAAGGTAATTTTTATTTTTTCTTTAAATTTTCTAAGCAATTCAAAGGCAATTTTTTTTTCGTTGTATTCATTAAGTTTTCAATGAAACGGAGCAATTTTTTTATTTGTGAAAATTTTCTATGTAATTCAAAACTATTTTTTTAATACATATTTTTCACAGCAATATTATTTTATTTTGCCCATCATGGAGATTGCAGAACTTATTAAATGACTATAAAAAAAAAAAAATAATAATTATACCCCCTCTTTTCTAGGTTAATTTATTTTATAATATATTTTAAATATAATTAATTATATCCCGGGATTTCCCGGCATCCCGGGAAGGGAATCATTTTTATCCCGGAATCCCGGGATAAGCAAAAGGCCGGGAAATGAGAAACCCTAGTAGAGACACTCAATGTTGAGGAGGAGGAAGACTTAGAGCATCCCCCAAAGCGTTCACGGGTTGATTTGAGTACCGTGTACGATGGAGGCCTTCAGAGCTTCATAAAGAGGAATTCCAGGACGCTCTTCGACCGGCTGAACCTGTCGAAAGAGTTCCTCAGCACGGACCCAGGGTCTTGGATTCTCAGGGACGACTACACCGCGTCAGCGAGGGTGATCGAAGACCTCGCCGGTCAAAGACCACGCCGAGCGCGGCGTCGCCCTTGTCCAGGCATACAAGAAGGTGTTGACAAAGAACGGGGAACAGCTGCAGTTCGTTCTTCAGGTGGTAACTGATTACTGACGGCTCTTCCCGGACAGCCTGAAGCAACAATGAGTGGATTGACCTCCATGAGATAATACCCAGTAGTGGCTGGTGGGGCCTTGGATACCACCGTCTGTCTGTTTTTAAGTACCATAGGAAGCCATGTTGGTAACTTATTCGCTTAGTACACATGAACATTGACACCAACCCAATATAGTTAACCTTCAACCCTGGTGGTCGACCTCTAAATATTAACCAAATCAAACCAAATTCTGCACACGAACCTTTTAGCTCAAACGGAACGAATTTGGAGGGAGATAGCTTAAAAATTCTCAATTCTAATTTTTACACCTATACCTTCCGACCACCCATTTGTATATATATATATATATATATATTATATATATATATATATATATATATATATATAGGGTGTCCCATAATTCCGGCATCATAGGAAAAATAATTAAAAAAGGCAAAACAAAAGCTTTTATTTACAGAACGTGCTCAATATGTCCACCATTGTTTTCAATACACAAATTCAGACGTGATACCCAGTCAGCAAGCACACGGTGAATGATGTCAGGAGTAATGGTGTTACATGCCCCAATAATGCGCTGCCGCAAATGTTCAACACTCCTAATTTTCTCTGCGTATACCAGCGCTTTCAAGTAGCCCCAGAGATAAAAACCTAGTGGCGTGAGATCCGGGCTTCTAGCTGGCCATTCCACAGGCCCTCGACGTCCTATCCAATGACCAGGGAATTGTTGGTACAGGTATTCCCTTACTTGGGTGCTGTAATGTGCAGGAGCGCCGTCTTGCTGGAACCATGTTGTGAAATTTCCTTCTTCGTTCAAGACACTGGGAAATGCTTCTTCCTTGAGCATACGTAGGTAGGTGCCTCCAGTGACATGTTCATCGAAAAAGAGGGGGCCTATGATGCGATCCTTCCAAATGCCACACCATACCATCACCCGAGATGCACCTTGTTCCTTTGAAGAGGTATACCAGTGAGGGTTGTTTTGAGACCAGTAGCGGGTGTTCTGTCGATTTACCTCACCATTTCCATAAAAAACAGCCTCGTCACTGAACAGAATGGTGGACGAGAAATTGGCATCCCGAGCATATGAATTATGGTTTGTAGAAATAGAAAAATATGAATTTCTCCTATGATGCCGGACTTATGGGACACCCTATATATATATATATATATATATATATATACAGGGTGGGCCGTAAGTTTCCATACATAGGAAAAATAAACATTTTTTTATGGACAACCATTTTTATTTATATAATATGCTCTACATGGTTGCCATTGTTTTGAAAACACATTTCAATACGTGTTCCCCACTGTTGATGAACACGCATTAGCACAGTTGACGTTATGCTTGTAATGGCGTTGGTGATACGTTCCTTTAGATGATTTATGTCTCGTATCTTTTCCTGATACACCATGGCCTTCAAGTGCCCCCAAAGATAGAAATCAAGGGGGGTGAGATCTGGGGATCTGAGAGGCCACTCCACAGGACCACGCCGACCAATCCAAGCATCCGGAAACTGCTGATCCAAATACCGACGCACGTGAAGACCATAATGAGGTGGAGCTCCATCTTGCTGGAAGTAAACTGGGAAGTTACCTTCCTCGTTTAGCAGGGATGGGAAAATCTCTTCTTGCAACATGTTAAGATACCTTTCGGCATTAAGATTTCCACTGACAAAAATTGGTCCAATAATTCTGTCACCCCATATCCCGGCCCACACCATCACTTTACCGGCACCTTGCATCTTCGTCGGACTCAGCCAGTTAGGGTTAGCATTACTCCAATAACGTATGTTTTGCCGATTAACCTCTCCATTGACGTAAAAATTTGCTTCATCAGTAAACAAGATCTTACGTCAAACACATATTCTTAGGGTATCTGAAACATAAAAACAAACGTTTAATTTTTCCTATGTATGGAAACTTACGGCCCACCCTGTGTGTATATATATATATATATATATATATATATATATATATATACAGGGTGGCCCAAAAAAAATGGCACCAATTTTGAGAAGTGATATCTCAATAACCATTGCAGACATTGCAACATTTGGAGTATCGATTGGATGTTTTGCGAATCACTAATGGTGCACATATCGAATGTTTGTAACAACGTTACTTTAATAAAAGAAACTTTTGAAAATACAGTTTCTAAATAATCTTGTTTAAGAATTTTACGTGTGTATAAAAATTTTATTAAAAGATGAAATTGTACAGATAATTCTCGGACACTATATATATATATATATATATATATATATATATATATATATATATATATATAATATATATATATATATATATATATATATATATATATATATATAAAACTTTTTGGAAACTCAGAAAAATTCAATGATAACCAACACGGGTTTCGGTCAGGCAGATCATGCCTGTCACAACTAATGGAACACTACAACAACATTATTGATTCACTTGAAAGTAATGAAAACTATGATGTACTATACACAGACTTTGCTAAAGCGTTCGACAAGTGTGACCATGGAATCATAATACATAAACTGAAATATATGGGAATAACAGGAAAAGTAGGGAAATGGATATATAATTTCCTTAGTGAGCGGAGGCAAGTCGTTACAGTACAAGGAGTATCTTCATCAGAATCAGAGGTCCTCAGCTCAGCACCACAAGGAACGGTATTAGCTCCACTACTCTTCATAATCATGCTAACTGACATAGATGAGGACGTTACCAGAGACAGCACAGTAACATCCTTTGCAGATGACACAAAGATCAGTAGAAAAATACGAAAACCAGAAGACATAGGATCTCTACAAACCGACATAAACAAAATTTACAAGTGGACGGAAGACAACAATATGAAGTTTAACACCGAGAAATTTCAGCTATTACGGTACGGAAATAGAGAAGACCTAAAGTCCATGGAATATTATACCCCAAATGGACAGGAAGTCCAGAGAAATTCCAGAGCAAAAGATTTAGGGGTTGTAATGACAGATGATGCGAAATTTGAAACACAAAATAAGATAGCAGTAAACAGAGCAAAGAGAATAACGGGTCTGATATTGAGAACTTTTAAACGAAGGGATAGGAATGTAATGATCCCCCTACTGAAAACCCTGATAATACCCAAACTGGAATACTGCTCGGTCCTATCATCCCCATATAAAAAAGAAGACATTAGACAGCTGGAGGGGATTCAAAGAAGTTTCACAGCCAAGATCAATGGGTGCAAAGAACTAAATTACTGGGAAAGGTTACGAGAACTAAACCTATATTCACTGAAAGGAGAAGAGAGAGATTACACCATTATTTACACTTGGAAAATAATGGAGAAACTAGTCCCTAATCTTACTCTGAATCCCATAACTCCCCAAACAACGGTGGAAGGTAGAAACGGTAGACTGTGTCGTATTCCCAAATTGAAGGCGAGACAGGGAACATCCTTAACCCTGAAAGAAAATAGTTTTGTAGTGAGAGGACCAAAACTATTTAATCAGCTGCCCAAAGACCTAAGAAACACGAAGGGAGTTGCAGTGGAAATCTTCAAAAGAAGACTTGACGCCTGGCTCAGAACAATCCCCGATGAGCCGGGCGTACCTGGCTATGTGAGGTGGAGAGCGCAAGAATCCAACTCACTACTTCACCAGGCCAACTCGAGAGGAGGGGCGACACGCTTGACCTTCGCGAAATGAGAAATCATCACGTGGAACCTTTGTAAGGTTGTAAGGTAAGGTATATATGGTGTCCGAGAATTATCTGTACAATTTTTGGCTGTTATTAAAAGTCAACCATGAAGTGTAGAAATTCCAGTGTGTCCGAACATTATCTGTACAATTTCATCTTTTAATAAAATTTTTGATAACACACGTAAAATTCTTAAACAAGATTATTTAGAAACTGTATTTTCAAAAGTTTCTTTTATTAAAGTAACGTTGTTACAAACATTCGATATGTGCACCATTAGTGATTCGCAAAACATCCAATCGATACTCCAAATGTTGCCATGTACGCTGCAGCATATCCACATCAATTCGCTCAATAGCAGCTGTGATTCTTGCTTTTAAATCATCAATGTCTGTCACCCGCGTACATTTCTAAAAAACTTGTCAAAGCGTGGTATCAGAAAAAACTTAATGAGATTCTCTGTAAAATGGGACAACACTGGAATATGCGCTGATGTATTAGTATATTTATAGTACTTAGTAATAGTAGTATAGTAGTATAGTAATGGTGTATTGTATTTAAATAACAGTAGTATCCTTGTTACAGGAAATGGCGGCATTGCAGTTATCGTTTGAGCAACGTAAGTAGATTCTGAAGCACTACTGGAAGACGGAGAATGTGGCTGAGGTACAGAGACATTGGAGAAATGAGTTTGGAACATTACTACCATCACGGGTAACAATTACAAGATTACGTGATAAGTTTGAGACTGAAGGAACAGTGCAAAACGTCAACAAAGGCCGATCTGGGAGACGACGCACTTCAACTGACAATGAAAGTGTTGAGACCGTGTTCCAGGCCTTCACAAACTCTCCAAATAAGTCTACAAGGCAATGTTCTCGTGAGACTGTTGTTTCTAAATCCAGCGTTCATCGCATTTTGCGACGTGAAAAGTGGAAACCGTACATACCTAGACTGCTCCATGCAGTGAATGAGGACGATCCAGATCGTCGAAAAGAATTTTGTGAGTGGTTTTTGCCCATGCGTGATGAAAAACAATCTTTTCCTGATTTCATTGTTTGGTCCGATGAAGCCACTTTTAAACTTAATGGTACTATCAATCGACACAACTGTGTGTACTGGGCCACCGAAAATCCAAACGTAACAGAAGAACGAGCGCTTAATCAACCAGGAGTGTCAGTGTGGTGTGGTCTGTCTTCCAGAGGACTGATAGGGCCATTTTTTTTAGGACACTGTCACAGGTGCTGCTTACTTATCAATGCTGTGAGACAACCTTCAACCAGAGGTCTTTTTTTGGAAGAAGAGTGTTACTTTCAACAGGATGGCACGCCACCACATTACCACAATGACGTTAGAAATTTTCTCAATGTTTGTTTTCCTAGAAGATGGATAGGACGTAGGGGATGTACGGAGTATCCACCACGATCTCCTGATTTAACACCCTTAGACTTTTACTTGTGGAGCACTCTGAAGAACACTGTGTATGCTGAAAAACCAAGGACACTACAGGCCTTGAGACACGAAATTGAAATAGCCTGTGCCAACATTCCACTCCGAACAATCCGAACAGTATGCCGATCTGTTGCGCGCCGTTGTCAAGAATGTATTGATGCTAGTGGCGGACATTTTGAACATTTAAAACATTAAAGTAAGCAGCACAACCATGAAGGTATTGACGCTGTTGGCTGATATTGCGAACATTTAAACATTAAATAAGCCTATTTGCTATCTATTTACTATCCGCCTATTTTGCTTATTGATATATATGTTAATATGATGTGTAAACATTTTTTTGGGACTGTATATATATATCTATATATATATATATATATATATATATATATATATATGAAATGAAAATGAAAAGGTTTATTGGCAGACTATAGTCCATATGACAAGTATTATTAATACAATGACAGTTCACATACTAAGGATAGAAGTATATACAGTTGATTAGAAATAATACAGTAATGTCGAAGTTTTAAGTGGAGCTACAGACAGTCGTTTTCGTACCAAGAATTCCATAATTTAGAGGATAAACGGCAGGACTCATGGATAGTTTGGATAATCGGGTTGGTTGATTTTTTAATTCTTTGTATTAGACTGTATTGAACACGTCTTGTTACCTTCGGGAAGCTCGGGACATTGCGAGTAACAAACATTTGCGAAGCTGAGCATCTCGGGGGTAATTTATGTAAGAGTCTAAAAGACCTTTTGTACAGCAAATTTAGGGTTCTGCCAGAACCTTTTTTATAATTCACCAGAGTTGCTGTCCGTATATATTACTGCACAAAGTACGAAAGCGAGTGTCTTTAGCTTCACTTGTACAGAACCGAAAGTTCCTTATAGTCATATTCGCTTTAGCACAAAGGCTTCGAGATTGTTTTCTTATATCTGGGTCATCACTCAAGGAGCTGGTAATAGTTTGACCCAAATACTTAAACTCTCGTACTTCCTCAATTACTTCACCATTCATTTTAAACCTAATATCAGCTGGCTGATTACAGCTTTTAGGATGAAATTACATAACCTTAGTTTTTGTAACATTAAAAAGAATATCATGTTTCTGCGAATACACTTCGCAGACGTTTAGTAGCCGATCCAGACCTTTAACAGAGGGACTTATTAACACCATATCATCGACATAAACTAAGTTGTTGATCCTTGTGTTATCTATACAACATCCCACTGTTGCCTCATTAAGTGAAGCAATTAATCCGTCAATATACACATTAAACAGCATAGGGGAGAACAAGGAGCCTTGTTTCACCCCGAAAGAGGAGCCAAAACATTCGGATTGTACATTGCCCCACCTAACGGTAAAAGACTGGTGGGAATACCAAAATTTCAATAAATTTAATATGTACATGGGAACCTTCCTGTCTTCTAGTTTTTTAAATAAAATATTTTGGTCCACTCTATCATATGCCTTGCTTATATCTAGGAAACCGTATAAATAGTTGAATTACTGTCAATGTATTTAGATATTTTTTTAAGTACATAGATACACAGGTCAGTTGAGTGGGACCTTTTAAAACCAAACTAATTAGGAGATGCCCACAGGTAATCATTTAATCGGAATAACAAGAGTTTTTCTAGTAGTTTCGAGAAGCAGGAAGCGACAGAAATAGGCCTGTAATTATTGCTGGATAGAATGTCTCCATACGTATTTTTGACCAGGACAAGATAAATACCCTCAGGAACTCTGCAGGGATATCGCTATGAGCAAGCATGGCTGATAAGAGCAATGATATATGCAGACATACTATGTCATTGCCATATTATAAGTGCTCATTCGATAGGTCATCTACCCTTGACGCAGAACCAGTCTTTAACTCTTTAATTAACCTCTTTACTTCAGGAACTGATATCAAAGTATTTTCCCTTGTCCCTCTCACAGGCGTTTCGTTGCAATCTATCTTATTATCCCTACTCACACTGTTAAGAATGTTAGAGTAGTGGTTTTTCCACAGCTTTGCAATTTTATCCTCCCCCGACACCCCATCGATTGTCGGAGGGAGGACACTTTTGACACCCGTTTGATTCTTTACAAATTTATCAAATTTGTTATTATCGTTATTTATGCGAGCTTCACAGGCTTTTGATGTTCGAATGGACTCTTCTTCCTGTTTACATTGTCTTATGGCCGCCTTATACTAACCCCTACTTCTACACATATTCATGTATACTGGTCCTAATCTGGGTCTACCATGAAAGCACCAAAAATCGTAGGCGTCTTTCGATTCCCTCGTCAGAGGGGCAATAAAATCATTCCATTCAGGAATAATCTTAGTATGATAGTTGTAAGATTTAATAAGGGGGCTTCCTGCTTCTCTTAACAGGGATATTATCTTACTATAATACCTATCTATGAGTTTACAGTGAGAATCATTTGAGCAAGGATTACTACAGGCAAGATGCAAAATTTCTAAATTATTAAAGAGGTAACCTGTTCTGTATTTGTATTCTATTTTCTGTTGCATATTAACATTAGACCAATCGACGCGATTATTTTTACCTATTGAGTTCTTGTTATGTCGTGTTACGCATAAATTGGTAAAATTAATTAATAGTTCTAATGGTCTATGATCAGAAAGAAGGAAATCATGCAGAATATGAACTCCAACAATTCCATCCTTTAGATTATTACTAGTGAGACAATGACCAGTCCACCTGGTGGTTCCACTCATATCGCTAACGTATGTAAAATTACCACAGGTTACCCCTAATACATCTATATCACTTATACTTAATTTAGCCGACTCGCACATGTTTACCCAATTCTACAAAGAATTCCGAGTTCACATGTGCGTTAAAGTCCCCCCATTATTATACAGTGAGAATATTTGGGGTTATCTGATAATGACTTAATTTTGTACAGTAAATGAATGCATTCATCTAGATTACTGCCGTTGTTGTATGGTAAATAGCAGTTTACAATTAATATGCAATCATTGTTCACTTGTAATTCAATGCCTAACAACCTTGCATTATCGCTTGTTAAAAATTTTACGTTTTGACAAATTTTTCCTTATTAAGAAAGCAACACCACCAAAAAGTCTACCGTACATTAATTCATCTGGCAAGTGTACTGCTGATGACGCATGGTACATGAAGTAAAAAAAAAGTGCCCTTGCAGGAGTATCAAATCTGCACTGTCACAGATTTTATGAACATCTACAATTGAATTCCTCACTGACCTTACGTTATATGAGACTATTTTCAACAAATTATCCGCCATGACTGATAGAAAATTTATTATTATTATTATTATTATTATACACCGTAGAAATTTCAGGCATTACCGTTAGGGCGCCTATTATTATTATTATTATTATTATTTTGCCTGTTATCAAATCTCCTGGAAAAGTGAATAAACTCCTTAACAATAATACCGTCTGGCCACGGACTCATTGTACGGGTTGAAATGCGAATTTACCTTTAATTTTTACTTTAAATGAGTTATAATACGGAGATTTTGTGTTTAGTTTATTAACTAACAATATACTATGTTCACCGCAGACTTCTTCCACCATGTGTGGAATATCGCTCTCCTCGTTCTAGAGCTGATTTAAAATTGTAGTGAATTCAATAGCTCGTCGTCTTCTTTTTCTCCTTCATCATGGCTTGTAAAGGTCTTTTCTGACTTTTCGTAAATGCCAGAATTATATTTAAGCATAGGTGGCGAAGGTTCAAAATTAACACAACAAATGCTTTTTTCTTCAAGCATCATTTTTATACGAAGTACAGAAGCTAAAAGTTCTAAACCCATCCGATTCCTAAGTTTGTTTTTTGTTGATGTAACTCTTGAAAATACTCGTTCCACAGTTGCATTGCTTATTGGCAAGCTGTATAGCTTTAATGCGAATACAGAAATGTCTTTTAAAACAGGCTCTCCTGTAGCATCTTTAATGTTAAAAGCCTGGCTCCAAAATAATGCCCCATCATTTGGAATGCCGGAAGGAAAAACATCCTTCCAATCAATGTGAAGTAGCTTCCTCCATTGACTTTCTAGAGCATTTAATTTTGATTGGTCAGCTAAATCCAAAGGAAGATCGGAAAAGGGAGGACGAGTGTGACTGAGGCATTTACTTGGTGAAATGTTTTCGATTCGTTTTAATATTGCATAATTTGTGGGGATACGTTTGAGAAGTTCCTTACAGGCACATTTCAAAAATTCGTGACATCTTTTAAAGATGACTTTTTGAGATTCTGCTGAGATTTCTTTACATTTATATTTATTTGCCAGCTGAGTTAAAAAGACATGACCAAAGTCAACTTTTTCAATCGGTAGGAAAATAGATGTATATGTCATGTCAACTGCAATATTAACATTTTGTGGATAAATAATTCTTCTTAGCATGGAAAGTGTGAAATCTTCAAGTTCCTTGAGCAACTTACTGTGATCAGCGTGTTCACTTTGAAAAAGTAAATTGATTCTTTCAAAATCTGATAAAATGGGCATTACAAATGTAAAATATAGCTCATTTACTGGATCTGAATACATTTTGTGAAGCTCTCTCGCAACATATTTATCACATGTTGATGAAGCAAGCTGAAAATGGAGTTTTAAAGATTCCCATTGATTAAGAATCCTCTTAATGCAGTTGCTTCTAGCAAGCCATCGGGTTGAGAGTGGTATCAACTGTAGTGGATCCTTTCCGTCATTTATGGTCTTGTATATATCCATATACGATTCTTTCTTAGTGCTGAACGATGAAACCAATTATAAGTTTCTCGAGTCATGTAGTCTAGATTTGATGGTAACTCTTCGTAGGCATGCGAACAAACCAAATGTAGTGAATGGCAGATACATTTAACCAATATCAAGTTAGGTATATCTTCTTTCATTAAAGTAAAAAGCGAACGATTTATGCCGCAAAGATTGGAAGCTCCGTCAGTCCCAATTGCAAAGCAGTTTCCTAAATTAACACCAATTTTATTGAAAAACTCTTTTATATGCTGGTACAATGCATCAGCAGTTGTTTCTACGACATGAATAAGGCCTAAAAATTGTGAAGAGATTTTCCTTTCTTTTTCATTGTAATAACGAACACAAGCATAAATGCTTAGCGCATGAAATGTCTGTTGATTCGTCCAATATTAAAGAAAATGAGCACCGGTTAATTTCAGTTACTTGTTCTTTTAGTAATTCAGGAGAAATGACATTTTTTATTAATGCTGTGCATTTTGTTCTATGCAAACGTAAAGTATCGTGCTTTGAACCTGATGGCACATCACTTTTAAATAATTCACTTAAATGATCTATGGACCTTATAGCGGAATGGCAAGCAACAAATACTGCAAGTTTCAGTTCTAATCTACTTATATTGTTCACTCGTTCAAACGCATGCTTTATGGTGTTTTGGGGCGGGATAAGTTTGCAATTTTCCTTATGTTTTAAAGATTCACAATGCTTTCCTAAGTCTGTTTTATGTGCTCTCAATTCAGTTTTACATAACTTGCAGTAAGCCTTTGTCCCATCTGTCTTTACTTCCTCAAGCCAGTTTTGAAATGAAGGGATTTTAAGCCAACTATTTTGAAAAGTTTGTTATACTTTTTCCACTTAGACATCATGGGCATGCATGACAAAATAAATATAAAAAACTTATAATTTGCTTGAAACTTATACAATCCGCATAAACACAGAGCAAAAAAAAAAATCGATTACTGACACATCACTCTCACACGCGACAAACGGCGACATTAAAGCCTAAACGAAATCCGAAAATACGTTATTAATGTTAATCCATTTATTCCCTTGTTATACATATTAAAACGTGTTTACGCATGGCGGCGATGACGGCGCCATGGTGGCGGGCCCGCGGAACACGTTCAGAAACGTTTTCAAACGTTATATTGCATCATGGTTAGCGTCAGTTACGTTATTAATTATTATTCTATGAATATTTACGGGAAAAATATCGCATAAATAATTCATTTAAACATTGTATCACTTAATTATGCAATATTTTTCCTGTAATCCAAATACGAATTCAAAAAGATTTTACTTACATAAGGTCCAAAATCGAAAGAAAATTAAGTCGGAGATCAGTTATTTTGAACTCTATGTCCTAATGCATAAGGTTTAATATTAAATTCAGGTGAAAATAGAATGTTTTCTACATTATATTAGTGGTCTATTATTCATAATTTCGGGGTTTTGCATTGTCGCTTCAAAAAATTACACATTAAGAAAGAAAGGGTTCATCGTATAACAAATATTTGTACACTTACATAAAATTTCTGAAAATAGCCCAATGTCGCGAAGTTGTGGGGGGAAGTAGCACAAAATTCGCAAAATCGCAAAATCATAAATGTTGATAGCACAGGTCCTCAGAAGTAGCCCCATTTGCGAAAAGTCGCCCAATCTGGCAACCCTGCCTCCGTGAAGAGCGCCTGTTAACTCTGACCCACCCGTCCTCTTCCCTCAATCTCCCTGAGGGAGGGTTCGCCTGCTTGGTGGACGGGTGACACGACCTTGGGGGATAGGAGGCCCCTCCCCTACTCTGTGGCTTGGGGAGGGTCTGTAAGTGGTGTTTATATCCTGACGGACGCGCGTGCCCCTTCTTCTTCTGTGGGAGGGGGGGGGGACTGCACGCCGAGCGAGGCATTTGAGTAATCGAACGCCTCTCCCCTGCAGTGGAAGGCAAGGAAGAGGGCAGTGATGCCTCGTCTCTTGGCATCGGACAGTCCCTGTTCCTCATTGTGAAATCGGGAGCATGAGTCCTTTCCTGAACGGGAGGGAGGTTGACCGCTTCCCCTGCATGCTGCGTTTTCACCCCACATTCAGGGGGGAGGAAGTTGGGGGAGGGGATTTCGTTTCTCTCGCTGCCCGACGCGCTTCTTGTGGTTCTAACTTGCTGAACAACTTCCAAGTAACTGGGCTTTGGGAGGAGCGTCTCTTTCAACGCATCTTTGATCGGAATTGTTCTAGCGAAATCGCATTTTTCTAATTTACCACCACTTGTTGGTGTTTCAATTCAACTAACGATTTTTGTACCTCACTGTACTGTTTGAGGAGCACCGAAACTTCTACATCACCCATAGAGATTACCGGTATTCTATGGAAATTAGTAACGTTGAAGGTAATATTGTTCTCATTATCCCTGAGGGTCGACACTTTATTTATAATTTATTTATAATGTCTTTTAGGATATTCTCGTTTCTAGAATTACCTCTACGAGTTGGGAGGGCAGCACTGAACAGGGTGTTTAACTGTACCCTCGCATGTTCAATTTCTTCCGAATCATAGAAATCATGACAAACAGATACGAGAAAGTCTGACCTAATATGATCTACTTTGTCAAATATAAAAACATAAAGGATTTTCCACACGAACACGACTTTTAGCAGACGATCCCATTGTACCTGTATCGATGGATGAGCGGGCTTACTGGGTAGCGTCCCTTTAAATAATGTTCCAGATACCACCTGTTCGATGCTCAGGCATCTTTTCACATTAATTATGTAACTATTACTAACTATGACACATAAAAGTATATACGCGGAGTCACTGTACGATTATAACGTAATGAAACATACATTTCCCGCGGTCACCGTCAAAAACTTTTACTATTAAACGGAAGATTCGCAGTGTAGGAGGGGAAGGGGATGCTAGTAGGAGTGGCCACTTCTTGTCCATTTAAATCACGTTCCAGATACCACCAGCTCCATGCACAACCATCCTTTCACTTTAATTATCATGACACTATTACCCACTATAATATGCTAAGTATATACGCAGGATCATGAGTTCATGAACATAATGATATCTAAATTTTCCGCGGAAAGTCAAAAAAATGTACTATTTAACGACAGACGAGCAGCCCACCCATGGGGCATCCTCTTCTCGTGAAGGCATATATATATATATATAATATATATATATCTATATATATTATATATTATATATATTATAATATATATATATATATATATATATACAGGGTGTCCGAGAATTATCTGTACAATTTTGGCTGTATTAAAAGTCAACCATGAAGTGTAGAAATTCAGTGTTGTGCCATTTTACAGAGAATCTCATTACGTTTTTTCTGATACCACGTTTGACAAGTTTTTTAGAAATGTACGCGGGTGACAGACATTGATGATTTAAAAGCAAGAATCACAGCTGCTATGAGCGAACTGATGTGGATATGCTGCAGCGTACATGCCAACATTTGGAGAGTATCGATTGGATGTTTGCGAATCACTAATGGTGCACATATCGAATGTTTGTAACAACGTTACTTTAATAAAAGAAACTTTTGAAAATACAGATTCTAAATAATGTGTTTAAGAATTTTACGTGTGTTATCAAGAATTGTATTAAAAGATGAAATTGTACAGATAATGTTCGGACACACTGGAATTTCTAAAAAACTTGTCAAAAACTTGGTATCAGAAAAAACTTAATGAGATTCTCTGTAAAATGGCACAACACTGGAATTTCTACACTTCATGGTTGACTTTTAATAACAGCCAAACATTGTACGGATAATTCTCGGACACCATATATATATATAATATATATATATATATAATAATAATAATATATATATATATATATATATATATATATATATATATATATATATATATATATATATAACTAAATATTTAAATATAACAATGTTATATTAAAACATATAAATAATCCCTATAAATATGAACAATGAACATCTTTAAATATAATCGCAAAAATTAATGTTAAAATATTTCGACCCGCGATTTAAAAGGATAGTGCCTATTTTCAGTAGGATAATGCGAAATTTTAAAGTCAATGTGTCGGTGAAGATGGGAAGGTAGAGACCTAATTTAAAAAAAAAATTGACGTCTTGCAGCAACTTTTGCCACCCGTGGCATCGAGATTCCGAAAATTCAGTTTTTCACTCGTAACTCCACCCTTTTATATATATATATATATATATATATATATTAGGGTGTCTCAAATATACGAATGGAGGATTTCGGGTCGGGGCGACGCTTGCCCGTATTACACCTTTATAAAGGATTGTTATCACAAAATTTGACAGCTGTAGGAGGATTTTTAGGGGTCACTCAAGTTCGCCACTTCTGTTTCACTTATACAAGATTTTCTTCTCTTTCGCAGTTGATGGTTACTAGAGCAGGAAACCAGTTGTGGTTGATGGACAAGGCCCCAATTGCAGCGATTGTTTGTCCACGACTTCCATCGAAGGAGCAATGCCTGCTCCTTTACTTCCACCACCACCAAGACCAAGAGGGAAGGAAGACCAAATCGGAGAGCATTCGCCTGGTGGTGGAAATGGTGGAAACCATCTGGCCCATCTGGGAGAAGGCCAACATACCAACTACCACCAAGAAGTACGCAGGGGAGAAGCTGGCGAAGTTGATCGATACCTACGACGCACTCAAGAAGAACAGGACAAAGCCGCAAGAGGGTTACCGGTACAAGGAGGGGATGTTCAAGTCGGATTTGGAAGACGTGTTTGACGTGGCTCACTCCTCCGCGCTATCCTCCTCCAAGGTCCCTCAGGAGGACAAGGATTTTCTCACCTCGCAGAGGGAAGACAGGATGTCGTCAAGTCTTGCGGGGGTGGACCAGAAGACAGCGAAGAAGAAAGCTGTGAAGCGGAAGAGGGATCTTGCAGCCACGGCTAGGAAGAGTAAATGGGATGCTGGGGTGACACAGCTCATGGAGGTAGCGATCTTGGAGGTGGATGGTAGCAGCACTGAAATGAACACGGAAGACGAGGATGATGACGACGAGACGTACCAAGCGCCCAGCACCAGCAAGGCCCAGATTCAAAAGAAAAGGCGAATGAATGCCCTCACGGACCCGAATCTCATCGCTGCTTGGGATCGCGACAACATGTCCGTGAGACAAGCAACGTCGTCCTTTGCAGCAGCAGCTCAGAGTTTGGGTCATGACCTGGATGACCTGGTAATCTCGCCAGCAACTGTTCATCGAACACGGAACAAGATCCGAAAGGAGATGGGAGAAGAGTTGACCCGAAAGTTCGAAGCTTCTGGTCCTTTAGTCTTGCAATGGGATGGGAAACTGTTGGAAGATATCGCCAAGGAGAAGAAGGAGGTTGACCGGATTGCTGTTGTGGTGACGGGCGATGGAGTCGAGGAGCTTCTTGGTGTACCCGTTGCGGTGGACGGCACTGGAAAAGAACAGGCTGCAGCCGTACTCCAGGAAGTCCAGGCTTTTGGCATTTCGGAGCAAATCATTGGACTGGGATTCGACACCACAGCTGTGAACGCTGGGATGATCCAAGGTGCTTGCGTTCGCATTGAGCAGGAGTTTGGCCGTCCCATGTTGTGGTTGGCTTGCCGTCACCACGTCTTGGAGATCTTACTCAAGGATGTCTTCGTGCGATGTCTGGGGCCGTCCTCTTCCCCTGACATTCTCCTCTTCAAAAGATTTCAACAGCGGTGGGCCTCCATTGACAAAGGGTCATTCTTGTCCATCGGTGACGAAAGCAATCCCACAACAACTGACAACTGGGCAAATCAAGCGTCTTCCATGAAGAAATACCTGCAGCAGACGCTTTCCCACGGCACACATCCCCGAGAAGACTACCGTGAACTCATCCTTCCTACCGCTTCCTTGGCGGTCAGGTCCAGGGGGGATTTCGTCAGCCTGGGGCCTATCACCACGCCAGATGGATGGCCAAAGCCATCTATGCCCTCAAGATTTTCATGTTCCGTCACCAACTGGACCTGACAGCCAGGAAGAAGGAGGACTTCGGCGGCTGTGTTTGTTCATCTCCCTCGCGTACGTGAAGCAGTGGAATGAGGCAATGGTCTCGAATCGAGCTCACTGAACGACCTAGAGTTCCTTCGCCTGCTCGAGGCTACCCTGACAAGGAAGTCAGCCACACGGCATCCATGGCCTTGAAAAGGCACCTGTGGTACCTCTCAGAGGATCTCGTGGGGCTTGGTTCTTTGACGACCGCATTCCAAAGGACACGAAGCTAAAGATGGTCCAACGACTTCAATCCCCCGCCACGAAGAAAGGACTCAAGCGGATCGATCCGAAGAACTTCAATCCACAGCAATCCATCGAGCTCTTCGTCACCCGGAGAACAAAAGAAGTCTTCTTCCGCGCGATCCTTCCAGAATCTGAGTCTCCCACCTTCCTCATGAAAGATCCAGAGGATTGGATCAATGACCAGGATTGGATCACGGCGCAAAAGAGGGTGAAAGCCCTGAAGGTGGTCAATGACGCCGCCGAGCGTGGTATCGCTTTGATGAAAAGATTCAATTCCACCATCACGCGTGATGAGAAGCAGAAGCAATTCGTCCTCAAGGTGGTTCGGGCTCACCAGAAGTTGATCCCCGTCAAGACGAAGGAGAGCTTGAAGAGTAAAATCAAGTAGTGTAGGACAGATTGATGATGAAAACAATCCATTTATACGCGCTTATTTCAATTAATGAAAGGTGCATTTCGTTTATTTTCATTTTTGTTCAGAAATAAAGAGAATAAGAGAATGATAGAAATTCTTTTTTTTCCTAAATAGCTACAAGAAAGTGTTAAACTTGAGTGACCTCTAAATACTGTTCGATTCCCATCATTTCTCGATTTTTAGAACCTCTATGCCTATTGAAATCGGAGCAGCATTCGCGAGCAAGAGAAAATCGAAAAAAAAAATTCTATGTATTAATGAGACACCCTAATATATATATATATATATATATATATATATATATAAGGGTGGAGTTACGAGTGAAAAACTGAATTTTCGGAATCTCGATGCCACGGGTGGCAAAAGTTGCTGCAAGACGTCAAGATTTTTTTTTAAAATTAGGTCTCTACCTTCCCATCTTCACCGACCACATTGACTTTAAAATTTCGCATTATCCTACTGAAAATAGGCACTATCCTTTTAAATCGCGGGTCGAAATATTTTAACATTAATTTTTGCGATTATATTTAAAGATGTTCATTGTTCATATTTATAGGGATTATTTATATGTTTTAATATAACATTGTTATATTTAAATATTTAGTAAATTGGCTACATTTGGCAACAATGACAACGTGACAAGTTGGCAACCAAATTTGTCAGTTTGCTTCCAGAGCTAGCGTAAAGTTGTTGTATATGTTCTGTGTTTCATGTTTTGATATTTTAATACTATATTTTCTCATTAGCTGAACTTCCTATTTTCTTTTTCCAGGCGTTTACAATATTGTATTATGACTGACAGAAAAGATAAGAACGTGAAAACGCGGAAAAGTGTCTCTAGTCCATTATTCGGACATCAGAAAGAGTTATGTTGCCAGAGATGGGCAGTAATGTATTTGATAAATACTTAAATAGTATTTAACCAGAGTTGGGTAGTAGTGAAGTAGATATACTTAAGTAGCTTTTTCGAGAATGTACTTTCTAGAAAGTACATTTTTTTTAAAATACTTTTACTCTAACTTAAATACAATCTTGGGAAAAATTTTGTACTTTAACTTAAGTACAATGTTGCGAAAATCTGAAAAGTAAACAAATTCTGGAAAAACCCGCTTTCAATTTGTTACCTCTCAATGTCAGTTACTGAGAGGGGAAAGACATCGAAACCGGATTATTCCATATTTTGGTTACCAAAACATTTGGGTTTCATTAACCAGTCAGAAGAGTCATTCGGTACAGTATTTTAAGGTAGCCAATCGGCCAGGATAGATTGCAAAAACTTTGAAAATCAGCTGTTGTTGAAACAATAAGAAATTTTGTACATAATGCATACTTAATAAATTATTAGATAATAAATTATAGTTCTTAATATAATAATTCCGACTGATAATAATCCTAATTCTGTATCCTAATGAAGTCTGTTTGCCATAATGATGTTTATTTTATATTATTATACATATATTTGTAGTGTATTTTATTTCATTTTTGAAAAAGTACATCTTACTTTTTGGTACTTAAGTACTTTTGATAACATGTACTTTTACTTTAACTTGAGTACATTTTTTCAAGATTACTTGTACTTAAACTTAAGTAACAAATGAAAGTACTTTACCCACCTCTGTATTTACTGTAACATACAATTTGTATTTAAATACTGTATTTATAAATACATTTTTTCAGGATAATTAAATGCATATTTAAATTCATTATTATTGATGTATTTTGTAATTATAAATACATATTTTCAAATAGATTTTAAATACATTAGCAAAAAACCAGTTTACATGACGTGTTTTGAGTAACTCCTTGGAATTCTTTTATACTGCAATCCTCCTCTTGCCGCAGTAACTCAGGGTTTCAAAACTAGATTTTCTCACTATTTGAATCTTGAACCCAGAGTTAATGATGCAGTTGTCGCAGCAGTCTCTCATCCCTTCTCAAGCTCAGATGGGTAGGCTTGAAAAAGAGTTGGGATTACCAGACCACGACAGCAACTGTTGGTGATAAGCTCATTAATGTGGTAGGGTGTGTCAATTTTAGTAAAGTCAACAATTCAAAAACTACTAATGCTCAAATGATGTCATATTATGTAGCAAACTTAGAAATATCTTTTGTGTTGTTTAAAAAAGCAACTTACTTACTTATATTTGACCATAAAGGTTTGAAATATAACCTAAATATGATTGTCGCATCGTATATCAATGTGCCATTGATATGTGTGGTCAACTTTGGTTATTTTGGGTATGGAGTATGGTTTCTAAGTTTCACATAGTCACAAATGCTGGAGTTTTGGTTGTGAATGCATGTGTTTTCCCTCCTTTTTGACAATTTTGATTACTTCGTAATGTAAATATTGTGTAATTCAAATTATTCGAAATGTTATGTGTGACCCAAACTTTCTGTTATTTTGATATGATAGATATATGAAATTATCATTATTTTGAATAATTAAGTCTTGTACCTATAACAACACAACCTTTTATCTGAGCTTATAGGAAGATATTAAGAATTTCAATTAACTTAATTTTACATAATCATAATCAGTAGGCCTATCCAAATTTCAATGACATTTCTTTTGTTCACAGGTCCACAGGATGAGTCAGAAAGAAATCAGAACCCGAAGCAAATCAAGTTGTCACCTAAGTCATTTGGTGGGGACTGGGAGGGAACTTCCCCCTGCTGAGCTGCCCACAGCCAGAGATCTGCTGAGGTATGGTTTCTTGAGGAGAGAGATGAGTGAGGAAGGCAGGAGGAATTACCTAGTTAATGACCTGATTAACAACGGCATTGTTCCAGGGCTACTGGCTCAGTGGAGAAAGGCCAACGCTCTATTTACAGGACCTGTAATCAATACTGAGGTCAGAATCAGGGCTAAAGTGAAGGCACTGTGGGATGAGGCAGTGAAGGTGTCCATTGGCAATGTGAAGCTAGAGGTCAAAGATAGGTTCATGATGAAACTGGACAAATTGGTGGACATCCTGACTTGTCACTGTGTGATTAGGAGCTGCAGTGAGCTTGGGTGCAACCCTGTCTGCAACAGTGAGGTTCACATTCATTGCAGCTGCAAGAGCGAGCAGAAGATACCAGTGCAGGAGCTTGCCTTCATTAAAGGTCAGAGAGAAAAGGTGGGCAGTGTGGGGGCACACCAGATGGGTCTAGCTGATCACCCTGAGACCAGGAGACAGGAAGCAGTGCTGCAGAGACAGGAGCAGAGAAGGAAGGCCGAGGAGAAGAGGAGGGGGAAGGCAGAGGAGTCAGCCAAGAAAGAAGAGGAGTTGAGGGAGGAGTCACTGCTGGAGATGGAGTTGGAAGAGACTGGAGATATACTGGAGGAGGCAGGGATGAGAGAGGAGGACAAAGACTTCATACCAGAGGCTGCGACAACTTCTTCCTTGCCTGTGGCTAAGAAGAAATACAACAGTGAAGATATCACCAACATAGCTCTGGCTAGCTTGAGACATTACACTGGGCTGAGAGAGACTGCAGAGATTGCCACTGCTGCCTGGATTGATGCTGGTCTTATCACAGAGTTTGACACAGCACTGGTGATTGACCACAACAAGGTGAGGAGGGCTCAGGAGAGACTGACTAAGGAGCTGGTCAAGAAGTATGATGAAGAGATTTGGGAAAATGGCATCACCTGTATCTTCTTTGATGGGAAAAGAGATGGCACCAAAGTGATGATGGAAGCTGAGGGCAGTGACAGGCAGTTTCCTGGCCTCATTAAGGAAGAACACTACACAGTGTGCAATGAACCAGGTGGGAAATATTTGTGGCATTTTGTACCAGAGGAAGCTGCAGAGGAGAGAAGTCATGCTGAGGTCATTGCTGATCATCTGGTGAACTGGCTAAGAGGGAGAGGAGCAGACCAGACCCTTTTGGCCATAGAGGGTGACAGTACTAATGTGAATACTGGCTGGGAGGGAGGAGTAATGCATTATGTGGAGGCCAAGCTTAGCAGGAAGTTGGTGTGGATTGTCTGTGACTTGCACACTGGGGAGCTGAGTCTCAGACACCTGGTGACTGCACGGGATGGCAAGACATTGAGCAACAACAAGTGGTCTGGGCCCCTAGGGAAGATGTTAGACACTGCCACTGAGCTGGAGATCAACCCAAACTTCACGAGGATCACTGTTGGTCCTCCTGTACCCCATCTCAGTTAGGAGGTAGTCAAAGACCTCAGCACAGACCAATCATATGGCTACAGAATCATCACTGCCATCAGATCGGGAGAGGTACTTCAGAGTCTAGCTCTCCTGGAGATTGGGCCAGTCTGTCACAGTAGGTGGGTCACCACGGCTCTAAGGTTCTGCAGATTGTGGATTTCCAAACATGGGCTCAAGGGTAGGAACCTGAAGAATCTGAGGATAATTGTGGAATTCATAGTGGGAGTCTACATGCCAAACTGGTTCAACATCAAGTTAAATCACAGCTGGGTGGAGGGTCCCAGGCATGTACTGTACTAGCTGGAGCTGCTCAGAAGTCAGAAGAAAGAGGTGATAGGAATAGTGATGCCTACAGTGGAGAGATCAGCCTGGTATGCACACCCTGAGGCTGTGCTCCAGGCCATGCTGTGCAATGAGGTAGAGGAAGGAGGCAGTGAAGAGGATACTGGAAATCAGAGGTGAAGGAGATGAGCACACACAGGTAGGAGACTGCAGTGTCAGACTCAGGAAGACTCCTGACATCAACCCAGATGCCACCAAACTCTCGGAGCTTATTGACTGGAACTCTGGGTGACTGAGCCTCCTCTGACCTGCTCCCTCACCACTGCTGCAATCAAGGAGTTTTTGGATAGACCAATGGAAGTTCCTGCATGGCCCTCACTCACACAGTCAGTAGAGAGGTGTGTAAGGATGACAACTGAAGCAGCACAACATGTTTACTCACAAGAGAGGAGGGAGGCGTACATCAGTGGCCAGGTGGCCAATAGGGAGCTCATGTCCAGGAACAAGAGCAAGGCAGACATGGCATCCTTGGCAAAGTTCAAGAAACCTATTTATATTTCTAAGTTTTAATATTGAAATACAATCAAAATTTCTTTAATTGTATGTAATGTATGTAAAATGTAGTTATATACTAAAAAAAAAATACTTGCAAAAATTGCTGATTTTTCGTAAACTTCAACTTCAAATATAAGTAGCTAGGAGTGGTCAAATCTGGATTTTAAAGCCATATTTCGATTTAGCACATAAAAATGCATCATTTGGTCACTAGTAGTCTTTGAAAATCTAAAGATTTCACTTTGCTCCCTAAAACTGACACACCCTATTAATGTGGACAAAGATATGACCGACGATGTGAAAGGGTATTCACCTCTCTCCTTGGAAATGATGATGAGTATTTTCATTTTGATAAGACACTATCACCACAATTTGGAGAGGAAACTCCAGGCATGGTCGTCATCAGATATCTGAACGACGCAGATACCAACTTGTCCTGCCTGTTCAACCACATCAGCTCCAGTAGAGCGTCTTTTTTCTTTTGCAGGAATGATTCATTCACCCAGGAGAGGGAAGCTGTCTGACGGACTTTTTGAGAGCTTGACAGTGATGAAAGCGAATAAGTAGTGGAATGAAAGTGCTTAGAGGCTAGGTCCAGGGTGGATGGATTTTTTTTTTCCATTATTGGGAGTAATTTAGTTTCGCATGTTTTTTGTAAATCGAGAATTTAATTATTTTTCCTGTAACTGTTCCAAACTGTACTGTTATGTTTATTATGATTTATGTAGTTCCTTATTTCTGTTGCCTCTCTTTCGTTTTAGGTAAGTAAAATCGATTGGTTAGAGTAAGTCGTGATATCGTTAGTGTTAACGAAAATATCACGACTTAACCTAACCAATCGTCAAGGGCATATAGTTGACTCAACCGGGCATTCAATTAATCGGAGGCAACTCACAAGTAGATAGATCACAGCACTGCATTATCACATGCTCACACTACAAACAGGCAACAAACAAACATTAATAACAACAACAAAAACTACCGTTAAATTGCAGTTTAACATACTTCACAATTTAATATTGTGAAGTATATTAAATGAATATTTGGAACAATTTTTGTTTTTTGTTGCATATTTAGGGAAAAAAGTTTTAAAAAATATTTCGATTTTACGTACCTAAAACGAAAGATCGCCCCTCAAATTACTATAACAATAATAAATACTGAAAATGGAATGTACGAAGGTACTTCAATAAGTATTCGCATTTTTTATTTTAGTGATAATATAGTATATATAATATATACTCGTAATAACGAGCCAAACTGAGATCTATAGGCTTATTTAGGCTACTCGTAACTGTCACATATCGTACGAGTAGTGAGCGTGGCTGCGCCGCTTTCAATTTGTACTCAGGAAGAAGAGAGATCCGTGGTTCGTTTTTTGTGGGCAGGTGTGAAAGGAGCTGAAATTCACACGCGTTTATGTGTTCAGTATGGGAATAATGCGTTACCATGGCGAAGTGTGTACGAGTGGATTCAAATGTTCAAGGAAGTGCGAAAAATGCTCTGTATGAATTGGTCCACAATTAACCCACCCCTTATATCTCCAGTCTAACTATAGAGTAGATCAAGTCTAGCCTAGAGGGGTCAGCCTAGAGATTCCGGAAATGGTCCAGAGCGGGCAGATAAATTGAGGTCCACAGTAGGATTCCTCACAAGATTAGGTTAGGGCAATCTACCTTCACCTTTGTTAAGCTATGAGTTGATGCTGGGTCTTAGGTCACAATGTAGGCCTAACTTGTTTGACCCAGCTTAATTTAATGTTCTTAACTGTTTGGTGTTAAAACTCATATTAGTCACTTACTTTTAGTTATTACAGTCTCTCCCTTCTCCGGTTGTCTCATTCGAGAGCGTACTTTGCTGGTACGTCCTCTCGCCCCGTTCTTCGTTTTCCTTCCTCCTTTGTTCTCCTCTTCGCGGGGCTTCTCGTACCAGCGTTGTCTTGGTTTATTCCTCGGTTGGTTGAGCGGTAATGTATCCTTATTACCGAGCACGCTCCTCCCACACAGTATATAAATACTAGTGTGGAGAATAACTCTGGTGAGCAACCAATTGGTTTCATCCACCCAGTTATTGACATAAAAGGAATTTAATGATTGTTAGATTAACTACCTACCTACTCAGTGAACCATTTTCGTTACCTCCCAACTACCCACTCATCAGTTTTCCATATACTGGGGGCCCCGGGAGATAAAAATTTTGGTGTCATTGTCACCAATTTTTGTCTGAGTGTAGACTAGCTAACTATTTAACTGTAAATGCCTGTTAATCTGATTAACAGTGCCTATCCTCACCTTCTCATGGAGAAGGTGTAGCATTTAATTAGAAGATAAAATATACATCCATAGGATGAAACTGTCTATGGTCTTTACCATAAGAAAAGAAAAATGAAAGTTAGAAGATAAAATTACAATTCCCCAGCATCTATTTTTTGTTGTAAAAATAGTCGCGCCTTTAATGCTGTTTGTCGCTGAGGTCTTGTGTCTGTCAATGTTGTAGTAGGATGCGTTACCACTCCTACTGTCAAAGGAATAGTTACTGGAAGTTCAGTGTCTCCAGTTGTTACTGTCAGTGGAGAAGGTTCTCCAAAGTCCATTGTTTTGGGTCCAGACTCTAAAGGGTACAAAAGAGAAATGTCTCTTGTTGTGTCACCCGTTGAAGTCCTTAATTTTACCACTCTTGTTACCCCATCTGCCCCTGGTCTGAGTTCTGAAACTCTAGCCAGAGGCCAGTATTGTCTTGGAGTACTGTCATGTATGAGAACAAGGTCCCCTACCTTAATTGTGTCAGACCAATCCTTCTTAGTCATTTGTTTATGTCTCTCCCTTAGACCCATCAAGTACTCAGTTTTCCACTGTTTAATGAAATGAGCTTTAACTCTAGTTAAATGTTGTAACTTAGTCTGGAGCTCATCATGTCGTTGAGTCCAGTTTGGGTCTTCTGAAGAGTCTATTGTAGTCCGGCAGGAGACTAACTTGTTCTCCCCGAATCAAATGATTTGGAGTTAATGGTTCTGGGTCATTAATGTTGTCACTCACATAAGTGAGTGGTCTATTGTTAATGATGTTCTCAATCTCAGCCATGAGAGTGAGTAACCCAAATAGTTTTCCCTATGGCCAAGGTAGGCCATAAGAAAATGTTTAGCCCATGGCCAAGGTAGGCCATAAGACATTTAATGTTTGGCCCATGGCCAAGGTAGGCCAAAAGACCAAGGCTTATTGTTTTGGCCCATGGCTGAGGTAGGCCATAAGACCCTTGTAATTGTTTTCCCTATGGCCAAGGTAGGCCATAAGAAAATGTTTAGCCCATGGCCAAGGTAGGCCATAAGACATTTAATGTTTGGCCCATGGCCAAGGTAGGCCAAAAGACCAAGGCTCATTGTTTTGGCCCATGGCTGAGGTAGGCCATAAGACCTTTATTGTTTGGCCCATGGCCAAGGTAGGCCATAAGACCAAGGCTCAGTTGTTTGGGCTATGGCCAAAGTAGGCCATAAGACCCTTTTGAGTAACCCATGCAATCATTGCTTATGTTCAGATAGGTTGAGTGTATTTGTGGCACATGTAAAGAGTACAGTGTATATATACATATATATACACAGATTGCAAGGAATGCATGTGCCTGTTGAAAAAATCTGTTGAGTGATTCTTCCTTAAAAGAAGAATTGGATGCTTGGAGTTGTATGCATTTTAAATGCTTGTTCACTAATGTTGTTTAACTGGGGATCGTAATGAAATATTGGGGACAAGAAGAAATTACCAGAGAAGAGAGAGAACAGACAAAACAGTCGAGTTTAAATTTGGTTTAATCCCCTCCAAGTACTTATGTGTCACTCAGGTCTAAGCTTATAAGAGAATGAGACTCCTTTAATGTAAATGTTTCCTAGTTAGGCCCTAGGTTGTAGACCTAATTAGGCTTGCTCAGGTTAGGCTTAGGCTAGACCATTTAGCCTAATTCTGCAATTTTTGTTAAGTAAGCTTAAGGTTTGTAAATTCCCCACACACGGACCACCAATGCGAAAAATGCTCTGTATGAATTGGTCCACAATTAACCCACCCCTTATATCTCCAGTCTAACTATAGAGTAGATCAAGTCTAGCCTAGAGGGGTCAGCCTAGAGATTCCGGAAATGGTCCAGAGCGGGCAGATAAATTGAGGTCCACAGTAGGATTCCTCACAAGATTAGGTTAGGGCAATCTACCTTCACCTTTGTTAAGCTATGAGTTGATGCTGGGTCTTAGGTCACAATGTAGGCCTAACTTGTTTGACCCAGCTTAATTTAATGTTCTTAACTGTTTGGTGTTAAAACTCATATTAGTCACTTACTTTTAGTTATTACAGTCTCTCCCTTCTCCGGTTGTCTCATTCGAGAGCGTACTTTGCTGGTACGTCCTCTCGCCCCGTTCTTCGTTTTCCTTCCTCCTTTGTTCTCCTCTTCGCGGGGCTTCTCGTACCAGCGTTGTCTTGGTTTATTCCTCGGTTGGTTGAGCGGTAATGTATCCTTATTACCGAGCACGCTCCTCCCACACAGTATATAAATACTAGTGTGGAGAATAACTCTGGTGAGCAACCAATTGGTTTCATCCACCCAGTTATTGACATAAAAGGAATTTAATGATTGTTAGATTAACTACCTACCTACTCAGTGAACCATTTTCGTTACCTCCCAACTACCCACTCATCAGTTTTCCATAGAAGGTTGGACATGTGTGACAGATGCTCAGCGCTCAGGACGACCGTCAACATCAACCAGTGGTGACAAGCAGGAAGAAGCCAGAGCTATGATTTTTTATGACAGAAGATTAACAATAAAAGAAATTACATCTTCATTAGACATCAGTCAAGGGTCAGCCTATTAGATAGTTGATGACATTCTTGGCTTTCACAAGGTTTGTACAAGATGGGTGCCCAAACAGTTGACAGAAGGGCACAAGCGTAATCGTATGGACGTCTGCTCTCGTCTTTTAGCGCGGTATCATAATGAAGGTGAAAACTTTTTGGAGCGCATTATCACTGGAGATGAAACCTGGATCCATCACTATGAACCAGAAAGCAAACGACAGAGCATGCAATGGAAGCATCCAACATCTCCCGTTGCAAGGAAGTTTAAAGCGCAGCCGTCAACAGGTAAATTATGTTAACACTGTTTTGGGATACACGAGGCCCTATCCTTGAACATTATCTAAAGCGTGAAACTACAGTAACAAGTGCATCGTATTCTGACATGCTTCGGAATGAGTTAAAGCAAGCAATTCGCACAAAACGGAGAGGGAGATTGTCGGAAGGTGTTATTCTGTTACACGACGATGCGCGCCCTCATACCGCTGCACAGACAAGAAAATGCCTTCAAGAACTTAAATTTGAAGTTCTCGACCATCCAGCCTACAGTCCAGACCTGGCACCTTCGGATTTTTACCTGTTTGGACCACTAAAAGACGCTTTGAGAGGTTAGCGATTCCAAGGCGATGATGACCTGAAGGAGGCGGTGCATGAATGGCTACGCACACAGCCGAAAACATTCTTTTGGGATGGCATTAGGAAGCTTGTAGATCGCTGGACTAAGTGTATTGAGAAACAGGGAGACTATGTTGAGAAGTGATGTGTTTATAATCTATCAGATGTGAAAATAAAATTGTGAAAATAAAAAGTGTGGATATTTATTGAATTACCCTCATATTTAGGATGTTTTTAGATTGTATTTAAATGCATTTTTTAAGTAATGTATTTAGTATTTAATTAGATTCCACTTTACAGTAATGTATTTGGTATTTACATAAAAATTTGCGTGATATTTAGTATTTCAATACATTTTAAAGTATTTATGCCAATCTCTCTGTTGCAATGTTTTGCCTCCATATGAAAATGTTCTCCAGTGCAAGAATTCTTGCAGGTTAGACTCGAACTTGTACAAAATGGAGTTTGAAATCCTCTTGTGTTAGACGTAGTGTCAAACGTGGCACTACAGGTGAAAGTAGTTGGGAAAATTGATTTGGAGGCTTCCGACTATATTGATAAGATCAACTGGCAAGATGGACCTTGTCGGGAGCCACCGATAGTGAGAGATATTACAAAACAAATCAGCTGATGAGAAACGATTCCACTTCTCAAGTCTCCCTTGATATTTAACAAATTAGAAAAAATGCATATTTCCTGTAAAATACAAAAATTCAAGGTCGTTGAGGTTGGTGAAAGTTAATTTCCAGAACTCTATTTTCTTTAGAAATGCTTAGTCGTCTCATGCAGCATCTTCTCCACACCCATGCAAATGAAATTCTGAAAAAGAGATTTTAATCGCCGGTTTAAAAAAGTATCCATATTTTCAGTATTATACTTGAATGTCGCTGGGGTCGGTGAAAATAAAATCTAGAGATCTAATTCATGAAACACCATTGCACGACCAGAAAATCGGCGTTTGGGTTGCAATATCAAGAAAGCGAATTGTCGGGCCCATTGTATCCATTTATTGGACAGCTAAACGAAATGGAAATACTGAATGCATACTTCCAGCAAGATGTTGCCACGGCACACACTGCTCACCTTTCGATGGAGCTACTGCATGATGTGTTTGGGGATCGCATAATTTCAAGGGGGCTTTGGCCTCCACGATCCCCAGACCTTACGCCGCCCGACTATTTCTTGTGGGGAGCAGCAAAAGGTGTTGTTTATAAAGACCGCCCGAAAACAATTCAAAACTTAAAAACCGCAATATCCACTTACATTGCTTCAATATCAACCAACACTTTAAAAAAAGTGTTTGATAACAAGTGTAGACGAGTTGCTCTGTGCCTGCAAAATGGTGGAAAACACTTTCAACACATGCTGTAAAATCAAAAGGTTATGTAATGAAATCACTAAATCATGGTTGAATGAAAACATTGTAGTTTTTCAATTTCCTATGAGTTTAACATAGCACTGTGGAGAGACTATATATAATGAGTGAACACGAACGATTTTGTTCCGTACAACACCCCTGCAAAAGCGTCATGTGTTTTCTTGGGTGTTAAAATATTTTCCAGTTTATACTAACTTTTAGTTGTAGTTGCATGGTGGTAGAACCCTCAACTCGATAGGTATGGGGTTCGAATCCTGATAGAGGCATTTTTACGCATGCGCACACGCACACACACACACACACACACTTCATATGTGGGATGAGTTTCACAATTAAACACGTGAAATGAATGAATGATGTACCCACAAGGAAAAATGAAAAGCGATTGCGAGGCCTTTCCAAGGCTTTTCATTTTCCTTATGGATGTGCATCACACACACACACACACACACACACACACAACATATATATATATATATATATATATATATATATATATATATATACACAGGGTGTCCCATAAGTCCGGCATCATAGGAAAAATAATAAAAAAAGGCAAAACAAAAGCTTTTATTTACAGAACGTGCGCAATATGTCCACCATTGTTTTCAATACACAAATTCAGACGTGATACCCAGTCAGCAAGCACACAGTGAATGATGTCAGGAGTAATGGTATTACATGCTCCAATAATGCGCTGCCGCAAATGTTCAACACTCCTAATTTTCTCTGCGTATACCAGCGCTTTCAAGTGGCCCCAGAGATAAAAATCTAGTGGTGTGAGATCCAGGCTTCTAGCTGGCCATTCCACAGGCCCTCAACGTCCTATCCAATGACCAGGGAATTGTTGGTATAGGTATTCCCTTACTTGGGTGCTATAATGTGCAGAGCGCCGTCTTGCTGGAACCATGTTGGGAATTTCCTTCTTCGTTCAAGACACTGGGAAATGCTTCTTCCTTGAGCATACGTAGGTAGGTGCCTCCAGTGACATGTTCATCGAAAAAGAGGGGGCCTATGATGCGATCCTTCCAAATGCCACACCATACCATCACCCGAGATGCACCTTGTTCCTTTGAAGAGGTATACCAGTGAGGGTTGTTTTGAGACCAGCAGCGGGTGGTCTGTCGATTTACCTCACCATTTCTATAAAAAACAGCCTCGTCACTGAACAGAATGGTGGACGGGAAATTGGCATCCCGAGCATATGGCCTGTAGAAAGAGAAAAATATGAATTGTGGTTTGTAGAAATAGAAAAATATGAATTTCTCCTATGATGCCGGACTTATGGGACACCCTATATATATATATAGGGTGAACCAAATGTAGGTGGACAGTAAATGATAACGTTTATTTTGAGAATACATATTTAATTTTTTTGTATACTATAATACAAAATAAAATTTAAATAAATTTAGTTATAATATTTAATATAATATAACACAAACACCATAGTTATAATGAACACCATAGTTATAATATAATATAACACAAACCGTATTCAACCTGCTGTCCACCTACTTTTGGTTCACCGTATAATATATAGGGTTTGCATCATTCATTCATTTCACGTGTTTAATTGTGAAATTCATCCCATTATATATATATATATATATATATATATAATATATTATATATATATATATTATATATATATATTTTTTTTTTTTTTCCAGATTTACCGCCGATTCGTACCTAAAGAGACGGTACATATCTCGGCGAGGCAGTGAGTGGGTGATGTCACTGTGCTAGGGGCGGTAGACTAGGGGAATGAGTAAGGGTCAGTCGATGGATAATGGGTAGGAGGGGTACGGTTTCAGATACGATGGAGCAGATGGGAGTGAGTAAGGAAGAGGAGAACGGCTTCGCTGAAAAGTGGGGGCCGTCGGCGAGTATAGATCGTAGGCAGTTGGGTATGGGGTTTTCGGCCGAGAGAGGGAAACACCTGCGACGGAGAGCGGCCAACTTTGAGCATTCCACCAGAAGGTGTAAGACAGTGATAGGGGTATGGCAGGTAGAGCAAAGCGGGGCTGGCGATTTCGCCATAAGGTGTCCGTGGGTGATGCGGGTGTGACCTATGCGGAGACGGGCTAGGATTACTTCTTTATGGCGGGACCGGTGGAATGAAGAAGCCCAGTGTCCTATGTGCGGTTTGATCGTGTGGAGTTTATTTTGTGTGGCCTGGTCCCATTCCCGCTGCCATATGGAGCGGAAGTGGGAGCGGAAAGCCGGGAAGAAGTCGGAGAAGGGGAGGGGTCGGGAGGAGGCCGGCAGCAAGCAGGCCGTCTTTGCTGTGCGGTCCGCCGCCTCGTTACCCTGGATGCCGACATGAGCCGGGACCCAACAGAATGCGATTGTCTTATGTTGGAAGATCGTTAAAAGTGGAAGGTCTGCTGGATGGTACAGACGAGCGGGTGAGGGGAGTTAAATCTTTCTAGGGAGAGAAGTGCACTTTGGGAATCCGAATAAATGACAAAAGAGCTGGCAGAGTGGGTGCGCACAATATCGAGGGCCTCCGTTATGGCGAAAAGTTCCGCCGAAAAAACGGAGGCCTCGCGGGGCAGGCCGACGCTCCGGGAGAGCGGCTGGGACAGAATCACCGCTGAGGAGGCCACACCAGCTTCCGAGCGGGAACCATCCGTGTAAATGGCGATTGCGTCCGGGTGTTGGGTTGCGTGTTCGCGGAAAAGTGACCTGTATATCATGGCGCTCGTGGTAGTCTTCGGTAGGGAACACAGATCTTTGCAGAACTTGATAGGGGTTAGGATCCAGGGGGGTAGATGCTGAATGAAATGGGGATAACTGAGGGGGCGGGCATGTTGAAAAGATCAAGGAAAGAGCGGACCGCTTCAGTGAAGTGCCAGCTCCGTCCCTGAGGTGGTAGTTCTAAAACCGCCGTGCCCAGAAGCGAAGAAGGTAGCCTCTGTGCACGGAGGTATGTCCGCATGAGGAGTAGACCCCGTCGGAGGGCGAGAGGGAGATGATCACATTCCACATGGAGGCTGGAGGCTGGGGAGGAGCGGAAAGCACCGGTGGCGAGGCGGAGGCCTCTATTAAGTACCGGGTCCAGGATACGGAGGCGGGCGTTGGAGGCTGAACCATAAACTGCGCTACCATAGTCCAGCTTCGACTGTACTATGGAAGTATAAAGGCGAAGAAGAGAGCGTCGATCTGCACCCCATGTGGTGTGAGAGAGGTGATCCAGGAGAGCGAGGGGGCGTCGAAGGGATTGCTTTAGGTGCTTGAGATGGGGAACCCAATTGAGCCGTCGGTCTAGGGTCATGCCCAGAAAACGCGTGGAGGGTACCACCTCAAGAGGACTGCCGTATAATGTAACAGAGGGTAGAGGAAGGGTTGTGGGTCTTCTTCTACTGAAGACCATACACTTGGACTTAGGGATGGAGAGGCGGAAACCCACCGACGTCGCCCACCTCTCCACCCGGTAGATGGCGAGCTGCATTTGCCGTTGAACGACAGACGGTTCTCGCCCTGCGAAGTAGATTGCAAGGTCATCCGCGTAGATGGAAGAGCGGATTGGGGTGGAAGGCATTGTGAGACCGTGTTCATCACGACAGAGAAGCAGAGAACACTGAGGATGCTTCCCTGTGGGACCCCGTCCTCCTGCACAAAGGTGTCAGAGAGGACTGAGCCCACCCGGACTTTAAAGGTCCGAGAAGTAAGGAAGCCCCTGATGAAGGTAGGCATGGCTCCGACAAGGCCCAGATGTCGGAGCTGACCGAGGATCATTGCTCGACGGGTGGTGTCATAGGCCTTCTGGATGTCGAAGAAAACTGACAGTACGAACTGTCTATTGTCGAAGGCATCCTGTATGTCTCGGCTGAGAAGCAGGAGGGGATCAGTGGTGGAGCGGAATTGTCTGAAGCCGGACTGGGTAGACGGGAAGGAATTGGTACGTTCAAGGACGAACGATAATCGCGTAGCGACCATTTTTTCGAGGATCTTGCAGGCACAACATGTCAGGGCGATTGGTCTGTAGTTTGTGGGGTCCAGGGAATCTTTGCCGGGCTTGGGGATAGGGATGACGTGGGCCTCCTTCCACCTAAAGGGGAAGGCACCCTCTATCCATATGCGATTGTATAAGTCTAGCAGGAAAATTTGTAAGGTAGAGTGGAGGTGTTGGATCATGCCGTACGGAATACCGTCCGGGCCGGGCAAGGGGATCGTCGAGAGGCCAGTGCCGTCTGTAGTTCACGCATGGTAAACAATCGGTTGTAGGTGCTGTCTATGGACGGTGGGGAGGGGCTATCGTCAGGGGCGGGTACGGGATTGGCTGCAGAGGAAGAAACGGCGGCGAAGGTAGAAGCAAGGTGGTCTGCCACCGACTTGGGCTCACATAGGAGTCCGTCGTTTGTCCGGAGGACCGGGGGTCGGGAGGGGACATGTCGCCTCTCGACGCCCCGCACCTTCTTCCAGATGGTAGCCGAAGGTGTGTTGACGGTAATGCCGGACACAAAGGCACGCCAAGAGGCTCGGCGCGCTGTCTTCATTGTGCGGCGGGCGATGGCCCTGACCCGCTGCATTCCGTGCGATGGATGGGGAGTCGCGTCCGGTAAAAGCGCCGAGTTGCCTTCTTCTTGGCGCGCACGGCCTCCGCGCACTCCGGGGTCCACCAAGGAACCCGTCGGGCGCGGGGGTAGGCGGAGGATTGTGGTACGCTTGTGCTTGCGGCCGTTAGAACGACGGACTCGAAGTATGCGACGCACCGTCGATGGATGGGAAGTGGGCAGTTGTAAGGGTGGTATATGTGTTGTCGCGGAAGCGGGCCCAATTCGCGTTGGTGGTAACCCACCTTACCGGTACCCGTACGGTCTGGTCGGGTCGATTGAGGGTGAGTAGAATGGGGAGATGGTCACTGCCATAGTCTCTCGGAGGACTTGCCACGTGAAGTCTAGGAGGGCATCAGTTGATACGAGGGACAGGTCTATACAGGATGGAGTGCAGGTGGTGGCATGGTAGAATGTAGGAGAGCCATCGTTGAGGCACTCGAAGGAGAGCTCGGTCATGACGGATATCAGGGTTGGGGCCATATAGGTGGAGTGTGTGTCGCCCCACAAGGGGTGACGACTATTGAAATCGCCCAGTAGTAGGAAGGGCCTGGGGAGTTGTTCCACGACTTCCACCAGGTCGTCGCGGGAGACTTGAGCGTGGGGGGGAAGGTAGATTGAACAAATGGTGTACTGTCTATCCAGGGAGAGCCGGACGGCAGTCACCTGTAGCGGGGCCGGATGGAGAGATTGTAGAAGGGGACTGCGTGGTGGACGAGGATGGCAGCTCCCCTTCGAGTGCAGGTAGGAGGCGGGGTGGCGACGCAGAAATAACCAGTGGGGCAGGGCATGGACCTGGTCCCCAGGATTAGCTCCTGGAGACAGACACACACCGGACGGGAAGTGGCAATCAAGGAGTTAAGGCCTTCATAGTTTGCAAAGATTCCTCGACAGTTCCAGTGGACTATGTGGTTTTCGGGGGATCCATTAGTTGATGAAGGGGGATGGGTAAAGGTGTAGGCGCTAGGAGGTTGGAGTGTGAAGGGGATCTGGAGTTCGCGAAACTGAAGGCTGGGTCGGGAGCATGGCTGGCTATCTACCGTTCACCAGGGAAGGAATCGGTCGGCCTGTCGAACCCTGCGGAGGTTGCGGGGTCGAGTCGGCCGAGCGAGACCGGAGGCGTGGATCACGGCAGGCAGAGGAACATCGTGGGCTGAGCGGGTCGGAAGTGCCTTGTCGGGCTTCTATGGTCGGGCCAGGGGGGGGCACGTTAACCCAAAAGGGGCGCTACCCCGCCTGTCCGGGGTCTCACGGCGGACCCTAGGTGGTGACAGGGGGTACCAAAAAGACCGGGCGGGTGGGAGGGAGGGCGTACTCAGGGTAGCTGATAAGGGGGGGTCGGGGATGTTGGGGGGGTAGGTACGATGGGGGTGGAAGGAGGTGAACCAGAGTGGTCTCGTGGAGGGGTGGAGAAAATGGCACCAGGAGGCAAGGGCAGATCCAGGAGACTCATGGGCGTGGGCGCAGCCGAGCTTCCCTCGGTCACACCGTGCAGCTGCGCCAGAGCCGCATCCACTGGATCCACTGGGCTGGGTCTCGTCGTACAGGGCGGGTCGTGGATTTCGGCCACTATTGTCAGAGTCTGTGGGGGTAGAACGGTGGGACTTCTACGATGGGGAGAGATGGACATAGTGGGCGTGGTGGGCGGTGTAAGGGTCCGAGCCGTCTTCTTGGTCTTAGGGGAAGAGGGAGAGAGACGTTGGGAGGCCGGAGGGTCTGGTGACACGCTCCGGCGTCTCCGCCTCGACGGCTTGCTCCGGGCGGCAGGTTCGGGCGTGTACAGGGAGTACTGGGAAGGCAGGGTTTGAGGTGGCTGGGACCTGGAAACCCTGGTCCCAGACTCCTGGGGGATTCGTGGCAGGTGAGGTGCGGGAAGAAGAGGAACGGTGGGGGGACAGGGGACCGTCGGGTCCTGCGAGGATTTGCTATGTGGGGAACAGGAAGCAGTGGCTGGGGGGGGTTTCGGCGGCAGGCCAGGGCGGCGTGCCGAGATGATAGAGCCGAGAGCAGCGGCATAGGACACCCCCGGCCTCACCTCCCGACTCCGCACCCTGTCGCGTGCCTCACGGGGGCTAAGGAAGTCCGTCACCTGTAGGCCTCGGACCTCCTTCTCGAACCTGAAGAAAAGGCATTCTCGGGATGAAGAGGGATGTGCGCCTTCACAGTTCGAGCATTTGGGTGTGTTGGGGCACCTGTCAGGGTGGGCGAGTCGTCCACAGTGAACACATAATGGATGCGGCTGTCGACAAGCGGAGCTGACGTGTCCGAATTTATTGCAGTTGAAGCAACGGGTCGGGTCTGGGACGTATGGGCGGATAGAAAACTCGCATGAGGCGCGGTCTCCCATACCCCATACAATACGGCCAGGGGGGATTAGTGAGTTAAAAGTAAGGAGCAGACGTGGGGTGGGGGAGGGGGTGCCTCCCTGTCGGGATGTGAAACGATAGATCTTAGTAACTCCTTGGGGTGCGAGATCCTCCAGGAGCTCGTTCACTGCGACCGACAGTAGGCGGGTGGCGTAAATAGTGCCCTGACTCTGGTTTAGGCGAGGGTGTGGGGAAACGGACACCGAGCATCCAAGGACCTCAGTGATGGAGAGGAGGGCTTTCGTCTCTGCGGCTGAGCGTGATTTTACGAGGAGGGAGCCATCCCTCTGTGGGCGTACGCCATAGCGGCTGGAGTTGCTGTGGGTTCGGATCGCCTGGAACGTCCGTTCAGAGTTGTTCGGGAGGGACCCAGATGTAGGCCGAATCACCAGGAATTTGTGGATACTTGGAAGGGAGAGGGAGGCTGTAGAGTCGAAATGTACTGGAATATTCAACGGTCGGTAGGATGGCCGTGAATGCCGGCTCCCCCGTCCGCCGCGAGGCTCTCTCCGCGGGGAGGTGGGCTGACGGCGGGTGAGGGGGGCATATGGGGAGAGCAAGAAGCCGGGTTGTGGGGGCAAGTCCTCGGTGGAACTTGACTTGCCCGAAGGTGGCTGAAGTGGGCTGGGGCGAGGCCCCTGCTCCAGAGAGTGTAGGTCCAAGGGCGTAGTCGAGGGACGGACTGGGGTCGGCAACGGAAAAGGAGAGTGCAAGCGTTCCGCTTCCACAGGGGGGTCAACCCCATTAGGTTGCGGTCTTCCAGTGGTAAAGGACTCGAGGGCCTGGTTGCCCACCACCCGAGTGTTGAGAGGAGTAGTCCGGGAATGAGAAGCAGTAGTCGTAAGCCGGGGGGGGAGAAGTGTCCATAGCTAAACAAAAAAGAACTTCATCCCCCGCGCGCATCCAGCCACCACCGACTCCAACAAGGGAAAGGCGAAGTGTGGGCACACTTGGTCACACCGCCGATGGATGTCACGCAGGGGAGATACACCCGCACCCAGTCCCTGTGCCTGAAAGGCGGCCACTCTCATCCAACGCGCGGTGAAAAGTGGCAGGGACAGGGTTTGGGTTTGGTTGGAAAGCGACAAGGGTGCAGGGCAACCACCTCCCACACCCAAGGGCCAAGGAAAGGGTCAAAATCAAGGTCCAAAGAACAACGCCAAAAAACAGGGAGAAGCCAGAAAGAATGGGTTAAAGGAGAAAGAAAGAAAAAGAAGCAGGAGATCAGCCGGGTCCCCAAACGGGCCCAATGGTCCACGAGGGCAGGTGTATTCCCACATTCGCCACAGAGGGACGCGCCCTATAGCTCCGGACAAAGCAAAGGGATGTGTGTATATATATATATATATATATATATATATATATATATATATATATATATATATATATATATATATATATATATATATATATAATAAGTATTGCAGTTGTAGGTTAGACTAAGCTTGGCAAGGCAGCAGCATTTGTAAATAAAGTGCTTTGTTGTACACGTGTACACAGGGTGTTTCATAACATGTGGGACGCACTTTCAGGATGGATTCAGGACCTGAAACAATGAAAAAAGTTTATATAAACATATGCCCGAAATCGCTTTGTTTCCGAGTTACAGCCCGTTGTGTGTTCCAGCAAGTATCCGCCTTACCTTTAAAGGAAGTGCTCAAAATGACCGCCTTGCGCTTGAATACACGCCTGAACACGCCTCGTCATAGACTGCCTGACGCGTTCAAACATTCCAGGATTTTCTGGCATTCTTGCTCTACACGTTGGCGAAGCATTTCAACGTTGTCAATGGGTGTCACGTAAACGATGGATTTCAGATGACCCCACAGGTAAAAATCGAGTGGATTCAGGTCCGGGGAGCGAGCAGGCCATGCAATGGGTCCTCCACGGCCTATCCATTTATCAGGGACATGGTCATCATGGTCATCCAAATCGTCTCTGGCTACTCGACTAAAATGAGGCGGAGCGCCGTCAAGCATAAACCACATACGACGTCGGACACCAAGAGGAACTTCATCTAGTAAATCGCTTAAATCATTCCTTAAAAAATTGGAATAGGATTCTCCCGTTAATCTTCCAAGCAAAACAAAAGGACTGATTAAGTTGTCGGCGATAAGTCCTTCCCATACATTGATACTAAATTGTTGTTGGTGCCTTGACTGGATGATGGCATGTGGATTCTCTTTGCCATTTCTTGTGAAGGCAGCCTCATCAGAAAACAACACGGAGGATAGAAAAAGAGGATCGCGAGCACACTGTTGAAGGAACCAAATACAAAAAGCCTCTCGTGGTGGGAAATCATTCAGTAAAGCCTTGTACTCTCTGAATGTGATATGGGTAAAGCTGTTGTTCCAGTAAAATTCTCTACACAGTTGTGTATCTTACACCCTCTGCTGCTGCTATCCTTCGGGTGCTGACACCAGGATGTTCCTCCACGCGATTCAGGACCCGCTCCTCCAACTCTGAAAATTCTTCTTATCTGGCAGACGGCGATTTGGAAACCTTTCCGCATACATACGTCTTGCTGCGGACGCATTACACTCGGCAAGTCCATACATAAGATGCATGTCTGCCATTTCTCTGTTTGAATAAGCCTCCATTTTCACTTCAAATGCACACTATCACTGAATAGCACAAAAACTTTTAAGGTTTTTTTTTCACTGGACTGCACTTATTCACGGTAAGAAGTTACGAATACGAAGAGTGAAATACCACGATGCACCTCTGACTGACTGATGGCTCTACACTCAACGATATTCAAACATGTCATAGTGTGTACGAAACATTACAATCGGCAAGGCCATACATGAAATAAGTCTCGTACACACTCACAAGCATTGTCGGCAAGCAGTGTTTGTAAACAGTTTGTGGAAAGAATTGCTGGAACACAAAACGGACTGTAACTCGGAAATAAAGCGATTTTGGGCATATGTTTATATAAACTTTTTTCATTGTTTTCAGGTCTTGAATTCATCCTGAAAGTGCGTCCTACATGTTAAGAAACACTCTGTATATAGGGTGGGAAAAAGTCGTACAACTATTTAGTCGACAACATTATACAGATAAGTTATGGAGAACTGATACGTGTGGGTAGTCGGGAGGTAACGAAAATGGCCCACCGAGTTGGTTCGTAGTTAGTCTAGCAATTATTAAACTTCCTTCATGACAATGAATGGGCGGATGAAACCGATCGGTTGCTGACCAGAGTTATATTCACACTAGTATTTATATACTGTGTGGTAAAGCGCACTCGGTAGTATTGATACAATGACACTACCGATCAACTTAACCAACCAACAAAAAAGCTGGAGAGAGAGAAAAAAAAGGCGGGCAGGCGCGGCATGGGACGCCGAAGGCTTGAAACGCTAACAAAAAAACAACATTGATTCTACAACAAAAAAAAAAGCTTTAAAAGTGGGCTCACCTAAATTTAACAAATGGAAGGACTCCTCCTAAACCAATACTTATCTAAGAACAATCGACTCGGTAAGTTAACCGTTGTATTTCCGAGCCCCAGTTTAGTGATAGCAGTTTAAACTAGGTCGAGTTAGATTACACCTAGCATTAAGACATTTTAAGAAAGGCTACGGTAAATTGTCCTAACCTAATCTTGTGGGGAATCCTACTGTGGACCTCTACCTGCTCTGGACCATTTCCAGAATCTCTCGGCTGACCCTACTAGGCTAGGCTTAATCTACTCTGAAGTTAGACTGGAAATGTTAGGGGTGGGTTAATTGCGGACCAAGTTAGGCACTATGGAACACACATAAGCGTTCAAATGATGAAACAAATCAAACAAAAAGGTCATAAGAATTTTATTCATACAAATATTTTGTTAAATCTTAATTTAATCTTCAGAGAGTTCTCCATTCGTTGTGATACATTTGTGGATTCTTTCTGTAAAATTCTTCATTGTTTTTCTGAACATATCGCGTGGGATTCTTTTCAGTTGTTCATCTATTCTGCGACCAAGGGCATTCACATTTGGATAGATGAAACCAGGAGTATAGAGTTTGTGACATAAATAAGCCCAAAGCCAGAAATCACATGGGGTTAAATCAGGTGATCTGGCTGGCCACTTGCTCCATCATGTTGATAAAGCCAATCCCTTCCAACGCCATCAGTAAACTGTGGCAAAACTTTGTCTCTTAATACCTGGCCATCGCGTTTTCCATCCATCGTATCTCCCAATATGTCAAAGGAAACGAGTCCTAAATAACCACTGCACGTACAAACTGTTAGTGTAGCCGTTTCAACGGGTTTACACAATCGTATTTTTGGATTTTTTTTCGCCCAGTAGTGAACGTTGTGTTTGTTTCCTTTACTCGTTAACCGAAGACACATTCATCTGAAAATTTTATCTTTTGTAGGAAATCTGGATCACGAACTTTTGTCTCAATGTTTCAGCAAACTGCAGCCGTCTATCAGAATCATCGTGGCATATGAGCTGAGAATAAATGGGTTTGTAATCGTGGTACCCCTGTGATTTCAATATTTTTGCGACTAAAAATTTGGAAATTTTCTCGTTGAAGTTGTTGGATCGACTTGAAAACTGGTCAGGACATTTTGTTTATTGTTGTCTCCTGTCGCCGTTACTGGCCTTCCGCTTCTTGGACGATCTTTTGCCAGGCTCCCTGTTTCCAAAAGTTTGAGCTTCTAGTATCGAAGAGTGGTCGCATTTGGTGGTGGTTTATTATATTTTTCTTGAAATAAACGCAAACTTTCTTCACAATTATCATAAGAAATAACCCACGATACAAGATACACTTTTTCTTCATTGCTGTATTCCATCCTTACTGACATGAAGCTGACTGGGGCTAGGGCCTAGAACAATGGTGGCGAACCTTTTTTGCTGGCGGGTCATTTTTGTTACTTTTGATTTTTAAAAAAATTAAATTGGGTCACAATAATTTATTTGTTTACTATTTTTAGTGAGAAACTTCTTGTGGGATTTTAGCTGCTAATGTTTTGATCCGAGGTTTATATTTAGTTGTCTTTAGTCTCACACATGCAGCACTCATATCAGTGCCAAGGCAATTCCTAGTGGTGGATTTGACGAAGTTCATGGAGGAAAACAACTGTTCACATGAATAATATGAACGAAACATTATTAGCAGAGTTAATGCTAGCTTTTTCATTGATGCAAAAGAATTTGGTAAAGATTTCCATTCTACAAGAATAAGATTCTCTACTCTTTCTATTGATTGTTGTTCTCTGGTTACACCCAAAATTGACAGAAAAAATTAAAAATTAAAGTCAAATTTCATTTAAATAAGAGCTCGTGGATCACCAAAAATTACCTCGTGGGTCAGTGGTGGTTCGCCATCACTGGCTAGGGTCTTCCTGTTCTAGCTTCGGGTCATTCCTGGCCTTATATAGTTGCTTTGAAAAGTATCGCATACATTGCAGTGATATCATAGAAACTTATTTATTATTAATGATATCACTGGAATTTATTTATTATTAATTAATAACAAATTAAATGTATGTATAAAATCATTAAAGACTTTTCTCCCACCCTGTATATTTTGAAAAAACCTATTTTCAGAAAAGCGAGCGTAAAATCAATTCATACACTGCGTAATTTTTATATAGCTGTGTAAAGAATAAATTCCCAAATCGTGTTAAACCATTCAGTGTTTTATTTTAACCTTGTCTCGCGATATGAAGTTTAAGATTGTATTAATAATATAAACAAATAATTAGCAGTTAACCTATCCTTATAGTATTACATAATGTCTCTAAAACGAAAAATATTAATTACGAGTATATTGCGTTAATGCTATAATGAAACTTTGAACACAAATTTTAGAATGTTATTAAACATGGGAACGTCCTAATCAGGGACACCCTGCACCCTTTGATAAAGATTAATCACTGCACACATGAATGCATAAAATAAAAAAAAACAGGTCATAAAATGAGTCGTTAACGTTCTCCATGACAAAATTAACTTGTAACGCACGAAATTTCGCGTTCAAAATGGAAATTAATATCGCAATTCAGAGTTTAAAAAGATTTACCTTTTTTAACGATAGAATTACTGTTCTTTTTCTCTCCCCGACTTTCTCCAGATCGTAGATTAATTAATGGACAGCACACTAAACATGATTTCAATGTAATAATACCCTCAATTACCCGACTCGATTGAAACTGTTAAATTTTGATATTAAAAATAGGTTTTAATATCTTAACCTTTTCATACAAGAAATGAGTTTAGGTTTTAATTTTAAATTTGATATTACATCCCATATAATTCACCTTGTTACTTCGTACACGGTGGGCACAATGATTACACTGTACAACAAATTTTCGGTTCAGAAAAAAACGGGAATAACATTCGGTCATTCTTAATATTTCGAGTGTGCTGATTCCAAATCTGAAAATAGTTTTTTTCTATCACGTCACGTTTTTTTGTAATGACTGCTTAAAATCTTCATACCAAAAAATAAGAATATATTGATAAACAGATAGGCTTTATCATAATTATGGAACAGTTTAATTATTGCTATACTTCAACATATATGCACAAAATTAACATAAAACTCTCGTATTATACTGTTTTCAACTCATTATTTGTATTTATGCTGGCGTTTGTGTGATGCTTCTGGTTGGTCACGCTTTAAATTCCAGCAGAAATCGGCCAGCATAGCAGGACTCCACCTCCCTTTGTATCGGCTCTCCATTGTGGCTATATCCTGGTGGAATCTCTCCCCGTGTTCGTCGCTAACAGCAGATGCGTTTTCCGGAAAGAATGAGAGATGTGAATGCAAAAAATGAATTTTCAATGACATCTTACATCCGAGACGTTGGTATGAGTTGATAAGTTAATCCACAAGGGCAGCATAGTTGTCGTATTTAGTCTTTCCTAGTAGACCGCTGCACACGTTTTTGAATACACGCCAAGCTGCCAACTCAACCTCATCCATCACCGCTTCAAAGTGTTCGTCTAGCATGAGTTGGCGAATTTGAGGGCCGACGAATATGCCTTCTTTAATCTTGGCATCACTTATTTTTGGGAATTTTTCCTTTAGATATTTGAAGGCAGGCTTATCCTGTTTCAACGCCTTTGCAAATTGTTTCATCAGCCCTAGTTTTATGTGAAGTGGCGGCAAGATAACCTTTTCCTTTCGTACTAGTGGTTCGTGAATAACATTGTGAGATCCAGGTGAGGAATTGTTTCGCGGCGGCCATACTGAGCGTGTGTAGTGTTCAGACCTTGCTCGGCTATCCCACTTGCATAGGAAACACGTGTATTTCGTATAGCCAGTTTGCAGTCCATTGAGAATAGCCACAACCTTCAAATCTGCGCAGAGAAGCCATTCATGTTGATTGTATTTTATACAGTCCAGAATAAATGCCACATTGTCATACGTTTCTCTCAAGACGACTGAATGAGCGATCGGAACAGAAGGCATTGTGTTCCCATTGTGTAGCAGTACACCCTTAACACTGTACAGAGATGCATCAATGAACAATCTCCACTGATTCGGTTCATAGCACAAACCCAGAGCATCGAACAGACCATGTATATCAATGCAATAAGAAAGATTGTTCTTCATTGTGAAATATTCCTGCAAATCCAAGGAGCGCTTTCGGAATGCTGTAATTCGTACATCTTCAGCCAGCAGATTCCATTCTTGTAGACGTGAGGCCAGCAGTTCACTTTGTTGCTTGGTAAGTATTAAATCACGGACCAAATCATTGAGTTCAGGCTGCGTGATGAGATGATGTTCTTTCTTGGACTCGACTTGAGCTTCATAGCATTCGCCGTCTGATTCCGATTTGTCAGATTCTGTGTTACCGGTCGGCATTTCAGCTGGAGGACGAGGGATGGTATATCTGTAGAATGTTCCACAGGATGCATAGCAGAACGAAGATTTGGGTAGACTATAGCTTTTTCCCTTTTCTGTTGCAACCTGTAATGTGAGACAATAGACATTGTTGACTACTTAAGATAACTGTGTAATACATTATGCAGAGCAGGATATGCTAAAATGTGCTAAAAACACCAAATTTGACGTATATTCAGAAAAATAAAAGATTCAAACCTGTGATGTTCGTTAAGCAGTAGTAGTCCAGCAGCTCTCTCCATACCATTGGGACACCGAAGCCCAGACCAGGACCGGTGCCTTTGAACCATGCAGGTAACGAGCTTGTACATCTCACACAGCAGATATGAGGCGCCCAGTGCTTGTCCTGATCACCAACTTTGCATGCGAAGTATAACACGGCAACACGTATTTTATTGAATGATATCTGACACTTGATTCTAGGTAATTTGGGTGCGCTGAATACGAATTTCAACTCGGTTTGGCTCTATCAGGTCCTGATTCTTGTCGACAGCCTATGTGCCATTTTCCAGATTTTTCAAATTAGGACTAAAAAATTAAGTCATGTGTAAAAATTTTTTTTCAAGTTTCATGAATACAAGCAGTTCAAATTACAGTAAAATTACATTATAACGATAGAAATGACTTAAAATAAAAAAACAAACAGATATGAAGCTTTCACTGTGGCAAAAATTTTCTTTTGTAAGACTTTCTAGCGTATTTGCTTGTTGATGGCAGGTCTCTTTTCAAGCACCAGCAGTAATCAGCCATCATGTGGGAATCCCAGCGGCCTTGGTACCGTTCCTCCATAATTTTGATATCTTGGTGGAATCTCTCCCCTTGTTCGTCACTTACATCACCTAAATTACTTGGAAATTGGTCAAGATGGCTATTCAAAAAATGCATTTTTATGCTCATATTGCAACCTAACTCTTTGTAGTCCCTTAAAAGTTTTTTTACGATTTCTTCGTAGTTATCTGCCCTATAATTGCCTAAAAAGTTTTCTATCAAGTCCACGAATGAGAACCAGCCATTTTTTTCGCGTTCATTCATGACATTAGGAAAATTGCTGTCTTTAATCATTGTTCTTATTTGTGGACCGTCGAAAATTCCCGCCTTGAATTTTTCATAACTTAAACTTGGAAATTTTGAAGTTATGTATTTGAAACACTCGCCGTTCGTATCTAAAGCTTTTACATATTGTTTAATGAGGCCTAGTTTTATATGCAGAGGAGGAAATATGATTTTATCTCTGCTCACCAAAGGTGGATTAATTACGTTTTTTTTCTCCGACAGTAAGTGATGTTCGTGCTGGCCAGATTTGTTTGAAATAATGTTCTTCCTTGGCTCTGCTGTCCCATAAGCAAAGGAAGCAGGGATATTTAGTATACCCTCCTTGTTGTCCTAGCAGAAAATTAACCATTTTTAAGTCAACACATATGATCCACTCGTGCTCCCTATATTTGATAAGATTTAAAACCTTTTCTATATGTTCATACTTTTCTTTTAATTTTGTTGAGTGCCCAATCGGTATCGAGCCGTATAGATTGCCATTATGCAACAACACACACTTAAGACTTCTTTTCGAACTGTCTAAAAACAAGCGCCAATCATTTGCATCGTAAGACTCAACCCCCATCTTCTTTAACAAACCAACTATGTCGCAGCAATATACTAAACTATCCTCTGTTCTAAAATATTTAACAAGTTCTTCTTCTCTTTTTCTGTAAAATGAAATGTATGTGTTTGAAGTAAGCAAGTTTTTCTCTTTAAGTCTTGAAGCTAAAATTTCCGCAGCCTTTTTTGGCAAATTTAGATCCCTTACAAGATCATTCAACTCGGCCTGGTTAAACTTTTGCGGATCGTTTTGACTTTCAAATACGCTGGGGTCAAAATCGGTGTCTGACTCCTCAAAGTGCATAACAATATTTTCAGGAACATCTTCAACTAATTCTTGAGTTGGCAGACCCTTAAATTTTGGAATGGGGATCTCATTTGAATGTAGCACAGGTCGTATCGCGGTGTCGAAATTTGGGTACTCGATACAATGTTTATTTTTCTTAGTGAAGCCCGAAGTCTTGACAAAGCAAAGGTAGCAATCGGTCTCGTGGTTAGTAGGCTCTCGCCACACCTGATATGGAAAAAAAATTGTAAAGCGTTAACAAAAGCGACGAGAGACTTGTTTTTATGAATTTTATCAAAAGTTATCACCCAAACATTTAACATTTCTATGTGTTTCAACCTTATGCAATATTTGAGATTCTTATAAACATTTTCTGTAAATTTTTGTTTATGTACCTAAGTTACAATTACATTTAGGTAAGTTACAGTATACTAGTGATTAAATTACGTAGTTTTATGAAATCCTAAACTTACCATCGGAACTCCAAAAGGTATTTTTGAATCCGAACCCTTCGTCCAATGTCGCAGTCTTTCAATGCATATAGTGCAGGCTTTATGTGGAGCCCACGATTTATCTTGGTCCCCCAGTTTTATGCCAAAATAAGCTAAGTAAGCTCTTTTTACGAAGTCAGTTATATTTGCTCGTTGATGTGGAAGTGTAAAATTTCCACATATATAACAGAAGGAATCAGGGTTGTTTTTGCATTTGAACTTTCTAGTGCTTGATGACATATTGCTTGATTGTTCTGCCAATTTGTAAAGGTATTTAAAGCCCTTAATTCATATAAATTTAAGAAAATCTGAAATATAAACACAAAAATTAGTTTAAATAGGTACTTATTATGAAATAGGTACTTACAATCTATGAAATTAAACTAGAAACACGGATGAGTAGGTACAATATAAATTACGTCTAATTAAATCAACTATATTAAATCACGATGACAAAATTACTCACTAAATCATATGCCAATTCAAAATTATGTTAATGCCCAAACTTAATTAACTAACTCAACTGACTGACTGATTGAATTGACTGATTAACTCTGGAAACGAGTCGCTTTTATATTTTAGTTGTCCCTCTAGAATACTCTACAGAGAACAGGAACGCTCGAGAAAATTTTAGAATTCTATGATATTTTTAGCTTAATTTACTAATATTAAAATGGGTTAAAAATGACAAAATTAAAAATATTTTTAGGGTGTTACATATAAAATACATAATACAACAATACCATAACAATAGGTACAAATACCTAGATAAAAACCTAGTTGCATAATGTGTAACTGCAAAAAGACTTAGCGAGTATTGAGAAAAAAACCTTTTTATGAATACGACGAAAGAGGAGGGGTGTTGAGCAAAATCAGGACCTGATAGAGCAAAACCGAGTAAAAATTCGTGCTCAGCGCACCCAAATTACCTAGAACTAACTGTCAAATCTAATTCAATAGACAAAAAGTTGAAATTTGTTCCCCAGTGATAATTCATAAAGCTTTTTCACATGAGAAGTCAACTTCCTTTTATACTGTTTTAACGTTAATGTCCCACAAATATAACAAAAACTGTCTGGCGAATTTTTGCACTCTCTAGGCATTGTAGCATAACATCAATAAAAACTTGTAAATAAGAAAATGATAGATCAATTTGCAATTTCACACAATATAGACGTTGTCGGTGAAATATACATAATTTGATAGCTGTTATTCAATAATACTCACTTATAGCACCAATTTATGATAAAATATGGCTGACAATTTTGTTTTAAATGATTAATGAAAGAAATTTTTCATAAAATCAAAGTGGAAACACAGAGCCGAACACCACCACCATAGCATATGCATGACTGAACAAAATGTAAAAGATGCGTTCAGAGAACCAGTGGTTCTCAAAATGATACAATGAAATAGGGTTATTTATATAAAATCGGTGAGTGATACAAATAAATGAGTGTTATTTTCGCAATCTACGCATATAATTAGCCATAAAAATGACGATCTCATTTCCGTTTTTTTTACACTGTTGTACAGTGTTATTAATAAAAAATTTGTCAATATTTTCAGTGATTAGTTATTTGATCAGTTCAATTACTAATAAAATAACGCAAGACCTTGGTTAAATTAGCGAATCCGAGATAAAAACCGAAGTTAACTCGATATAAACAAACAAGAACTATGTCGGAACAACATCAGTGTCTGAGACTACATTTGAAACCTTTACCTTTGATGCTCGCGATATATTGAATCGTGATGATACATGTGGGTATGAAGTTTCATTAATACTCGTATGTTGTGCGGTTCAAATTTATAGCGTGGGCAGGAAAAAGCTCCATTTGACTTTGACCTCTTTGCAACCTTGACCTTTGATGCAAGGACCTGATTCTTGCTCATGACACATCGTCCTATGATGATCCATATATGTATGAAATTTCATCAATGTGTTGAACGATTTAAAAGTTAAAACGCGATAACGAGTGTAACAAACAGACGGACGGACAAGTGCAATCCAGTATGACCCTCTCCGGATTTTTTGGTGGGGAACATAATTAGTAGTAGTAGTAGTAAATCAATAACTTAATAAAAAATGTTTAATGATGTACTGCTGTGATACAATAGACTGAATAGAGGGTGTCCGAAAATGAATATACCAAAAATAAAGTTGAATAACTTTCTTGTTATTTGTGATAGGAACATAAATTGAATATAAATACATGCAGCAGGCACAAGGCTATTTAATTTTGTTAAGGTATCATTTCCACTGGTTTGATTAATTAATGAACTTCATGTCGCTCATCATTCGCTATACTCAATCTAATTCTGCGTTCAAATTCTGAGAAAACATTTTCCAACACAGCTGTAGAGATGGATGAGACAGCATCACAAATACGATGTTTCATTTCTTCAGTGTCCCTTGGTTTGTTATGATGAACTTTAGTTTGGTGACAATTCAGTCCATAGATACCGGAACGTGACATGGTACACCAGACGTTTACTTTAGGGGAATCCCTTTCGTGTTCATACAATTCCTGGGGATTTTCTTCACCCCATATCCTGCAATTATGACGATTAACTGCCTGATATGTGAAATGTAGCCTCATCACTAAAAATGAGGTTTGATAAAGTGTTCATTTGATTCTACCGTTTCAATTAATTCTTGACAAACATTCACTCTGGTCTCATAATCCTCTTCTAAAAGTTGATGAACTACCCGCATTTTATAACATTTAAACCTAAATTCTTTAAGAAAGATATCATGGGCAGAGCTTCTCGGGATGTTTAACTCAGTTGATGCTCTCCTAATTGACTTTTTAGGGCTTCTGGCAAATGCTTCCCTAATTGCATTCACCCTAGCCTGAGATTTCCTTGGCTGAACGCGTTAAAACGTGAGTCACGACGAAGTGTCACAACTTCGGGAGCTTATAGCTGAGGTCATTCCCAGTCAAAAACTTCACATGAACATAGGTCCGATTCTTAACGGCTATGGATGTTTGAATGTTTTAAAATAAGAATAAGCGAACAAATAGCTGCTAAAGTTTTTATTCATAAATTTACAATAACTGTTTAAAAATGACTACCCTCAGCCACAATACAAATCGCAGCTCGTCTGTGAATCGCGCGTGTAGACGCGCATTAGTTCATTACGATTGTCCTTTATGAGGACTGCAGCATCCAAAATGCGACGGAGCAATGCATCTCGTGTTTCCACTTTTCTCTGGTACACCAGCTCTTTCATACACCCCTACAGATAAAACTCTAGAGGGGTTAGGTCCGGAGACCTGGGTGACCAATTTTGTGCACCACCACGACCGATCCATCGACAGGGAAGCGATCATCGAGATGCGTTCTCACTGCACGGCTAAAATGGGGAGGAGCTCCGTCTTGTTGGAAGTACATACGCAATCGTGTTGGCAAAGGTACATCTTCTAACAGTGGCGGCAGTTCGTCTTGTATAAATCGTAGCTAAATGTCACCTGTAAGACCACCTTCGAAAACAAACGCACAAGTCAGCTCACCGTAGAGAATACCACACCACACATTGACACTAAACCGATGTTGAAAATTACTTACCACAATGGCATGAGGATTCATTTCTAACCACACATGTGAATTGCGTGTGTTATTGACACCGTCGCGGGTAAATTAAGCCTCATCACAGAACAAGACGCATCAATGTAATTGTCTATCGACATTGAGCCAATTACAAAATTCCAGCCGTTGGGCACGGTTGGAGGTGCTGAACGCGGTCTACGTGGTATGGATACACGCCTTCTTCCTTCGTGTAACGTTCTACATCCTCTCGTTTACGGAACTCTAAGACGTAGAAATCCTTCGCGTACTAACATGAGGACTCCGCTGTACCATCTGAATAATGTTTTCTTGTTCAGCCACATCTTGTTGTACCGGACGCTCAGATAAAATAGTAACCCTAGGAAATGAACCGCTCCCTCGCAACCTCCGGAAAACGTTGCTAAACACTCGTCGATCCGGAAAACGTCGCTGGTATTCAGCGACAACAGCAGTAGTATTTCCATCGCAAAATCCATAAACATACACCATATCGGCATATGAAAACGTGAAATGCATAATGAACGCACAAAACATCAACTGCACGCTGTGAAACAACACTCTATTGCGTAGTTAGTTCGGTTCGGTAAGTAACTGTCAATTCAGTTCAAGGTCACGCATGCGCATGCTTGAAATTCAAACATAACATTGCTCCATAACCGTTAAGAATCGGATCTATGTTCATATGAAGTGTTTGACTGGGAATGACCTCAGCTATAAGCTCCCGAAGTTATGACATTTCGTCATGACACACCCTGTGTATTAGGATGGCGTAATGTTCAGCTGTAGATATAAAGGCTATCTGAGGAAGGGTTACCTTCTTTTCGCCGCGGTTGTTTCGCCGTGGTAGTTTCGCCGCAGTTGTTTCGCCGCAGATTGAATTCGCCGTGAATTCATTCGACGCAGTGCTATTCGCCGCAGCCTAATTTTTCTATTTTTTCTAGATTTTAATTTAAAAGGCAAACATTAAAAATTCTCAAAATTTATTTGTTAAAAATGTACTCCAATTAAAAATTATATAAAATTTGATTATTAAAAGAGTACTCCTAATTAAAATTCATAAAATTTTAATTAAGTTAATGGTTTGATTTTCCTACTCTAATGTCCTTGCTCCGATGCAAGTTCAGTTTTAAATTAAATAAAAATAAGAATAACTTAAAGATGTCCATTTAACTTTATTCTAAACATAATTTCTCATATGTGACTGTATACATTATATACTGTATTGCTCGAAAGGAATACGAGTTTCGATATTGCTTGGTAATGCTGCTGCGAGCTGCTTGTACCCTGATATGGGTGTATGGAATAATGCTCTGTGAGAAAAAGTTAAATCTTTTTCTCACTTCCACTAAGCTTTACCCGAGACCTTAGAATGTATTGGGCATTGATTAAAAAAAAATATATATATATATATATATATGGGAATGAACTCAGAATGGTGTATCATATATATATATATGTGTGTATATATATATATATATATATATATATATATATGTCACAACCATGCGACCTGCCATTTCTATGGTTGAGCGATATCTATGTTTGTGCTATTAGAAATTCGGGATCACCTGAAGATCAGGGTCCCCAGCCTTCTTTAGTTGGCCTTATAAAGCTAACTAACGAAAATATCACGACTTAACCTAACCAGTCGTTTGGTCTACTGTACACCCTTGACGAATGGTTAGGTTAGGTCGTGATATTTTCGTTAGTTAGTCTTATAAAGCTAACTAAAGAAGGCTGGGAGCCCTGATCTTCAGGTGATCCGGCTTGCTCAAAATCACAATGAATAGAAAGGGGATTAACGAATTTTTAATGTTTGCCTTTTAAATTAAAATCTAGAAAAAATAGAAAAATTAGGCTGCGGCGAATAGCACTGCGTCGAATGAATTCACGGCGAATTCAATCTGCGGCGAAACAACTGCGGCGAAACTACCACGGCGAAACAACCGCGGCGAAAAGAAGCATCCCCCTGAGGAATGAAGCTGCGCGGTTGATATCGGAGAAGACTGCAGTGAATCCGACTCTCCACTCCGAACCATTAATGTAAACCATTGTGGAACCAGCGTGTTCTTGGAAGTTCAAAATATTTGGTACAGAGTTCTTGTTCCGAAGAAAACTCCTTTGAAATAAGAAAAATAGCGACAGTGGGCGAATAGAGTTGGGGAACCAAGAAGCAGTGTCAGGGTGAGAGTGAAAGTACAGTTGGTTTGAGTCAAAGGGTTTCGTATTCGGAGTTAGAAAAAGTTCATACGGTATCTCTGAGCTCATGGATGGTGGCTTTGGACCCATTAATCTAGTGTATCCCATTGTCCACTTTTAAGGACAAGCAAATTATTACTTGCTAAAAGGAAAATTTTTACATAATGCTCTAAAGGAGGGATTCATAAAAGTACAATTAAGAGTATATTGAACCACCTTTTTTTTTGTTACCGTACATACAAGATAAGAGGATGGGTTGTGGTTGAAGAAAATTTCAGCCTTTTTTGCAGTGGTTATAAACTATTAAAATAAACTATTAAAATAATGTTAAAATCTCTCTTCTTCCGCAGCCTTATTAGCCCACTTCTATGTGGGGTCGCTGTTGCAGATCCTTCTTCTCCATTCACTTCTGTCTTGAGCCACCTCTTCCTCCATCCCCTTTTCACTCGTATCTTTCTTCAGTCTATCCCACCACCTCATCTTAGGTCTACCTCTTCTCCTCGTGCTTAGAATTTCCATCCTCAGCATCCGTCGTCCCACATACTCCTCCTCCCTCCTCTGGACATGCCCATACCATCTCAATCTCCTTTCCTGTGGCTTCTTGGAGATTTCCGTTACTTTTGTTGTTCCTCTTATTAAATCATTCCTCACTCTATCCCTCCTAGTCACTCCACACATCCATCAGAGCATCTTCATTTCTGCCACTTCCATTTTCTTTGCCAGGCTTCTTTCCATCGGCCATGTTTCTGCCCTATATAGTAGTGCTGGTCTTACTTCTGTCTTGAACAGTTTTCCCGTCACCCTCACATTTACCTTCTTATCACACAATACTCCCGATACCTCTTCAATTTTTTAAAGTCAGCTTGAATTCTGTTGTTTATTTCTCCTTCCAAGCCTCCCTTCCCCTCTATGATTGATCCTAGATACTTGAAACTTTTAACTGTCTTTATAATAAATTCCTGGACCATGACACTTCCTATATGTTCGTCTCCAGATGCACATTTCATATACTCGGTCTTTTCTCTGCTTATTTTTAGTCCGCTAGTTTCCAGAGCTACTCTCCACCTCTCTAATTTCTCTTGCACTCCCTCTTGTTTCTGAGCACAACACGATGTCATCAGCAAACATCATGGTCCATGGAGCCTCCTCTATCACGTCTTTGCCGATCACATCCATCACAATATAAAAAACCAGCGTACTCAGCGCTGATCCCTGGCGTAGACCAACTCGGTACCTCAAATTTCTCGCTCTCTCCTACACTACTTCGCACCTTCGTAAAAGCTCTCTCATACATATCTTGGATTAGTCTGACATACTTCTCAGGTACCCGCCTGTCTCTTAAACATCTTCACACTTCCTGCCTTGGGACTCTATCATACGCTTTTTCTAAGTCTACAAACACTAGATGTAACTCCTTTCTTCCTTCTCCGTACCCTTCTAATAATTGTCGAAGTGCAAATATTGCATCCGTTGTTCCTCTTCCTGGCATAAAACCAAAGTGCTCATCAAAGACCGCTACTTCCTCTCCCAGTCTCGCTTCCACAATTCTTTCCCAGATCTTCATGGTGAGAGATATAAGCTTTCATCCTCTGTAATTTTTACACTCTTGGATGTCTCCTTTCTGCTTGTAAATTGGTACCAATGTACTTTCCCTCCATTCCTCTGGTATCCTCTGTCTCAAAAACTGGTCATTATCCTCCACAATATATCCAGTCCTTCCCCCAACGACTTCCATACCTTCTGATGGTATCTCATCTGGTCCTCCCGCTTTTCTATTCTTCATTTTTGTTGAGGCCATCCTTACGTTTTGTCTACATTTCTTACCATACCTAGATTTTCCACACCATCCTCAAAAATCCTTCTTTCATTTTCTACATTTAGGTTTTGGAAATAATATATAAATAATATAAAAACTATCTAACGTAGATGAATATCTCTTATATCCCACGATGCGTATTATGAATGTGCATTGAGCAGACAAAGAGAAAAAAAAAAAAAAAAAAAAATCTCGTCCTCATTTGAGGACAATGGGATATAATGGGTTAATGTTGGAATATTTTAGGTGACATTAATACTCGAAGTTGAGTTCCTGCCTTTTAATGCTTAGGGAAGGGTGTAGACCGCATAATCGTTAAGGCCGATTGTGGATAGGGTCAAACATTTTCAGATGTTGGTCAGTTGTCGCCGAGGAGTATATTTCCAACCCATTTATGTTTATATATTTGATACTGTGACAGCATGAACAGAGAGTATTGTAAAATATCCGAGTGTTAAATGGAATAAGAACCAGCACTTAACAACATGAGCTTACGTCAGAGGTTCAAATCCCGCACCAGCTCAGTTTTTGTTCCTGGTTCACCTCAATCAATTTCAGGTTTGAATTTCGGAAAACTAAAATAACCTTCACGTCACCTCAAACTTGTATGAGTGGGAACAAAATCGATACTAAGTTGGGATTTCAAAGAAAACATCAAAGTAATTTAACATATATTAAATCATAAATCTATGAAAAAAACTAGACACAAACATGTTTATACATGTTGTATGCGTAACATTTTCCTCTAAGTACAGTAACAGACTAGCTTATTACTTTGATACTTCTGAGTGAAATACAAGTACATTTGTACTTCACTACATTAGCAGTAGTATGGTAGTAGTTACTGCAAAGTGTCAATGTACTTTACTTAGTACTTTTTAGTCAAACTTGATTTAGACACTCAATACACCACAGAAGGATTTTATTCTGGGAAGAGATTCATTGAAAGAAAAAACAAAAAGGAGAAACCATAATAATAACAATAATTATGCATATTAATCAAATTATTACTACCAACTAATTAAATCATTACCTAATTAATATTTAAATAACCGAGAAAGAAGTCGCTAATTTTTTAACACTAAAAAATACAGTAAACATATTCTTACATCTTTCCGGATCAGCGTACAGTATTCAACTTATAAAAGGTGCGGAGGTGGTCAATTAAAAAAATTAAAACCAAACTGTAACAAATATGCTGACGAGAGAAAATACTTTATGATTAGCAGAACGTTTCGGGTGTCAACAATATCCCATTATTAATGTAGGCAAATAACAAAATAGTCGATACGTGAAATAAACAATTATTCAGACACTTGAATAGAAAACATTATTTACCCACAGAGGTTGAAAGCACTCGCGAGATTATTACTGGGTTGGGCATAAAGTCTCTCTTTAAATATAATTTAAAATGCAGGAAAAGTCCTGCCTGATTTAACGTATTTAAAGCTATGCCATATATGCCACTGTACCATGACATTAACATTTTCTGCAAGTTGTTTGTTGTACGCACAAATTCACAAAATGCTGTGAAACGTACAGTACAATTGCAACTAAGAATTTGGATGATGATTTTTTTTTTTTTTTTTAACACAAAACAAGTTCCAGAAAAATTATGTAAACGAAGCGCAACACGAAAAGATTGTCACTGGAAAAAAGTTGTAAAATATGCCAGTATTTATGAATTTCGTTTCCAAACTGGAATCAGTAAGTAATTTAAGAAACATGTTCAACACCTACCTGATAACTTGACATCTAATCGGACACCTACAAAAATTTAAAAAACTTTTAGGAAAACGGAGAAAAGTCAATCGCATAATGGTGTTCCTTAAAAGCAACATTCAAAATTTTGTGCTTCCGCTTTCAAAGCGACTGACTATAAAACTTTATATCATCCCGCTCATCCCCGAAAAAGAGAAAGGAAAAATTTATCGGTGGCCGTGTGTGTTTATTAAAGTGTGTGAACTAAATTTTAATTCCCGTAATCCAAATGTTAGAAGGTCTCGAGCAATACCTAGTTTAAATTGTACTTATAATTTTAAATGTTAACTTCATAAACTACGAGAAAATAAAAAACAATTCCAAAAATCTGGAAAACAAGAAATAAAAGACTTTGGTCCTAGAAAAGGCACACAATCTGAAAGAAGAGAAAAAGAAAAAGTCGAAGTTCAATAGTAAACTTAAAAGCCTCTTGTTAAGAAATCACTAATCCTACTGGTACAAAGCATTCTCACGAAGAAGAAATTATCATTACTAAAAATTTTATTTGTTTAAACTAACACAAACTTGAAGTCCCGTTTTGAATTAAACAAATAATTTATTATTATTATTATTATTATTATCTGCAGTGAAAAGTATATACAAGATTGAAAAATTTCTCTCCGATATAAATTCAAAATTTTCAACTGGTACCTTCTTAATTTAAGTCCGTATTAACTAGCAAACAAGATGATTACAGTATTTAACATTAATAACAAATTATGAATTACATCATACACTTACAAAGAAACGCTTGAAGGACTTAAATAAAGGTAAAAATAATGTATCGGATCTACTACTACTTTATTAAACTGGCCCTACTCAATTAGGTCTGACGCCGACACTAAATCACTAATCAAACATTACGACTCTTAGGAAATAGTCAAACAGAAAGCATGTTTAACTAATACCAATTAACTATAGCATTCTTCCAAACAAAGCAATGAAAATACAGAAAAAAATATACTGATCAATATGACCTCATAAAGAGGGCCCCCCCCTCCAAAAAAAAACCACATGTTGAACAGGCCTTCTTATTAATTAAAGAAAAATGTTCCAGTGATGGGATTGTTTTACAATTGGTTCTTTCGCAACATTTGACTGAATTGCAGCATTTTATCTTTTCACCACTTACCTCACTACCTGAAATTACTTAAAAATAACTTTATATTTATAGTAAACCTTTAACGAAAAAGTAAAGAAAAACTCTAATAACTTAAATGGAATACATATTTTTAAAGTTATACAAAACATTATGAATGGGCCTCCTATATTACAAACGTAGTCTTAGACTGCAAAATTTTTTTACAAACTCGAAGTAATTATTGCCAACCTCCGTACAAAAGCTTTAAGTTTTAGAGTGCCAAAGGAAATACGACGTACGTACATACGCGCGCACACGAACACAATTAATAATCATTAGAGAGAGTTTTGTAGAATTGCAATGCCAACGCATCTGATGCGCAAGACGGGGTGGAAAAAAAAAGAGGGGGAGGGGGGTGAAGTTTTTGTATATATATATGTGAAATGTGCTTTACTCCCATTCTTCGTCATGCGAAAGTGTGAAACTTGAACGAGATGAGTACTATTAAGTTAGAGAAAACAAAAAGTACGTTATTGGATAGGTTTATTAAAAAAAAGGTTATTTTTCCTTGAAGCGAAGTTGAGCAGTGAACAGTTTTGAGTAATTATTATTATTATTTCAATATATTCAACACGTTTCACTCTTCTATTTATTACCTCGCACAGTGTGATGTATTCAACAACAACTCAATTTTATCTTCGTATGTAAGATAAATGTAACAAAGTAGAAATTGATATAAGCCATTGCAAATCTCGTACATAAATAATCTGACCCTGGAGAGGTTACGGGGTCACGAATCTGCGCTACCTACGATAAACATATAATCCTCTTAGCCAGTTAATCAGTCAGCCACTTAAACATTCAATAAGTCTAGATGAATCTGTTTGATTGTACAAAAGCTAAAACCTATCAATATTGAAAGTCATTTAGTAATACTTTTATTATATACTCGTGTATATATACTCTATAGAATAAAATAAGATTTTTAGAATTAAACATTACATACAATAATGACTTTGAATAATAAAACCAAGAATTAAAACAATTTTAAATATATATATAACATATATCGAAGTTGAAAACAAAATATTCGAAAATACTCAGGTTTACACACACACACACTTCCAAGTAATAAATATCTGTTATGAAATATATTAATCCTTCCTTATATTAAACTCTCAACATTTTACTAAATTTATAACCCTAAGACTAGCATCAAAATGGGAAGGGATATATATTATATATATATACACCGGGTGACTCATAATTCAGGAACCATAGAAATAATTTTATTTTTTTTCTAATAATTTTTGTACTTTCTAACGTTTTTTTTTCTTTATTTTCTTTTTGATGAATGACCTGGATGACATAGCGATAAATAAAGGACGTGGCATGTTTTTTCAGCAAGACGGTGCACCACCTTATTTTGCCATGCAAGTTCGCAAATACCTTGATAAAACATTCGCCAACAAATGGATTGGCCGAAGAGGTCCTATCGAATGGACACCCAGAAAGTACAAGAATTATTTGAAAAAAAAATAATTATTTCTATGGTTCCTGAATTATGGGCCACCTGGTGTGTGTGTGTGTGTGTGTGTGTGTGTGTGTGTGTGTGTGTGTGTGTGTGTGTATAAATTATTTCACGAAAGTAACACGTGAAAAATATTTATGATGAATAAAACCACGAAGGAAAAGAAACAGAGAGTGGTGCTCAAGCGCTTTCGTCTAATGACATCCTCAGGTTCCTGAGGATGTCAAGGTTCCTGAGGATGTCATTAGACGAAAGCGCTTGAGCACCACTCTCTGTTTCTTTTCCTTCGTGGTTTTATTCATCATATATATATATATATATATAGTCTGGAATAAAAAAAAATAGTTTCAAAAAATAAAATAACTTTTTTCCGTCAGTTTTATTAAAAGAATAATAATAGTTTTAACTACGATAAAATATACAGTATATGCTCATGAAATAAACTTGATAAATTACCCTTAGTTTTTTATATTTTTCATTTTCAGTGGAAGGTAAAAAAATAAAATAAATAAATATTTCCCCCCTCCAGCAATAACTCGCCTCAAAACACCTTGGCATGAAGACTTTAGTTTCAACTAATACGTTATGAAACCACCTCAGTGAAAAGAGATGCGAAAATGTTTAAAAAAATTTTTTTTTATAAAGACAAAATATAACTACGCCTAACCTTTAACCTTTTAAAATTTTTATGGTTTTAAAATGTTGTTCTTTCCAAACTACTTGAAACCATTTAACTTGAAAAAAAAAATACAAAATTGGAGTAGCAGTAAAACATTTCTTCCCTAACTTTGACACTGAGGTTATCACGATGGTTGATTGTGTTTCGTTAGTTTAATGGTGAGATGGGCTAAAACGCAGTGTGGGCACGCCATCTGCGGTTGGTCACTGTGATACTGATCCAAGAGCACTCGAGCGGTCTTTCCTAAGAGGCCGGGTACGGTTGTGACCGTACGCTCCAACTGCGGCAAGACTTTGGCCTGCGTCAGAGAGGTATTTTCGGAATTAGGGGACGGGTTACTTTTTAATTCGCAAATAGTTTGAAAATTACCATTTTTTTATGGTAATAAAGGAGGTATTAAGCATGTTTTTATTTCATGTAGTTAATAAGAAATTAGACATTTTTCTCAGAATCCAGGCTGGAATAGTTAACAAACTTAAGTGTAGAATGGAAAATCGAAGTTTCACCTTTTAAAAAACAACCACAACCCGGTGGTGTCGCAAAGCATACAAATTAGTATCAATTTCAACAACCTACTGACGCACCTTGAAATCCCTGTTTGTGAAGTGATGCCCGCAGGTGAAGAGAACGCAGTCCTTATCTTGGATCTTGCTCTTACTCGGCTCCTTCTTGCTTTTTGCTCCTAATGCAGGATCCTCTGTTACGTTCTTCTCCTCTGCTCCACCTTCTTCGGACATACTCTTCAAAGTAGCAACTTCTTGTGGGGAAAGATTGATAACGTCCGGGGCTTGCTTCGCCAAGGAGTCCATCAGGGCATTGTATGAGGATTTCTCTTCTCCATCCCCGGAAGAATCTTTGCTAGGTGGAGCGCCGGCTCCAAGGTTAAGACGAGCCAACTGGCTCAGAGCATCCAACTGCTCGATGTTGCATTCACCTTTCAATAAATTAAAAGGAGTATCAACGTAAAATGAGCGTCGAAAGAAACCGAGTAAGTTAAGTAACATTAACAAAAATACCTAACGATCAATTCACACCTATTCTGGAGAAGTCCCTTTTGAAACGCACAGGGTGGGCCACGAAAGGATGACGGCTTTTCTTTTGTTGCAGGTCAGCTGGAAGTTGGAATTAGAAAAATATATTGGCTGAAAACAAGAATGTACTGTCTGGATATAAAAATTTCACTAACCCTTCAGACATGGGTGATAAGAGTCATTTGACTACAGAGCAAAAAAGAAAAGTTCTGTATGCAGAACACAAAAGTGTAACTCAATTGCAGAGGTGTTTTAGAGCTTACTTTGGGGCAAGGTGGGCACCGTGCAGGAACGCAATTTTGAGGTTACACAAACAATTTGAAGAAAATGGAACTGTGCTCGAATTAAAAAGGCCGCGCCAACCATCAGTACGGATTCCTGACAGTGTCGAAGTACTTCATGTTGGAATGACAAGAAGCCCAACAAAACCAACTATAAAAGCGAGTCAGCAATTGGAAATTTCCAGGACATCCATTCGCCGAATGTTAAAAATGGACTTACATTTGTTCCCCTATAAAATTCCAACTTTCAGCCTTTGTCAGAGATAAATAAGGGGCGTCGAATGCAGTTTGCAGATACTGGAATGGTGAAAGACAATCCAGAAATCTTGCATAACATCTGGTTTACGGATGAGGCTCACGTTTTTGTCAGTGGTGCTGTGAATAAACAGAATTTCCGATCTTGGGGACAGAAAACTCCCACGAAACACAGGAACCACCTCTGTATAGTGAAAAGGTAACGATCTGGTGTGCTCTCTTAAGTCATAGATTGATCAGTCCCTTTTTTTGTCCCAAAGTGAACCCTAAACGTCTTTACACTTTTGAATATTTTTCTATTTGAATATTTTTCTATTTTTTGCTCTGGAGTCAAAAACTCTTATCACCCATATTTGAAGGGTTAGTGAAATTTTTATTTCCAGTCAGTACTTTCTTATTTTCAACCAATATATTTTTCTAATTCCAATTTCCAGCTGACCTGCAACAAAAGAAAAACTGGTATCTTTTCGTGACAGACACTCATTAATAGCATCTGCAACATCTAAAGATTGGCTATCGTATTTACAAACACCATCCGAATACTCTCAACCACAACTTGATCACGCATTGCCATTTTTACAGATATAATTATCATCCAAATATGCAGTCACACTTGAAGGTTGATCAACTCTAAGGTATTTATTACCAACAACTGCAATCAGTGCTACTACCTGACAATTTGGAAGATCCCTCTCATTTACCTGCTTGTAGATGACTGATCACAGAGGAGCACAAATTAAGGCAAAACTTGGTCGACAGCTGACTCAGAACCCTGGCTGTGGCCTCAGTAATGTTCTCTTTTCCAGATTCCCTGGCCTCTTCAGCATTCTGGGACGGGTTCTCTTCCCTAAATTATTTATTTCAGTCACTAATACCGATTTTTATATAATGGCAAGAAAATGTTATGAGAAACATAACTACTTAAGTTTCCTAAATTACTCTTTACAATGGAAGTGCATCTCTGACATTAGTACAAGCAATATATCGCTACAGAAGTCACAAACTAAATATTTTCTACATTATAAAATTGACGTTTACAGAGTGACTTATTGTGGTGACCTTTCCTTACCCAAACAAGAGAAGAGCGAGCGGGTAGACCGTCCTGGGTAAATGGGTGAGGAGAAGGTCTTCCAACTGGGGAATCGGGAGAGAATGGGTGAGCCAAAGACCAATTCCCTCCTGAAGGACCAGTCTCATTCCACTTTGAGACTCTTCCGTTTGGAGGCGAAGGAAATGATCAAGGATTCTTACGGCTTCATTCACGTGACTGAATAGCAATGGATTTTCAGGGTTAGCCTATCTATTCTTTAAAATCCCATTTCCTATCCAAAGTAGAACAGGCGCAGTTCTTAACCCTCTAACGCCGACTGGGTCGAATACGTACCGTTTGAAATACACGCATTTAGACTTAACCCTACAAAAACGTTCAGCGTTAACGGGTTAAGGTGGTACTACAAAACTGTACTGAGAAATAATACCAATTCGTAGTACCTTCAATAAATAGAACAAGAATTCTCGGGTGGGGTAGTTAATTTTTCAAATGATAAATATACGATAATGGAATACATACTCACCGGTACTAAGTCATCCTAAATGATGACGGCAATCTTTCAGTCCAAAATACCCACCTAGAAGAATAAGCGTGATCCTTAGTGCTTTTCCCCTCATTATTAGGGCATGTGTTCGGAAGTTCATCAGCCTTCTTCCCCTCTTCCTCCTCTTTCTTCTCCGTCTCTACCTCCTCCTTGATCCACGTGTGACTGAGAAGGGCGCACAACTGGTGATGCATTGCTTTGCTGTGCTGTTTCTCCAGCGTGTAAAGAGTGGCCAACGCCTGGTGTCCTTCGCAATCGAGGAGCTGCGACATGAACTTCCGTTATGTTTACAGGAAAAAAATTAAAACAATCTATTAAGTTTCAGCTGTAACTCTCTTAATTCATTTTATAAGTCTTAATTATCGTGCACCCAGAGTTCTAATTAGTCTTAACTACGTAGCAATAAAGGTTCTGAAGGCCCATTTCCCATTCTCCATGGGAAAGGCGCGACATTTAAACTTGGAAAAGAAGGCACAAAAGAATCACCAGTGAATCTATAAATACCAGTGAATCTATAAACGACCAGAATTCCGAAAGTGAAAAAACACGAACCATCTGAGCCAGATTCTTCGACGAGTAATGGTGGTGAAGGAACGCGAGCGAAGAGTGGAGGGTGACGGTACCGTATAGACCATCGTCCTTGTCTTCCATCATGTCCTTTTCAGCAATATCTTCCGAGGGTACTTCCAGAGATGCCAATTCCACTCCGCTGAGAATGCCCATATCGTTTAAATCAACCTGAAGAAACAGAAGCCGAGTATGAAGGCTTTTATACTCAGGCATTGAACACAACTTATTACTAACCTATTGTACCTAAATGGTCGATGGGTCGACCCGCTGCACAATCTCGCAAAAAAATGACAAATGAGTCCTCATGTGGATAAGAGTCGAGGCAAATACGTAAAACGGATGACGTATCAAGAACTATATACGATAAACAGCAGGATAAGAAAGTTTTTAGATATAGAACAACAGGTTGCCAGCATAAACAAACAAAAAACGCACTTTATATATCTACATACACATCCATACATACATACATAGTACATACGTTACACAAATACAAGTATGGATATCGATACAGATCCTGACATAAGAAAAGAAGGTTTGGATGGCGAAATTCTAGTATTATTTTACCTTTTCTTTAGACTGCGCCTGCAAATACTGGCTTGAGAGTCCTGATGGTTGACAAGGGACAGGCAGATGGGCGATGGTTCTCGGAACTTCAACGTTCGAGTGGATACTGTGAGGGACCTTAAGAACCCTCTTCGACGTGCGGAGCATAAACACTTTGCTTCCTTGTGCTTTTTCAGCGCCAGAATTACTTCCTTGGCCAAGCTGTAATTCATATTATTTTATATATATATATTTATATATGTACATATACACACACACAGAGGGTTGACAAAACTAAATAGGCACCACGATGATTGTCCTTAAGAACAAATGGTAAAGTTCATCGATGGAATGCCAGAACGTGTGTCAGTTTTACATATTGCAAAGGGGAAAAAATGGTAAAGTTCATCGATGGAATGCCAGAACGTGTGTCAGTTTTACATATTGCAAAGGGGAAAGCTGCACGATTCTAAATTCCGGGTGTCCAAAAAGTCCCGTTCTGGTTTTAAAATTTTATTACAACAAAACCAAGAGAGATAGAATAATGCAGTTTTTTGCATTTTGTTGCTTAACTAATTAAGTTTTTTCCTGATTTACAGGTCGTAATCCGAGTGTGAAGTTGCTATTGAAAGAAGCTTGAACGAAAATGGCGACTACACGGGAGAAAACTCAATGTGTAATCTGGTTTGTGGAGTCGAAACCAGTGACAACTGTTCAACGGAATTACCGCCGTCAATATGGCAAGGATCTTCCCTCCAAACTTAGCATTAGGAGGTGGTTTTCCTAGTTTCGGGAGACAAGAAGCGTGATTGACTCCCCAAGACCCGTCCAAGAGACGTTCCAACGCAGCCCTGGAAAGTCTTCAAGTGAACTGCAGCTACCAAGATCAACGGTACGCAAAGTTGTACGCGAGAGATTGCATCTTTTCGAGTATAAAGTGCAAATAGTCCAAGCTTTACAAACCAGATTACACATTGAGCTTTCTCCCGTGTAGTCGCCATTTTCCTTCAAACTCTTATCAAGAGCAACTTGACACTCGGATTACAACCCGTAAATCAGGAAAAAACTTAATTAGTTAAGCAACAAAATGCAAAAAATTGCATTATTCGATCTCTTTTGGTTTTGTTGTAATAAAATTTTAAAACCAGAACGGGACTTTGTGGACACCCTGTATATTGATTCAATATTATTTTTTTATGCAGGAAGGAGGGGTCATGTCATGGGCGAACATCCACAAAAATGCCCCACCACCAATAGTAGCAGACACCAAAAAACAATGTCCACAGTTTTTGAGATGCCCCACCAAATTGCCTTTGAAAGATTGGAGGTCATAGACAGAGGGAAAGATGGATTGAAGGAGGTTGTTCCAGAGTAGGGATGTACCGGATCACAATATAACCGGATAACCGAATACCGGATACCTGGCTTTTTACTTTTGACGGATACCGGACAATCGGGCCACATCAAGAAATGGTCGGATATTTGGCCAGATCATGTATTTTAAGGGCATAAAATTTTAAAACTTGCAATTAAATATATACATATAATACACACACACACATATATATATACATATATACAGTGTATATATATATATATATATATATATATATATATATATACACACACACACACACATATATATAAGCAAACAACCACAAGGAAAAGGAAACACAAAGTCCGAGCGCTTTCGTGATATATTCACATTATCACGAAAGCGCTCGGACTTTGTGTTTCCTTTTCCTTGTGGTTGTTTGCATATTAATAAGGTCACGTGTTATTTTGTGATTCTAGTGCACACATATATATATATATATATAGAAACGACGTAAAAATAGAGGAGCGTTCTGCACACGAGGAAGAGAAATAACGAACAAATGAAAAATGAGATCCCGCCCGGGAATCGAACCCAGGATCTTCCGATTGCCGGTCAGATATGCTAACCACTACACCACAGGGCACGATAGTCAGAAGTCGTAATTCTCCTACATATGGCAGAAACCAATGCCCTAAGAGGGCACCCTCGCAAATCGTGAATATGTACATTTAACTGCAATGACCACGCAGTATATTAATGTATAGAAACGACGTAAGAATAGAGAAGCGTTCTGCAAACGAGGAAGAGAAATAACGAACAAATGAAAAATGAGGTCCCCGCCCGGGAATCGAACCCAGGATCTTCCGATTGCCGGTCAGATATGATAACCACTACACCACAGGGCACGATAGTCAGAAGTCGTAATTCTCCTACATAGGGCAGAAACCAATATCTGACCGGCAATCGGAAAATCCTGGGTTTGATTCCCGGGCGGGGACCTCATTTTTCATTTGTTCGTTATTTCTCTTCCTCGTGTGCAGAACGCTCCTCTATTCTTACGTCGTTTCTATACATTAATATACTGCGTGGTCATTGCAGTTAAATGTGTATATATATATATATATTTCAACTGCAAAGAACACGCAGTATAAATAACGTAAAGAACGACGCCTGTATAGGAGAACATTCCGCGCAAGATGAGAAGAGAGAACGAACAAATGAAAAAATTAGGTAACCACCCGTGAATCGAACCCGAGATCTTCCGATTGCCGGTCAGATATGATAACCACTACACCATAGTCTTCACTCAATCAGAAGTCGTAATTCCTCTACATACGCGCAGAAACCAATGCCCCGAGGGGGGCACCTCTCACATGCCGTATCTATATATACATTTCAACTGCAAAGAACACGCAGTATAAATAACGTAAAGAACGACACCTGTATAGGAGAACATTCCGCGCAAGATGAGAAGAGAGAACGAACAAATGAAAAAATGAGGTAACCACCCGGGAATCGAACCCGGGATCTTCCGATTGCCGGTCAGATATGATAACCACTACACTATGGTCCTCACTCAATCAGAAGTCGTAATTCCTCTACATACGCGCAGAAACCAATGCCCCGAGGGGGGCACCTCCCGCATGCCGTATCTATATATACATTTCAACTGCAAAGAACACGCAGTATAAATAACGTAAAGAACGACGCCTGAAAAGGAGAACATTCCGCGCAAGATGAGAAGAGAGAACGAACAAATGAAAAAATCCAGGGTTCGATTCCCGGGTGGTTACCTCATTTTTTTATTTGTTCGTTCTCTCTTCTCATCCTGCGCGGAATGTTCTCCTATACAGGCGTCGTTCTTTACGTTATTTATACTGCGTGTTCTTTGCAGTTGAAATGTATATATAGATACGGCATGCGAGAGGTGCCCCCCTCGGAGCATTGGTTTCTGCGCGTATGTAGAGGAATTACGACTTCTGATTGAGTGAGGACCATGGTGTAGTGGTTATCATATCTGACCGGCAATCGGAAGATGCCGGGTTCCATTCCCGGGTGGTTACCTCATTTTTTCATTTGTTCGTTCTCTCTTCTCATCTTGCGCGGGATGTTCTCCTATACAGGCGTCGTTCTTTACGTTATATATATATATATATATACACACACATATATATATATATATATATATATACACACACACACACACACAATTATATATATATATATATGATACACACAGACCGTGCATGGAACAAGGAACTCTTCTGGGATAATTAAATCCACTATAGTCCGAATAAGTAATGGTAAATGACAAATACCAGTTTTTCTTTTTCATGATGCTAGCCCGACGCGGGCAACGGGTCATTCGGAAAGAGGTCCCATAAATATAGCTTCCCTCACCAGCTATCTGCAAAGCAGACAGGATCCAGCTTTGGGACATGGATCTAGGGACCTCTTTGCGAGTGACCCGTTGCCCGCGTCGGGCTAGCATCATGAAAAGAAAAACTATGGTATTTGTCATTTACCATTACTTATTCGGACTATAGTGGATTTAATTATCCCAGAAGAGTTCCTTGTTCCATGCACGGTCTGTGTGTATCATAAAAAACTCAGGGGACCATTCTGAGTTCATTCCCATATATATATATATATATATATATATATGTATAGAAACGACGTAAGTATAGAGGAGTGTTCTGCACACGAGGAAGAGAAATAACGAACAAATGAAAAATGAGGTGACCGCCCGGGAATTGAACCCAGGATCTTCCGATTGCCGGTCAGATATGCTACCACTACACCACGGACCTCGATCAGTCAGAAGTCGCAATTCTCCTACATAGGGCAGAAACCAATGCCTTGAGATGGCACCCTCGCAAATCGTGAATATGTATATATATATATATATATATATATACACACACATATATATATATATATATATAATACACAGACTATAGTGGACTATAGTGGATTTAATTATTCCAGAAGAGTTCCTTGTTCCATGCACTGTCTGTGTGTATCATAAAAAACTCAGGGGACCATTCTGAGTTCATTGCCATGTATATATGTTTATTTTTGTAACCTATATATTGTCTTGAACTCTCCTTTCACTCCAGTGTTCCTGAGGATGTCATTAGATGAAAGCGCTTGAGCACCACTTTGTGTTTCTTTTCCCTTCGTGGTTTTGTTCATCATAAATATTTTTCACGTGTCAATTTCGTGAAATAATTTTCATATATATATATATATATATATATATATATAAGTAAAGAACGACGCTTTGTATAGGAGAATTACCCGCGCAAGATGAGGGCGAAAGAACGAAACAAATGAAAAAATGAGGTAACCACCCGGGAATCGAACCCGGGATCTTCCGATTGCCGGTCAGATATGATACCATTACACCACGGGCCTCACTCAAACAAATGTCGTAATTCCTCCACATACGCGCGTATGTAGAGGAATTACGACATTTGTTTGAGTGAGGCCGTTGGTGTAATGGTTATCATATCTGACCGGCAATCGGAAGATCCCGAGTTCGATTCCCGGGTGGTTACCTCATTTTTTCATTTGTTTCGTTCTTTCGCTCTCATCTTGCGCGGAGAATTCTCCTATACAAAGCGTCGTTCTTTACGTTAATTATACTGCGTGTTTGCAGTTATAATAAATATATATATATATATATATATATATATATATATGAAAATTATTTCACGAAAGTAACACGTGAAAAATATTTATGATGAATAAAACGACGAAGGAAAGGAAACACATTAACATTGGTTGGAAACAATTCATTTGATCTTGTGCTAAAATCGATAGTTTTTCCTTACAAATTTGTATGCTCCTCCCACAATCCTTTAATTTTTAATTTAAATTTTTATTTCTCCGTTTATTGTGTGTATATATATATATTTTTTTTTGTAACCTATATATAGGCTGTAACTCTTTATGTACTTCAGTGTTCCTGAGGATGTCATTAGACGAAAGCGTTTGAGCACCATTCTGTGTTTCCTTTCCTTCGTGGTTTTATTCATCAATATACAGGGTGTTTCAAAAGTCCCTCATTATTTTTAAAATTTTATTAAAATAGCAATTACAAGAGGAACCAAATGACAATTTGGTTGCTGAGTCTACGATTCATGAGAATTTTGGTGGCATCAAACTTGGCTTCATAAGTCTACTGGAAAGTCACTGGTACACCTCAACGTGGGCACCGTCTTTTCGAAACAAGCGAGCCACCGTTTTACGCATTCTTGGCCGACATTGGACAACATTTCGGGAGTAACAGAAGCACACGCATTCCTGATCCGTTCTTCTAGTGTGGGGAGGACTCGCGGCTTGGTGGCGTACACTTTGCTCTTAATGTAGCCCCACAAAAAGAAGTCGCATGGGGTAAGATCAGGCGAGCAAGCAGCCCATTCGATGGGACCACGGCGACCAATCCACCGATCCGGGAACTGCTTATTCAGAAATGAGCGAACCTCACGCGAGTAATGAGCAGGGGCACCGTCTTCCTGGAAAATGACTTCTTGCATGTCAGCTACAGCTGACAGTTGGGGGATGCAGAACTCCTGAAGCATACGAAGGTAATTGTCTCCGTTGACGTTCACGGAATTTCCATCTTGATCCCGGAAGAAGAACGGACCAATCAGCCCAGCTGAGGAGATGGCACACCAGACGACCAATTTCAGCGTGTCCCTTTCATGTTCACGGATCTCCGCAGGATTGTAAGTTCCCCAGATGCGGGTGTTGTGCCGATTGACGCGACCAGAAAGGTGGAAGAGAGCTTCGTCGCTGAACCACATGTGCTCCAGGATCGATGGGTCTCTTTCGTAGTGATGCAGCAGTGTCTCACACATCTCCAACCGGCAATCGTAGTCTTGAGGTTCCAGCTTCTGAACCACCTGGATCTTGTACGGATACAGCTTGAGACCACGTCGCAAAATCCGTTGGATAGATGTCGCGCTGATGTTCAGTTCCGCAGCAGCTCGCCGAATGGACTTTCCTTGACTCTGAGTAAACGCCTCACGGACAGTTTCGACATTCTCCTCACTCCGCCCACTTCGAGGTCTTCCTGATCGTGGTTTGTCCTTTACGGATCCGGTCTCCATAAACTTCCGGTGGGTGGCGACGATGGTGTTCCTATCCGGTGCATAATGCTGTCCGTAGACTGCCCGGAATCGTCGCTGCACTTCGACCACAGATTGAAAAACCTCTGCCATGCAGCGATTTTACACCTCTGCTCTAGAGTCAGCATGGTAGCAGAAGAAAACGGAGCAAAACTTCAAATGTAGACTCAAAAATATTCTCAACTACTGAGTAAGAGTTTACCACAAGATGAACGTCGTTGGTCGATTAGCTGCAAAGAAAATTGAAAATCAAATTAGTGAGGGACTTTTGAAACACCCGGTATATATATATATAATATATATATATATATATATATATATATATATATATATATATATATATATACACACACACACACACACACATATATATATATATGTATGTGTGTGTTACACACACACACATATATATCTACACACACACACACACACATATATCTACACACACACACACATATATATATATATATATCTACACACACACACACACATATATATATATATATATATATATATATATATATATATACACACACACTTGGTTGAGTGGTTTGTTCTTAGGGAAGCGTAACTTAGCGAGGAATAGGAGGACGAAAAGATGGTACATGTTTATTAACAGACGTTTCTGAAAAATTCAATTTCCATCATCAGTGCTAAAAATTTTAAAACAAGTAAAAATAAATAAATATAATAAATAAAAACGAACAACAAATTAAAATGGCGCAACAATTAGCGAGAATCAAAAACAAGTTACAATGTGTATTAAATTAAAAGATTAAAAGATATAAAGTATAAAAGTATGGATGATAAGTAAAATATAAAATGGTTTAGGTGAAACAGAATTGTAAAGTTACTTACAATTAGCGAAAATTAAAAGCAAGTTACAATGTGTATTAAATTAAAAGATTAAAAGTTAAATGATATAAAGTATAAAAGTATGGATGATAAGTAAAATATAAAATGGTTTAGGTGGAATAGAATTGTAAAGTTTCTTACCAGAGTGTAATGAGACTAATTATACAGAAGATTGGGAATGGTTGCCTGTTGAAAGAATTCCATTGGGACGATGGAGCCGGGCGGAGTGATGGTGAATTTCTTTTGAAAGTTTATTTCGCAATGTTTAAATTAAAAGCGGAACTGTAAGGTTAACAACGTTCTTAACGATCCCACCAAATTTAAAAAGATTAACGATAATCCTTTAACCCTTTCCCTAAAACTTGAAGATAAAATCAACCGTTTCCTCAAAAAACTATATGATCAGAACAAAATTTCAGAAAGCACTTATAACCAAGTACGTTCTTCCGGCTCATCCCCAGGTACTCTCTATGGCCTCCCTAAAATACATAAACCCAACTTACCCATTAGACCCATCCTTTCGGCCTACACTACCCACAATTACAAACTAGCAAAATTCCTAATTCCCACTTTAACCCCCCTAACCCAAAACGAATATTCCGTCACCAACTCCTACGAATTCGCTAAAGAAATATGGACCATAAATAACTCAAATAACCTTCATATGCATAGTTTCGATATAGTATCTCTCTACAATAACGTTCCAATTAAAGAAGCCATCGATATCTGTATTAATAGCCTTTTCGCCAACAATCCGAATACAGTTTTGAATCTGACCAAACATGAATTTACCAAACTGCTTACGCTCGCCGCCTCAGACACCTATTTTTTCTTTAACCAACAACTTTATCAACAAACCGACTCATTAGCTATGGGATCCCCCTTAAGTGCCACTTTAGCGAACATCTTCCTCAGCCATCACGAAAATAACTGGCTACTTCATTGCCCCACTCATTATAAACCACGCCTATATAAAAGATACGTTGATGACACCTTTCTCCTTTTTCACAATGCCAATCACGCCCCCCTTTTTCTTAACTACCTTAATTCCCAACATAAAAATATTAAGTTCACC